>CM044447.1:101229126-101241974 GCA_024363595.1 Xenopus borealis
CTGGTAGATCTAAGAACAACACTCAATAGTAAAAACCTATGTCCCACTGTGACTCCTTCATTAACATTGAGAAGGAAAAACAACAGCCTGCCAGAAAGCAGTTCCTTCCTAAAATGTTGGCACAAGTCACATGACTTGGAGCAGCTGGGAAATTGACAAAATGTCAGATTTCAAAACTGAACATAAAAAAAATCTGTTTGCTCTTTTGAGAAATGGATTTCAGTGCATAATTCTGCTGGAACAGCACTATTAACTGATGTGTTTTGAAAAAAACATGTTTTCCCATGACACTATCCCTTTAAATCTTCTTTATTCTCTGGCTATGACTATATGGAAGGTAAAAAGACAGTTTGCAACTTATTTGGAAAAGTTATTGAAGTTATTGCACCTCACTGCGCACATAGCATAACATTACCTTTAGAAATCAGTTTCCAGTGTGCAAATAAAAATATTTAATAAAAACATACATAAAGTTGTGATAAGCCATACAAACAACATAATTAGGTATTTTACATAATAGAGAATAAATAACATAACAGCCAATCCTTTATTTGCATGTGTTATTGGCTACAAAACAAAATAAATCATGATAAAGCAGTATGGACTATGGAGTATTTATCAGGGGATATTTAATAAATGGATATTTAACTTGATTCCATTGATCCTATTGAGACGGAAGCAAGCGTGCCTTTGCTTGATCTATATTCTCTGTGATGAATGAGATGAGACGTGCAGTTTGTTAACATCTGGAATGATGCTTGGAGATGTCCTTCTCCCTAGTGGGCAATGGATGTTTCCCAGCTTTCCAAATTATTCTTGTATAGCTTGGGGCTTCCCATGCCTGTTCCTGAGAAGGAAAAAAAAAATGACTCCATCTGGCCAAATAAGGAGACAGGCACCGTGTATATGTATGTTAGGGGCAGGCTGTTCTCAGCACTATGTTGGAGGTAGGAAGGAGATACTGCAGCGTGTTTATAAGAGAGAGAAGCAGGCTATAAAAGAAACAATGCTCACACTGTGAAAACGATGCTTTTCAATGGGGAGTGCTCTCATTTATTCCTTCCCTGCCAGGCACAGCCAACAACCCAGGGCCTTGTTTTGACTACAGGTATGGGAGTCATTATCAGGAAACCTGTTATCCAGAAAGCTCTGAATGATGGAAAGGCCATCTCCCATAGACTTGATTTTATCCAAATAATATAAATATATAAGAAGGATTTCCTCTTTCTCTGTAACAATAAAACAGTACCCTGTACTTGATGCCAACTAAAATAATTGGAAGCAAAACCAGCCTATTGGGTTTATTTAATAGTTACATGATTTTCTAGTAGAACATTATGGAAAGATCTTTTATCTGGAAAATCCCAGGTCCAGAGCATTCTGGATAACAGGTCCCAACCTGTACTGCTTTAAAGTAGATGTATTGTGGGAGTAGTCAAAGCTTTTCTTTTCCTCTTGCTAAGGGCCCGTACACACGGGCGTTTTGGACCTGCGCTCCCCTGCGTTGCGTTTTGCTGCGTTCAGCCGCAGGGGAGCGCAGGTATAGACGCACTCAATTATTTTCAATGGGGCTGTACTCACACGAACGCATGTAGGCGCCGAACGCAGGAAAAATGCAGCATGTTGCGTCTGAACCTGCGTTCGGCGCTTACACGCGTCTCGTGGGTACAACCTCATTGAAAAGAATGAGGTGCGTTTAGACCTGCGCTCCCCTGCGGCTGAACGCAGCCAAACGCAACGCAGGGGAGCGCAGGTCCAAAACGCCCGTGTGTACGGGCCCTTAGCAAGCTTGCACTATGTATTGGCTTATGTTCAGTAAACAATGTGTTAACCCTTGTGATCAGTTTTAACCCTTGTGATCAGTGCACTTAAAGGAACAGTTACACCAATAAATAAAAGTGTTTTAAAGTAAGTAAAACATGATATACTTTTGGCCTTCATTGGTAAAAGTTTATGGTGGGTTATTCAATAAAAGGCACTGTTTCCCAGGAGCAGTAACCCATAGCAACCAATCAGCAAGAAGCATATACTGGTCACCAGTTTAAAAGAATACATCTTATTGGTTGCTATGGGTTTCTGCTCCTGGGCAAACTTAGTGCCTTTTATTATATATGGGGGTATCCATTTACTTTAGAAAGACTACTATCGTTTATATAAATAGGCTGGTGTGACTCCATGGGGCAGCCATTTAAGCTGAAAAAGGAGAAAAGTTTATTTAGCAGAGAACAGGTAAGCTCTGTAATATAATATATACAATGGTATTCTATAGAGTGCATCTAGTATCTGCTATATACCCTGAGCCTTGAATGGCTGCCCCCATGGCTACACAGCACCTTGTTTATATAAACTTTAGTAGTCTTGCTGAAGCAGACACAATGGTTTTACCAGTGCAGGGAAACAGTACATTATGATTTAATTTCGCTTTTTGGTGTTACTGTTACTTTAATATAAGTAACCCACTATCTGCCCAAGTCAGTCCATTACTACTGAGAGGGACGTATCTGGGGCATTCCATCGATAGCAAATGCATACCTCCTAACTGTCCCATTTTGAGCAGGAGAGTCCCACTTTTGACAGCTCAACCCACAGTCCGGCGTTTGTACTGAAATGTCCCGACTTTCTCTTTGATCTCCTGTACTGAACAGCCAGAAAAAGATACAAAGATTCTAACTTAATTGGCTTTTGACAGAGAGCCCAGAATAGATAGTCAGATACGTCTGTAACAGTTTTAAATAAGGAGGTCTCTGGAGAGAACGAACACTCGCATGTTAAAGAGCAATTCACCTTCATTAGCAAAACTGTAAAAACACATAAAAACCACAGAACCTGGCAAATTTTGTAAAATGGACATATAGTTAGAGTGTGTGGCGTCAAAATGGGTGTGGTCAAGAAATTGCCTCGCTCCTTCAGCAAATCTTTTTTTTTTTTTTTTTTTTTTTAATGTCCAATGAACATTTGACTGTACTGTCTGTCTACATTCCCTACGACTATTGTTTCTAAATGAAATTGGGCTACAGTAGGAGTCTTTTACTTGCAGATCTCTTTCCCTTTTTCACTTTGCCATTTTTCCTTATTAATTCCTTATTATTAAGTGGAATTTTCCCACCACTGTTTCTCCTATATGCTACTAGTTCCAAATCTAACTGCAAAGCAACTGGCTTTTTGTTTTTAATTACTGGATTTAGAACTGTATGGCTGAAAGTGCCGACGAATGTTTTTTTAGGGATGTGTACTTTAAGTTGAAGCAAGGTTTCACATTAAAATTGTTGACAACTGTTGCTTTTAAAAAAAGGGGCACTTGAAAAATCACACTCACTATGCAAAAGGATATTGGACTCATAGGGATGAGACTATGTAATATTATAAAGAACTGATTTAAAGGGGACCTAAAGCATCTATAGAACTATCCCTCTGTGCCCCCTAGATCTGACAGAAACTCAATTATAGGTGGAAGAGAAATTACCAAGGAGAAAACTGATGACCAGTAATGTAAAAACCCATTCAAGAGACATTACTAGTGAAAATTCTGATTGCCAGGGTGTCATTGAAGACATTTTTTTATCAGGAACTACAGCTTTGAACCTTGATTATATGTTAAAGGAGGGATATTGTATAAAAACAAGAATCTACCAGTGCATTATACAGTAATTCTCTAACTATAGAAGGAATGTGCTTAAAAAATATGTGTGTTGGGTAGGGTCGCCACCTTTTCCTGAAAAAAATACCGGCCTTCCTATATATTTATCTTTTTTTCCAATTAATAACATTGGGATCAACCATCAAAAATACCGGCCTTCCTATATATTTATCTTTTTTTCCTATTAATAACATTGGGATCAACCATCAAAAATACCGGCCAGGCCGTTAAATACCGGCAAGGTGGCAACCCTAGTGTTGGGGCTGATTTATTAAAAAATTGCTACCTTTTCCTGAAAAAAATACCGGCCTTCCTATGTATTTATCTATTTTCCCTATTAATAACATTGGAATCAATTGTCATTTTTACCGGCCAGGCTAGTAAAATATTAACCAGGTGGCAACCCTACCCCCAAATCCAACTAGCTCTACCCATCTGTTCCACTTCCTGTGCACTGAATTCTCTGGCTGCTCAGGGCAGCCGACAGCACTCAGCAAACTGCACTGAAGGATAGGAATCAGCAGCTAGGCTCACCTGATCTAAAAGCTAAAGCCTGTCTTTGCTTGTGTGACTGCATGGCTGTGATTGGCTATTCCCTTCCTACTGTGTTTCTGGCTGCAGGGGCGATCCAGCCCATTTCACCGCCTCAGGTGGCCTTCAATTTGCCGGCCTTCCCTTTCCCACGGCACTCACTTTTTCAGCGACCGGACGAGGGTATGGGGGAATACACGGCATTAGTGGCGAGTGCAAAACTGCATACAAAATTTGTTTTTTTTTACATGTTCTATTTGTCTTCTTTAATTTATTCTCAAAATTGTAACCCAGCAACAATTAAGTAAAGTGTGGTTGAGCAACAACCCTGTAATGGTCATAATACAAATTAAAACTGTGGCCTGTATCACAGCAGCAGAGCTGTAGCAATGGGAATGAGTTTAGCTCACACTCTCCATCAGGTCTGGACTGAGAATTAAAATAGGCCCTGGCATTTCAGGTACACAGAGGCCCAAACAGCCCACACAGAGGCCCAATCAGCCTCCACCAGCCCATTAAATACTGACTTTCTATGGCACCTTATAGCAGCCCCTCTGGCATTTGCCAGAACCCACAGATTGCCAGTCCAAGCCTGCTCTCCATCAATAAATATAGTGCCCAGAGGCAAAAAAAAAAAAAGAAGTATATCCCAGCTGGCCACCAATGGGAAACACCGGATTTCAAATAATTGACAGCATTTTCTGTTATAATAAATTACAGCCATTTAATTATAAGTAAGTTAGAAGTTTGGGTCCAAAAATGATAAGGTTTGGAACCACATTAAGGCTGGCTGAAAAAGATATATGTTTAGTTTAGAGTCTTTGACACAGATGGGTTGTTTGCAAACAATGTAAAATATTGTTTATTTGCAAAAGTTACATGTTGCTCTTTCAGTTGTATAATAATTAACCTACCCAGTTGATATGGGCTCCATTCAAATTTATTTTCACGTGTTTGTTTTACTTTCCCTAAGTTAGTTATTCTTCAAATCAAAAGAAGTTTGATTGGTAGTACCGTTTTTTTCAGCTAGGAATATCTATTTTTCTTAAAATTTTAACATTTCCGTTAAAATTACTTTTTTGCCTTGACATTTTACTCTCAGTCCTTTGGGCAATTACTATGGGATTGGTAAGTGCCGGTAATATATCTGTAAATAATAACCCATGCGGTTTTTCATCTTTATGTTAACTTTTAGTATGCTGTTGAGAGTGATATTCTGAGACAATTTGCAGTTTGTTTCTGGCCAAAAAATCATGAACCAAGAATGGCCTTCAAAGATAGTACTACAACTATAAGGGGTTGTTTTCATTTTTTATTATTTGTGGGTTTTGAGTTATTTCAGTTTTTATTCAGCAGCTCTCTAGTTTGCAATTTCAGCAATCTGGTGAACAACAGACTACTATATGAATAGGGCCCGAATAAAAACATGAATAATAAAAAGTAGCAATGGCAATACATTTGGATCTTTACAGGGCATTTGTTTTTTAGATGGGGTCAGTGCCCCCCGTTTGAAAGCTGGAACGAGTAAAAAAAAGTAAGCAAATAATCCACAAACAATAAAAAAATAAACAATGTAGACCAACTGAAAAGTTGCTTAGAATTGGCCATTCTATAACATACTAAAAGTTTCTGAAAGGTGAACCAAAGATGTGAGTTTTAGCTTTGCCTTTCATCCACAAGGAAGCCTGCAAGGAAGTTGGATTACTTGGGACAAGATTGGATCTTAGTTTACACCAATAATACTATTATGTTGCACTATGCCTTTAATATGTTACATAGTTTCAAGTCTTTTGTTGAAGTTTATTTAAGGGATAGGACAGCTGCTTTGGCATTTTAGAATGACCACAGCAAAGTAAAGAATAGATCAACTGCAAGTCTGCTTTTATTGGGAAAACTGCCCAATAAACTAGACTATAATTAAAAGAGTATTTCCATTATAACCAGTTACAAGCCTCTAAGTATTTTGTTAGGGCTTATTGAAGATATATGCTGAGGATTCTCTAATGTTTCTGCACGTTCCGAGCTTTTCTTAGTTCAAGATACTCCCCCCATCATTTTTGGCTCAGGGTTCAAGCAAAAGAGATTTTTTACTGTCAGTAAGATTCATACACAGTGTACTGCATGTGTTATCACAACACTACTGTATACAGGGTAATCAGGCAGGTTAAAGGGATCCTGTCATGGGAAAAAAAATTTTTTTTTCAAAATCTATCAGTTAATAGTGCTGTTCCAGAAGAATTCTGCACTTAAATCCATTTCTCAAAAGAGCAAACAGATTTTTTTTTATATTCAGTTTTGAAATCTGACATGGGGCTAGACATTTTGTCAATTTCCCAGCTGCCCCATGCCATGTGACTTGTGCTCTGATAAACTTCAATCACTCTTTGCTGCTGTACTGCAAGTTGGAGTGAAATCTCCCCCTCCCTTCCCCCCCCCACAGCAGCCTAACAACAGAACAATGAGAAGGTAACCAGATAACAGCTCCCTAACACAAGATAACAGCTGCCTGGTAGATCTAAGAACAGCACTCAATAGTAAAACCCATGTTCCACTGCGTACTATTCAGTTACATTGAGAAGGAAAAACAACAGCCTGCCAGAAAGCAGTTCCCTCCTAAAGTGCTGGCACAAGTCACATGACCGGGGCAGCTGGGAAATTGACAAAATGTCTAGCCCCATGTCAGATTTCAAAACTGAATATAAAAAAATCTGTTTTCTCTTTTGAGAAATGGATTTCAGTACAGAAGTCTACTGGAGCAGCACTATTAACTGATGCATTTAAAAAAAAAAAAAAAAAAAAACATGTTTTCCCATGACAGTTTCCCTTTAATGGTTTGTGTAGTATATCCACAATGCTTTTTTATTCCCACAAAAAATAAAATCACTATCTCACTGGATTAATTAAATGTTTAGTGTTTAGTCTATTCATTCTCTTCACTATAGGCCAGGGGTCCCCAATCACCGGGCCGCGGGCAGTCCTGGAGAGCCTAGCCTGGAATTAACAAGGTTTGCAAAAATGGACGCCGGTACGCCAAAATTAACACCAGCGCTCCTAAATGGACGCCGGCACACCAGCATTGGATGCCGGAGCGCCATATTGGACGCCGACCCCCACCAACCCCCTCGACCCCCCACAGTCCTCGACACTGGTCCCTGAAACAAAAAAGGTTGGAGACCCCTGCTATAGGCAACATGCCAAAAACTCCAACTGCAATACCAGGAGAAAATTGGTTTCACAGCAGGGTTAAATACCCCCTTTATTTTTATTTTTATCCTTCAGATTATAGTCTCACTGTACAGAGTAATTAGAGAAACTAGATTAACAGAGTTGTTCCCCTTTAAGTTCCCCTTTAAATTTAATTTCAAGCAACCTTTCAATTGGTCTTTATTATTTTCTTTTATAGTTTTTCATTTGTTTGCCTTCTGTCTTCTGATTCTTTTCACCTTTCACAAAGGGCTCACTGCCCCCCATCTGAAAAATAAATAGCTACAAATATATTGTTTATTGTTGACTTTTTAATACTCAACTTTCTATTCAAGCCCTCTCCTATTCATGTTTGCATGGTTGCTAGGGTAATTCGGACCCTAGCAACCAGATTGCTGAAACTGCAAGAGAGCTGGCGAAGACAAAATGCTAGATAACTCAAAGGCCACAAATAATAAAAAAATTTAAAGCATTGCAAATTGACTCAAAGTGCCAGTTTTAGTATCTACATCATACTAATAGTTAGGGTGAACAACCGCATTAAGTTGTAATAGTCTCTTTGAAGCCGATTCATGTTTTATGATTTTTGCCCCAAAACAAATGCCTTACATACGAGCGTTTTTACCTGCGCTCCCCTGTATTCCGTTTTGCTGCTGCGTTCAGCCGCAGGGGAGCGCATGTATAGACGCACTCAATGCTTTTCAATGGGGCTGTACTCACACGAACGCATGTAGGCGCCGAATGCAGGTTTAGACGCAACATGCTGCATTTTTCCTGCGTTTGGCGCCTACATGCGTTCATGTGAGTACAGCCCCATTGAAAAGCATTGAGTGCGTCTATACCTGCGCTCCCCTACGGCTGAACGCAGCAAAACGGAACGCAGGTAAAAACGCTTGCGTGTAAGACCTAAATCAACCTCATTAGGGAAGATACATTTGCAAGTATACATTCTGTTTACCTACAAGGTTTGGCTTAATGAAATATAGTGTAAGACTCAATAGACCGACTGAGCTATGCTAAGCATGTCTCTTTAGCAGAAATGCAAAAAAAAACTACATGGGGTCTCTGGTCCTTGTCAATGCCAACTGAATTTAGAGAGAAACTTAGTTGTGCAGCTTCCCTGAGTTTTTCTGTACAACAACCTCTGACAACGGGACTCTCAGACATCCCAAAAAGGAAGCAAGGATCCTCCAGGAATCCCATCAGCATACCGGATATGAAGTACAGAGGCCAGCCACATTGTAACATACTAAATATGGTGTCAAGTTCAAACTCAGAGACTTGTAGCAGAATACTCCTACGGATGGCTACAGTTGACTAAAATAGGCTAATAAATAAGGCTTAAATGTGGATCCTTTCAGAAAGCTGCAGGGCCTATTTCAGTGCATTTCAAGCTCTCATTGGTACTCATCAATAAATTGCCCACGTGGTACTTAACACTAATATTTAACACATTTGGCACATTGCCATTCATTGCATTTTTTCTAGGGTTCAAATGAATGTGCAACCACACACACAGCTGAAGTCCAACTCTCAGGAATCCAGGGCAGTATAATAAATTGCTAGAGTCTAGACACTAAAGTAGCCGGAGACCGTGAAAACAGGAGGTTGAAATGCCTCAGCCCACCTTCCACCAATACCCATGCATAACTTCTGAGCATTGGCTGCCACTAGGGAGAATGTTTTCTATAAGCCGAGCAAGTGATGCCAATAAGGGCATTCTGGATACTGCTCTTTTCACCCTAAGCTAATGACAGTGCCATTGGCCTTTTTTTCTGGTATACATTTAAAGAGCACCCACATGTTATGCTGTGATATTACAGAGATAAAGGTGCAAATGCAACTGGTTGAGTAGTATCAAATCCTGCAACCATATATGCTGCAAAACACGTTTCACACGGAACACCAAAATCATTTTGTTTCATAGTTTACAGAGAGTGGGAATGCCTGTGGGTTTCTGATAAATGGTGTACAGATGGAAATAAGTTATATATACTTATGAAGTACTTAGTGACCCCATCCCTTGAGATTAAAGGGGTGGTTCACCTTTAAGTCATAGAATGCGTAATTCTAAGCAACTTTTCAACTGATCTTTAATTTAATAGTTTTTGAATTATTTGCATTCTTCTTCTGACTCTTTTCAGCTTTCAAATGGGGGTCACTGACCCCATCTAAAAAAACAAATGCTCTGTGAGGCAGTAATTTATAGTTATTTCAACATTTTAGTACTGATCTTTCTAGTCAGGCTATTGGGCTATTCATATTCCTTAGTCTCTTATTTATATCAATGCATGGTTGCTAGGGGTCATCTGGACCTCCAAACTGGAGAGCTGCTGAATAAAAAGCGAAATAACTAATAATAAAAATGAAAACCAATCGCAAATTGTCTCAGAAAATCACCCCAACATCATACTAAAAGTTAAAGGGGAACTCCACACAAACATTTTGAAAAGTAAACATAATTTCAAGCAACTTTGCAATATACATCAATTTAAAAATATGCAGATTTTTCATAGTTTTTAATGGTTTCGGACAGTTCCCTAAGCCTAGCCCACTGCTCTCCTGCTGATCTATCTGACCACTTTGCTGGCTGAGCTGGCTGACTACTGTTACTTTGTATCAGCAGCTACCTGTCCTTAGCCTGCATCCTCCAAACCCCACAATTGCCTGCACACATGATTTCAATAAGGATAGGAACATCACAGCGCAATGCTAATCCACACACAGCGCGGCGATTTCTGGAATCGCCTGAAGTTTCCTCACGAAGTAAAATTGCCACGCTGCGTGTGGATTAGGCGGCAGACAGGGAGAAGACAGGTCGGGGAGATTGTCGCCTGCGATTAATCGCCAGGCGACAGAATCTCCCCGAATCTCCCTGTCTGTCCCAGCCCTTAGTCGCTCCTTCCCTGCCAGGATTTCAAATGATGCAGAAAGAGAAGAACTGCTAAACAGCTGGATTCCAGCATAGAAAATGGCATTTATTCATACTTTTTGAAGACCCAGGTAACTGTGATGGGTATATTAGGGGTTTCTGTGTTAATAATAAAACAACACCTTGTACTTGATCCCAACTTAGATCTAATTAATCCTTACTGGAAGCAAAACCAGCCTGTTGGGTTTATTTAACGTTTACATGATTTTCTAATGGACTTAAGTTATGAAGATCCAAATTACAGAAATACCCCTTATCCAGAAACCCCCAAGTCCTGAGCATTGTGGATAACAGATCCCATACCTGTATTATAGCTGTGATCATCACTATACTTTGCTATTAGACATTTTATGTTTGCTATTTTTGTAACTGACATTAGAAGGCTCCTTTAAATTCCATTGGATAACTTTCATCCCTTCAGGGAAATAATTAGCTAATCTGGCACATAACAGGGCTCTGTATGCCAAAATGATTTTGCCGTGCATATCTTAGGTTTACTTTTCCCATAGACTGCTTGAAATTAATACTTTCTGCTCAGTTTAGAGCCCCCGATCCAAAAAGTGTTCCGATTTAATCTGTCCTTTGAGACATGCCAGTCTGATGAAAAATATCATTCTATGATGCATCCAAAAACCGCTCAGGTCTTGTTTAGAGACTCTTCCTTTGAATTCTGTTCCCCCATATGATATAGAAAAATAGGCTATCTGCAAAAACAAAATTACCACGGTTTATTTCCCTTGAACGGACTGCTCTGCTTATTCCTGCTCCAAACTTAATATTGGATCTCATATAGTAATATTCAATGTGCCACTTCCCCTTACAAATTCTCCCCAGTGTGTTATTGTTTAGCATTTGTCTCCTCTGTGTATGATGGTATTAGAAACTACCCTTTTGTATTGCAGCGGATATAATAGAACTCAATGGAGCAATTGCTTTGCTATTTTCCCTGTTTCATTTTTTTTTCTAAATATAAAGTACAGCCATATTTAACCTGAAAAACAATTCCAGGTATGGGATGTGCTATCCAAAAATCCCATTATCCACAAAGCTACGAATTACGGGGAATTCGTTTTATCCAAATCATTCTGATTTTTAAAATGTATTTCCTTTTTCTCTGTAATGCTAAAATAGAACTTCGTCATTGATCCAAACTAAGATATACAGTTGTGCTTACGTATAAGTTTACATACCCTAGCAGAATTTATGATTTCTTAACCATTTTTCAGAGACTATGAATGATAACACAAAAACTTTTCTTTCACTAATGTTTAGTGGTTGGCTGAAGCCATTTATTGTCAAACAACTGTTTACTCTTTTTAAATCATAATCACTACACAAACTACCCAAATGACCCTGATCAAAAGTTTACATACCCTGGTGATTTGGCCTGATAACATGCACACAACTTGACACACAGAGGTTATAATGGCTATTAAATGTAACCATCTTCACCTGTGACCTGTTTGCTTGTAATTAGTGGGTGTGTATAAAAGGGCAATGACTTTCTGGACTCCTGACAGACCCTTGCATCTTTCATCCAGTGCTGCACTGATTTTTTTTGGATTCTAAGTCATGGGGAAAGCAAAAGAATTGTCAAAGCATCTGCGGGAAAAGGTAGTTGAACTCTATAAAACAGGAAAGGGATATAAGAAAATATCAAAGGAATTGAGAATGCTAATCAGCAGTGTTCAAACTTTAATTAAAAGGCAAGGAAAGGCAAAGAAATAAAATCACATTTTTACTTTCTTTAATGAAAAAGAAATCTATCTCCAATATACTTTAATTAAAAAACGTGTACCGTTTTTATAAGAAACCTGACTGTATGCAGTGAAATTCTCCCTTCATTTAGTGCTGTGGATAGGAATTGTCAGACAGTCCCTAACTTCTGGCAGGGAAACAATCATACTTATGAACAGCAGGGGGAGCCCCTGCCTTACTTACCAGCCATGCAGAACTCAGGCAGCTTTGTTTTTTGATCATTTATGACGATCCCTAAGAAGCTCAGATCACACTGAGCATGTGTATGTAGTCTAGTCTTGCAAAGATGTATAACAAAGTTACAAGATGACAGCTCCCTGTGGCCAACTTTGAAAGCATAAATCATTGGTTTGATTAGGCTTGTGGTGCAGTAAGTTTATGTTTATGTTTAGTATACAAAATACAGCATTTCTAGCCTTATTCTATTTTACACTTTCCTTGTCCTTTAAAAAGATCATAAAAAATCATAAATTCTGCCAGGGTATGTAAACTTATGAGCACAACTGTATGTATCCTTATTTGAAGAAAAACTAGCCTATTGGGTTTATTCAATGTTTTCTAGTAGACTTAAGGTATAAAGATCCAGATTACTGAAAGATCCATTATTTGGAAAACCCCACGTATTCTGGATAACGGGCCCCTTACCTGTATCTAAAAAGGTCAACATACGGGCATGAAATTTTCCCAAGTAAGATATAATTAATAATATTGCCCCTTCCACTGCAATACTATAAAAAAAAAGTCATAAATAAATCATCTATAGTGTTAAAAAAAAAAAAAAAAAAA
>CM044447.1:101247460-101311068 GCA_024363595.1 Xenopus borealis
TTGGAAAGAAGGAGAAAGTCTGATAGCTCGAGGCAGAGAGTTCCAGAAAAAAGCAGAAGCCCGAGAGAAGTCTTGTTGATGAGAATGGGCAGAAGTGATGAGAGGAGAAGCGATGCGAAGGTCAGAAACTATCCTCAGTTCTGCAACTTATATTGATGAGACACTTGCCTAGTGTGGGAACAGGCTTAAATCTATTCAGCCCTGCACACTGCTTATTGAATGGATCTGCTCACCTTCTGCTTTGCAATGGAAAACAACATTGCCAGGGGTTAATCTATATAAAAGAGGAGAATCACCTTTTACTACAGGTATTGGATCCCTTATCTGGAAACCCGTTATCCAGAAAGCTCTGAATTATGGAATGGCCGTCTACCATAGACTCCATTATAATGAAATAATCCAAATTTTTAAAAATGCTCTCATATAAGTCAAAGCAGTGCTCACCCCCGCAGCTAACCCATGCAGCAGTGACCGTTACTACAACAAGACTACTTATATAGATATGGGATCCCTTAGCCAGAAACCCATTATCCACAAACCCAAATACAGAAGTGATAAGTAATGCCGGACAAATGGAGATTGAGGCAGTTTAACTGCTAAAGTGCAAGTTTATTTTCACAACACAAATGTGTGGCATGAAAATAAACTTGCACTTTAGCAGTTAAACTGCCTCAATCTCCATTTGTCCGGCATTACTTATCGTTTGAAGAGTCTACAGGTGCCTGGACGGAGCACCTGCAGGACAATTGGAGTGCAACGTGTTCCACTCTCTGTGAAACAAGCATGGTTAGTCCAAATACAGAAGTGCCTGTCTCCCATAGACTGATTTCCTTTTTCTCTGTAATAATAAAACAGTAGTTTGTACTTGATCCCAACTAAGATATAATTAATCCTTATTGGAGGCAAAACCAGCCTATTGGGTTTAATTCATATTTAAATTATTTTCTAGTAGACTTAAGGTATGTAGAGGAAAAGTTTTGCAGGCCCTGCTTGGCCCCCCTTAATGGAGTGAACAGTTTCTAGAAGGGCCTCATGGGCACTGCAAACAGGGCCTGCAAAACTTTTCCTCTACAGGTATGAAGATCCAAATTACAAAAAGATCCATTATCCAGAAAGCCCCAGGTCCCGAGCATTCTGGATAACAGGTCCCATACTTGTAGTAGTAGTAAAACATCTGTCAGTTCTCCACACAAGGGTGAGAAAAGGCATGTCTCCAGTACAGCAGCTATAACTGTACAATTAGCATTTATAAAAGCATCAAAGGGGTTGTTCATCACCTCCCAGAAACTTGACTTGTTCTTGGATTAGTAAAGACATTTTTCAGTTGCATATTTTTTTTTTTAACCGTTTTTCCAAAATTGAATTTTAATGTTGGTGTCTCTGGTGTTTCAGTCTGGGAGTTCAATAATTCAAGTGCAGAATCTGAACTGTTACAATTTGATACATTACTCATCAATATCTGTGGAGTATTAGCAACTATTGTATCAATTCAAACAGCTGCCTTTAATGAAAAGCTGGGCCAAATATTAGAAATGTATCAATTAAATCCCTGTTTAAAGCAAGTTGCAGAGTTGGCACTTCAGTATTAGAAAAACGCAAAATAACAGACAGTAGAAGTGTTTGAAGTAGGGATTCACCGAATCCACTATTTTGGATTTGGCTGAACCCCCGGATCCTTTGTAAAGATTCATCCTAATACCAAACCAAGGATTCAGTTCAGCCTGAAGCACAAAAGTCAAAGGGGCGAATTCACTAAGCAGCGAAAATGCGCTGCTGACGCCTTCGCCACAATTCGCCAGGCAAATTTTCGCCAGGCCACCGCTAATTCACTTAAATGCATATTTGCGCACAAGGAGGCGAAAAGTAGTGAAGTTTCACTACTGTAACTTTGCCAGACAAAGCTCATTTGTGCTATCGATGCGTAATTTGCATACGGCGTGAAGTTGGAAGTATAATAGAAGTATATGTTACAGCCACTACATTCCACTATACAAGCCCAGGAAACCTTTAATAAATTATATAAAGTTGTCCTATTTCCCTAAACATGTGCCCCCTGTATAGTTGTGTTGCCATATATTAGTAAATGTAGGGGGGAAGGAGGGTAACCCCCCAAAAAAATTATGCTATTTTCTAGACTATCGCCCTAAAAAAGTACTTTTGGTACTTAGTAAAAGTTTCAAGTTTTTTTTTTTAAACTCCTATCTATTGTATTGGGTCTGACCTGGCAAAGTAAAGTCTAGCGCAAGAGGTAATGTTCAGTAAAATGGTCATCTTAGTGAATTAGCGTAGTTAAGTCCCTTCGTCAGTGCGGGCCACTTCTGGCGTAAGGGTGCAAAGTTGCGCTAGTTTAGTAAATTGGCGAAGTTGCGAAATTACGTCATTCTGGGGAATAAGCGTTAGACGATTCGCTTTAGTGAATTTGCCCCCCATGTCTCTAGATCAGATCTAATCAGCACATTTTAAGGCGATAGAAAGCAGTGGACAAATAAATGTTAACAGCCATCAAACGTAAAATAAGGGCTCCCCCTACTGGCTATAATAAAAAGTTGTTAGAAAGAGACAGACATTTATTGCTAAACTGCACCAGTTGCAATATAGACTTCAATGGGAACATTTATCCTATAACTATACCCCCAAAGGTTATGTTGCCAATAGCAACCAATCTGATTTTTGCTTTTGTTTTCCAACTTGTATGTGACTCTTCAAATCTAATTGCTGATTGGTTGCTATGGGCAACATCACTGGTTATGTTTGTCTCCAATATTAATATGCCCCTATGTGTTCAGAGAGATTCTGCTTGTGGAACAGGTTGATTGAAGGCAATGGCATGTGGGAAATTTGAATGGTATGTCTTATGTCTTGTTGGCTGTTCAAAGTTGCCTCTCTGTTCATTTTGAGCTTTTTGTCCCACACCCATTGAGTCACATAAGCGCCCCATGTGGCCTTACCCTTGAGAATGGCAGACGCTTTGTAAAAATAGTGTAACCATAATTTGTCTAACTGTGCCAACTATGGAGTAAAAATGAATTCCAAATCCTGCCGATTCATATTGTTATAGTGTATAGATTATATCTTATGCAATGTATGCGCCTTTCCACTTCCACCCTGAAACAGGATTCTAGCTAATGATCGTCAAGATAAGGAGCAGCTGAGGAAGGATCCTGTGAGATATGCAACATGTTGGGCTAGATAACCCAATACTACATAAGCAAAGTTGCTTTGAGCTGCCCATAAATGCAAAGATTTGATCGTACGAAGCTCCCAATTCGTATGATTTTTCGGGCCATGTGTGGAGTGTCCCGACATTTTTTGTGAGATGGCAATCAGTCATTCAGTTGATCGTCAATTTAGAAAGTTTCTGTCGGCTACTAATAATATCTCTGCATGTCTTGCTGAACGTGAGCGAATGCTGCTCGATGTCACTGCGTCACCGCACACGCATGAACCACATCACTGCGCCTGCACAAATCACATCACCACACGCGCGTAAATGCCCTCAGCCGGGGGCACCATTAGAAATCACGGAGCCCCGTACAACAAAATTTTTGGTCCCCAGATCCCACCCACACCACAGTTAAAACACCACACAGACATCAGCACTAAAAAAGGTAAACCCCCCCCCCACACACAAGTTATAAAAAGCTATTGATGGTCAGGGCTCCCTTATAGGTTAAAAAAAAATTGGGGCCCCAAAGATTATTTTTATAAAAAACTTTTGCGCTAGGGCCCCCTTTACAAGTTAAAAAAAATTGGGGCCGCAGAAAATATTTTTTTAAATAATCATTGGTGGCAGCGCCCCCCTTACAAGTTAAAAAAAAATGGGGGCCCTCATTTCGTGACTTTGTTAATTTCCAGCGCTTAAGGACTTCGTGTCGGCTCCTTCGTGACTTTTCGCCGCTTCAGGACTTCGGATCATTTCAGCACTTCCGCATTCATGAATAAGAAGACTCAGCACAGGTAAGGGGGGCCCGGCTCTTCGAAAACTGCAGCGCTGGACACTTGTCCCCTCTGTCCCCCCCTGATGGCAGCCCTGCCCTCAGCATCACCATGCATGCACGAAAGTGTGCCACATAACCACGCATGCACACATGATGGAGGAAGTGGGGCGAGCTGGCCAGCTGGGTTGCCATTGGCGCCGCGCTGGCCTGGCCGTCTCTGGGGAAGCTGTCACCAGCTTTTGTCAGCATAACTTTTGCACAATTGCTGTCAGGGGCTGAACATCATCTGATCCATCCTTTTACTACCTTATTTGATCTGAATTATTAACATGTATTTCTATAGCACCAACATATTTCGTAGCACTGGTTAGTGGCAGGTCTGGAGAACAATCGTCCGTCCAATATGAAGGTAAATCTGCGTGTCTATGGCCACCTTTATGTTGGCCAGAAGAGATAAGCAGCCCTAATCTGATTCAATTGTTATAAGAAATGTATAACACTGTTGCTTGGAGAAAAAAGTAAAAATATAATCACAATTTGTAATTTTTAACATTCAAATGTAGAATGCAAATTTGCTTTTTGTATACTCATGGAGTGTTATAAAATAGTGACTGGCATGATGATTCTAATAAGTCTAACCCTGTATGAACGATAATGGCATAAAATCCAAACAATATACAAATTAACCTAATCTTATGCCTGTCTTCAGAAATGTATGTGCACTCCACGCACTACCAGACAGTGGTGAAGATTAAAAGATAGCTTAATTCCATCGACATGCTTCCTAAGTATTTCATGTGATCCCACACATAATCATAAGTACCTATGATTACGTGTGGGATCACACGAAACGCATTAAAGGAGAAGGAAAGCTTTGGGGGATTTTATTGCCAATAGATTAGCTGCAATATTGCAAGATAGAATTCTATATTTTTTCTGCAGACTGTTTTACCATACCTGGTATAAATAGAAAGCTCTAAAAGCTCTCTGTTTGTTTAGGATCGCAGCTGCAGTATTAGCTTGGTGTGACATCACTTCCTGCCCTGCTCACTTATAGATCTGGGCTCAGATTACAGCAAATAAGAGAGGGGAGAGGAGCAAACCAAGCATGCTCACTCCCAGGGCAAGGAGGTTTAAAGGAACAGTTCAGCGTAAAAATAAAAACTGGATAAATAGATAGGCTGTGAAAAATAAAAAATGTTTCCAATATAGTTAGTCAGGGAAAAATGCAAACTATAAAGGCTGGAGTGACTGGATGTCTAATATAATAGCCAGAATCCAACTTCCTGATTTTCAGCTCTTTAACTTTGAGTTAAGTTGGCCATACATGGTGAGATCATTTGGCGATGTTGCCAAACAAGCGGATCTCTCCCCGATATGCCCACCTTGACGTGGGCGATATCAGGCTGATCCGATCAACGAACAGATGCGGCTGCAATCCAACAGGATTTTTTTTTTTTTAAGTTTTTATTTTTGCATTCTTTTTTAACAGGTGAAGAAAGAAAAGAAAGAAGAAGAAAACATAACACATTAATTTGCCAGTGGAGCCAATTAATAAAATTACATTTTATCCACCACATTCTCTTTGTCATATCTGTGTTATATTCTGAGGTTCATTAAATTATCTTTACCAGATTCAACAATATTTATACATTAGTGTCAGAACGGGCAATTTCCATTTCCAGCCACATTCCCCAGATTGCCTCATATTGTTTGGGACAGCCCCGGGCTATATAAGTCATTTTCTGGCTTGTCATTTACCAGAAGGCAAGGGTTGGGGGAGCAGTGGATTTCCACTGTAGCAAAATTGCCTTTTTTGCATAATACAACAGTTGGAGATAACACAGTTTGACAGCTGGCGAAAGCCCTAAATTATCCGCTACCCCTAAAAGACACACCAGTGGGGCCTTAATGTATGGGAGAGTTAGGGTATTGGAAATGTACTGCAGGATTTCCTCCCAAAATATTTGGACAAGTGGACAGCTCCAAAATACATGCATTTATGAGCCCACTTCTTCATTACATTTCACACATTGATCTGGTGTCATTGGGTAAATCTTTGCACTCCTACATGGGGTAAGGTATATTCTGTTCAAAAATTTTGTTTGTATGTATCTGTCTCTGATCGACATTGTGATGTCGGGGACTTGTGGGTGGATGTACTTAAACATTTCCTCCTCTAGTTCTTGGATATCTCTAACCCATTTCCTTTTCACCTTGGCCAGGGGGTCTGGGCATGCCTGGCATAATATAGTGTAGAACCAAGACATAGGTTTTGTTAGGTCTTCCTTCCACAAGTATCTTTCCAACATGGTTTCTACTATTTCCATGGGTCTAGTGGGGAATTGTGTTCTAAAGGCGTGTCTTAGTTGAAAATATCGAAATAACATGGAGTTGGTTAGGTTGTACCTCTCCTTAAGGGTTTGAAACGTCATAATGTCCCCATTCTCCACAATGTCATAGAGAGTTTTTACCCCTTGATTGGCCCAAATGTTGATGTCAGGTAGTGCACCAAAGTGTAGGAGAGATCTATTTCCCCATAGGGGAGTCCACCTGGACCACACTGGCCTCGCCTTGTGCACATGTATGAGAGCTTTTTTAAAGGCTTCTGTCAACGTGGCCATTGGCAACCTGATTTTTAATCCTGCCTGATCGACATCTGGCTTACTTTCAGCCAGATATCAATTGGGAAAGCCTGTCGGAGGGCCTCACACATGGGGCGTCTGTCGGCAGCTTTTATCCGCCAGTGTATGGCCACCTTTAGTCAGCGACTTGAAGGGGGGCCACATGGGACATAACTGTTCAGTGAGTTTGCAATTGATCCTCAGCATTCAGCTCAGATTCAAAAGCAACAGTTATGGCCTGCGTTATGGCCCGCGTCAAAATAATTATTGTTTTTTCAAGTTAAACAAGCAGAATTTTTTTTTTAACCAAAGATCAAGGCTGAACTATGAAGCTCACCTAGATACAATAGGTGGAGCCATCTTGATTGTTCAAGAGATTAATACATACGAGTTACATCAAAATTATGGCCCATGTGGCCCTGCTTTAAGTCACTCATTGGTTACTGCCTGGTCACCAGTTAGTGGAAAACAAGAGAGTTGAAAAGCAGGAAGTTGGATTCTGGCTATTATGTTAGACATCCAGTCACTCCAGCCTTTATATATTACATTTTTGGCTAATTAACTATATTTTTTTATTTTGCACTGCCTATCTATTTACCCAGTTTTTATTTTTATATTGAACAATTCCTTTAAGCTGAAGGCAGGAAGTCTGATACATAAGCCCATGTGTACACAATTGAAGGAAAGAAATGCAGGAATACTAAGAGGTACAAGTGTATTTGGGATGAACTAAAAAGACCTGACCATACTAGTGTATACAGGAATACCAATAGGTAAGAGCCATATCAATGAGAAAATATGCCTAAGTAACTGTTAAAGGTATGGTATCTGTCACCCGTTATCCAGAAAGCCCTGAATTACAGATTGGCCATCTCCAAAAGATTCAATTTTAATCGAATAATTCACATTTTTAAAAATGATTCCCCTTTGTCTCTGTAATAATAAAACTGTACCTTGTACTTAAAGGACAAGGAAATCTAAACTAAAGAAGTAGCTATAAATGCTGTACATTATGTTTTGGGCTTCTGTACCACAGCCCTTTAGCAGTAAAGATCAGTGTCTCCAAAGATGCCCCAGTAGCTCCCCATCTTCTTTTCTGTTGATTCACTGATTCACATGCTCTGTGCTGCTGTCACTTACTGAGCTTAGGGACCCACTCACTATATACAGTACACATAGAATAGAAATGCCACAGTATAAGGCTGATTAGTCATTAATACAGATAATTACTACATGGCAGCACAGAAACCAGTGCAACTAACATCAGAATTTAATAATCATCCCTGTAGCATCAGTTTATACTAGAGACAATCCTCATTTAAGCTTAGCTTCTCAACAGCTGCTCAGAGCCCACTGAGCATGTGAGTGTCACAGACACTTTCCAAGATGGTGACCCCCTGTGACAAGTTTGAAGTCCTGGATCATTGCTGCTATTGACAAGCTGAAACTTTAGGCTGGTGCAATAAGTTCAGTATATAAAATGGCATTTTTAGCCCTATTCGTTTTTAAGGGTTTAGTTCTCCTTTAATCCCAACGTAGATATAAATAATCCTTATTGTAGGTGAAACAATACTATTTGTTTAAATTGTTTTTCAGACTTTCTAGTAGACTTAAAGGAACAGTAACATCCAAAAAAAATTAAAAAAAAAAAATTCGTTAGTATACAACGAAATAAAAAACACCAACACGAAGAAACTTTAAAATAAAGTCTTTATTAAGAAATAACTTACAGAAATTCCACTTCCTGTCCTCTTCAGAAAAGGCGACAGGGCGACCATCCATCCTGCAGCACTCGATTTCTCCTCCTGGCTATTCTAGTGACAGCGTGAAGAAGCTTCAGCGGGGAAGAGCAACAAGAGCGGGGAAGAGCAACAAGAAGACAGCATGCTACTTGTCCGAGTCCGACACTGATCTACTGCTCCCTCCGCAGCCTCCTCCAGATGTGAGCAATAAGGCGCTGGACCCGGGGGAGCCCCCGCAGCTGAAATTGGCAGACACAGGGCAGACCCCCTCCAAACACTTATTCCCCCTTCTTCGCCCTCCCTAGCTCGGCCGAACACTGCTCCGTCCTGCAGAGCTCTCCTATGTCTACCGAACTGAGGTGAGATCGGGACTGAGAAACCCGCTGCCGCCTCCCCAGCCTGAACCCTCCTCCTGATATAGCCAAGCAGCCCGGAGAGTTCAAGCCGCACGTCCAGTTTGCGGCAGATAAATGGTTAAAGCCGCAGGAGCTCCTGATCTGAAGCCCTGCACGGTGCAGGGCTTCAGCCTGCTCGTTGTTCTGCATCCAAAGGGCTTTGCTCCCCTCCTCCGCTCCCCTACCTTATCTTCCCGGTGTCATGCGCTTTGGATGCAGAACAACTGGGGGATGTCCTGCTGAAGCTGCTGCGGGTTACTCGTGGACTTTATTCAAACTTCGCAGGTGACAGAGGCAGATACCATGGCGGACTTAATCTGCCCCGACTGGCTGCTGGACATGCCGCTTGAACTCTCCGGGCTGCTCTGCGAGGAATCAGGCTGGAGAGGCGGCAGCGGGTTTCTCAGTCCCGATCTCACCTAAAGTGTAGAGTTCGGTAGACATAGTAGAGCTCTGCAGGACGCAGCAGTGTTCGGCTGAGCCAGGGAGGGCGAAGAAGGGAGAATACGTTTTTGGAAGGGGTCTGTCCTGTGTCTGCCAATTTCAGCTGTGGGGGCTCCCCCGGGTCCAGCTCCTTATCGCTCCCATCTGGAGGAGGCTGCGGAGGGAGCAGTAGATCAGTGTTGGACTTGGACAAGTAGCATGCTGTCTTCTTGTTGCTCTTCACGCTGTCACTAGAATAGCCAGGAGGAGAAATCGAGTGCTGCAGGATGGATGGTCGCCCTGTCGCCTTTTCTGAAGAGGACAGGAAGTGAAATTTCTGTAAGTTATTTCTTAATAAAGACTTTTTTATTTTAAAGTTTTATTTGTGTTGGGTTTTTTTTTCGTTGTATACTAACAAATTTATTTGATGTTACTGTTCCTTTAAGGTATGGGGATGCAAATTACAGAATGATCACTTATTCAGAAAACCCCAGGTTTCCAAGAATTCTGGATAACAGATCCCATACCTGTAATGGGCTACCAGTATCAAAAGTAAACAGAAGACAGACAAAAACATTAATATAGTCAATTTACCTTTTGTATTTCTACTTCGTGGAATTTTTCCCAAAGGCGTGGTTCTCAGTTGACATCTTCTCTACTCTCTGGCACAGCCCGTCTTCATGTTCTTTTAGAAAGTGAGCAACAATTCCATAAAGAATTGGCCTGGTGAAACAAAATGAGGTTGGATTCCACATCAGAAATGATTAAAAATGAAAGCAATATAATTAAGTTGATGGGATTTGCAGGCACAGTGACTGTTACAAAAAAATATAAATGAAGACAGAGAATCATTTTCTAATCAGTCCTTCATACACCTCCAATCCCAAGGTCCTTTTGAGGATATCAGTTAAATAATATATTATATAAATAATTGAAGGTGTAATTGAAGCAATATATACATATTGAATTTATTAATCCTTATAAAGCAATAAACCACATTAAAAAGCTGGCCGGCAAGGAGAATCTTGCACCCAAGTTTTTGTTTCCAAGCTTTGCCTTACACTGACTGGGAGTTCAAATCTTCAACAACGTTAAGCTCTTTAGTGAGAAATGAACGATCAAGCGGAATGTCGGAAAGGCCAGTTTCTGTAAAATAGCATACAAAAAATAAGCAGTGAGTCTAGAAGTAAATTGTGAAAACAAAAGGGAAAAAAAGAGTATGGGGAGCCAACAGTGCAAGACTGGACAAAATAAGAGAGCAAGGATGGCAGAAAGTGAAGAGAATCCAAAAGATGATCACATGGATTTCAATGTAAGTTACCCACAAAGGTGAATGGCAAATTGTATTCATGTATCACAGTGCCCAGATGAATGCTAACTTACAGCCTCTAACTTACAACCTCTTGTATTTTTAGAAAGAAAAATCTTGCCATCCTGCAAATGTATAGGTAGTATTTTGGCGGTAAGTTGTACGTTTGTAATATTCTACCCCACCCCCCCCCACTCATACTGGTAGGTAAGTTTTGGTTGCACACTTACTTGTTACTGCCACTAAAACATTTATCTCTTGTGTGACCAATAATTCCAATCCTATTCAACAATATATAAATTGTAAACAATAAATGTGATTCATCTCATAACTTGTAAATGCTAAATACAAAATGTAAGCAGACCAGTAGGATCCTAAAAGGGTTGTTCACCTTCAAACAACTAGTTGTTTTCAGATAAATCACCAGAAATAACTTTTTCCAGTTACTTTCTATTTGTGACTGTATTGAAGTGTAAAGTGTCATTTACCCCTGTTTAAGGCAGCTCTGGAGGGGGGTTCCCGACCCCCCAAAACTGGTCTAAATTGATACATTTAAAGGGCATAAAAAAGTTACCCCCAACCAAAGGTGCAAGCTGCATTCCGGTTGGGGATAATAGTACTTTTTTTTTTTAAAAATGCCCCCGCCAGCGCTAGCAAACTCGTCATGACAGTGGATGCGCATGCGCATTAACAAAATCTGCCCCGAAATTGTGGCCGCTTTTCACTATGCACATGCGCGTGACGTCACACGCGCATAATGCGCATTCGCTTCAATGGTCATGGCGGTTTGCTAGCACTGGCGGGGGGCATTTAAAAAAAAAAAAAAAAAAGTACTATTATCCCCAACCAGAATACAGGCTCTATCAGCCCACACCTTTGGTTGGGGGGGTAACTTTTTTTTTTTGCAGTAGGTGTCCTTTAAATGGGTTGTTCACCTTCAAACAACTAGTTGTTTTCAGATAGATCACTAGAAACAACTTTTTCCAATTAGTGTCTATTTTCTATTTGTAACCGTTTTTCTAATATTGAAGTGTAAAGTGTCATTTTTCACCTTCTGACACACGCTGACACAAACACACGCTGACACACACACTGACACAAACGCATTGACACAAACACACTGACACAAACACACTGACACAAACACACACACACACTGACACAAACACACTGACACAAACACTGACACACACACACACACACACAAACACTTACACACACAAACACTTACACACACAAACACTGACACACATAAACACACACCGACATTGATACACAGTCCCCCTCCCTCTAGAGTCCTGCGCAGGTCCATTTTTTGGGACCCGTACCCGAAACCCGCATTCTTACCCGTTGGACCCGCTCTACCTCTCTCCCCGGAGCTTCACGTTTCACAGAAACAGCACTGGAACTGCCTGACGCCTCCCACCCTGTCTTCTGGCCAATCAGAGGGATGTTGCCTTTTCCCTGTCTGATCAATCACAGGAGGAGGAGGGCGGGACGTAAGGCAGCTCACTGTGTGAAGGGAGAAGCAGAGGCTGCACGCTGTTCTCTCTACCCGTGCTGGCCCATTTCAGTAGCAAGTGGAGCGGCCCTTCTGGAAATTGCCCGAGTCGATGTATTATCAGTCCGGGCCTGCTGTAGGAGCAATTCTATTTACTGGGCTACCTAACACTTTGGCATCCCTCATTGAATAGGACTTTCCTTATCCTTTAAAAGTTTTGGGTTTAGCAAGTCATTTACTGCATGCAAATGTTAATGCAGTGGTATAGCTGGAAAAGCTCAGCACAACTGATGACAAGGATGTAGAACAGCAGGTTGCCATCAGTCCTTCAGACACGCCTGCTGTAAAGACTATGGGTTACACCTTTTCTCCTAACACTACGGGTACTTGTGTGAGGCACTAAAATACAGTCAGTGTATCAATCAGCCAGCTAGCAGTGTTGGGACACCCTGGAAGCACATTACCAGCAGTTAGGACTGATGCGGTGTAGCTATACTTGTTGAATGCCAGATATTCTCTAATCAATTCATTGATGAGGAGATTTTCAGGGGACAGAACTGGTTTGGGTTCACTACTATCATCCAATGCTGCAAACACCTCTGCTCGAACTCTTGCCTTTAGCTGTCCCATAACTCCTCTCTTCTCCAGAGTGTCCTTCACAACTGCAAACAAACAATGGCATATGGATTATTTCTATTCCACGGCAATTAGACCTGAGTGAGAGGTCTACACCAGGATACTAATCTAAAAACAAATCAATCAGTGACAGACAATAGTAAAAAAGTATATATTTTAGCCCTATGATACACAAGAACCACAAATATCCTGTAAATTATATCCTTACAAATGGAGCTTAGTGATGTCATTTCTGTCACATGACTTGCTGAAACTTGTGTATTATAATAAATAAAGTACACCTGTTGCAAAATATGAGGATATTAGAAGTCAACTCAGAGTTCTATGGCCTGTATAAAAACACTCGGCCTTCAGCCTCATGCTTTCATATGGTCATGAAACTCCTTGGTAACTTCAATTATCATAATATTTTACAAGAGGGGGTATGTTATTCACAATATAATAAATATATATATAGTCATACACATCAATGCCTCCGAAAAGTACAGAGTACACATTACCCTGGCAACTAGCCGGAACAATTTACCAAACCAAAACCCTTAAAGGAAAACTATACCCCCAAAATGAATACTTGAGCAACAGATAGTGTATATTAAATTAACTGGCATATTAAAGAATCTTATCAAACTGAAATATATAATAAGTATATAATAAGTAATATTGCCATTTTACATCTCTTGTCTTGAACTCTGCGCTGCTTTAGAGATCACCTGACCAGAAATACCACAACCCTAACTGCAACAGGAAGAAGTGTGGAAGCAAAAGACACAACTCTGTCTGTTAACTGGCTCATGTGACCTAACTTTATAGTTGTTTTGGTATGTTTGTGTGCACCGTGAATCATATGATCCCAGGGGGCCGGCCCTTTTTTATTTTTAAAGTGGCAGTTTTCTATTTAGGATTACCCAATGGCACATACTACTAAAAAGTATATTATGAATTGTTTTGTGCAATATCTTTTTATAGAGACCTACATTGTGTAGTGTTCCTTTAAAGGTATACTGTCATGGGAAATTTTTTTTTTCCAAAATGCATCAGTTAATAGTGCTGCTCCAGCAGAATTATGCACTGAAATCAATTTCTCAAAAGAGCAAACAGATTTTTTTATATTTCATTTTGAAATCTGACATGGGGCTAGACATATGGAGTTCAGTGCCGAAGTCTGCTGGAGTAGCACTATTAACTAATGCGTTTTGAAAAAAACATGTTTTCCCATGATAGTATCCCTTTAATGACTTGTGACGTTAGAGTACTAGATAACTGAAGGTGACTATTATTTTGAACAATGCCATTTTTGCATTTTACATAAATTCAAATAAATAAATTAAGGGTTGCATTGGGTATTAAAGGAAAACCCCAAAAAATAATCTTTTCCCTAGTAAAAGTAAACGTAATTCTAAGCAACTTTGCATTATACATTCATTATAATTATTCTAAAGTTATTAAGTATTGTTAGGTTATGTTTATATGTATTGCTATTGAAAGCAGTGTTTGTCCCTTTCTATCCTCTACCCTGGTGGTTCACAGTAGTGATGTGCAGGTCAGGATTTCCCTAACCCGCCCTACCTTAGGCTGCGCCTGCATGCATCCGACTTCCGGGTTGCTTTTACAGACCCGCGCCAACCTGCCCCGTCGATGATGTCACAAAAGGGGCAGGGTGAGCAGGTGTAGCATTTTTAAAGGAACAGTAACATCAAAAAATTAAATTGTTTTAAAGTAATAAAAATATAATGCACTGTTGCCCTGCACTGGTAAAATTGCTGTGTTTGCTTCAGAAACACGACTATTTTTTATATAAATAAGCTGTTGTGTAGCAATGGGGGCAGCCATTCAAAGGAGAAAAGGCTCAAGTTACACAGCAGATAAGCTCTGTAGAACATAATGTTATCCGTTATCCATTACTTATCCTGTGCCATACAGCCATTTTTCAATTTCCGTCATTGCTACTTAGCAGCTTGTTTATATGAACTATAGTAGTGTTTCTGAAGCAAACACATCAGTTTTAACAGCGCAAACACTAAATTATATTTTCTTTACTTTAAAACACATTAATTTTTTGGTGTTACTGTTCCTTTAAGAGACAAATACGGAAGTCGACATTTGATGGTGGAGCAGGAGAAGAGCTCAACCCGCAATCGCCCATGAAGAAGAATGAGAGGTTGGTCTGAACCCACCAGATTCAAGTATATTGGGCCGGCCCACACATCACTATCTCAGACTGTTGATACAGTAAGGTTTGTTTTTGCCAGGGAACTTTTGCAAAATTGTTATTGATGCTTTCAGTAGCTAGTATTTTTACAAATAACTGTTAAAACACTGAAAATGTTTAATGTATATTGGAAAGTTGCTTAGGACTTAGGTTTTCATTTATTAGGCAATTTTTTATTTTGGGGTCGACCTGCCCTTTAAGTATTTGTCCAAATCCAAAAAATTCTATTCATCGCTAATATGAGTTATTGAGCGCCTAAGGGCAAATCTCCCAACTGTCCCTTTTTTGGAGGGACATTCCCTCTTTTGACAGCTAAACCTGCAGTCCCTCATTTGTACTGGAATGTCCTTCTTTTCTCTGCACTGAACAGCAAGAAAAAGAAGAAAATTTTCTAACTTAATTGGCTTTTGGCTGAGAGCCCAGAACAGCTAAGAGGTGCAAATAAGATACTTTGTAACACTTTTCAGATACGAAAATAAGTAATTGTAACAGGAGAAATATTTTCAAACTTTCATAATCTGCCAAATTTTGTAAAATGAACATGGTAATTAGGGGTGTGTGGCCACAAAAGTGGGTGTGGTCAAAAAATTAGCCAACGCTAAATTCCTGTTTTTACTTCCAAAATGTTGGGAGGTATGCTTAACAGGTAACATAACAGGTAGAGGAACAGGAAAAATATTTATGTACTGCAATGACCATACCAAAAGTGCCTTTTTCGGAGGGACAGCCCCTCTTCTGACAGCTCAACCTGCAGTCCCTCATTTGTACTGGAAAGTCCCTCTTTTCTCTGCACTGAACAGCCAGAAAAAGAAACAAAGTTTCTAACTTAATTGGCTTTTAGCAGAGAGCCCAGAACAGCTAAGATGCTTTGCTACAATTTTGAGATAAGAAAATAAATAATTTTAACAGTTAAGATACGGAGAAATATACCAGGAGTGGCATTTTTGCTGCCCCTGGTAATAGGGTTGCTACCTTTGCTAAAAAAAAATATCTTACCGGACTTTTTCTTAAGTGTATTACAAATTCACGGCAACTACATTGCCGGTATATTTGTAATACCGGCCCCTGCCTTGGTGGGTGTTTTACCAGCTAGGCCGGTAAAATGGGTGGCAATTAGCATACCTCCCAACTGTCCCTTTTTCAGAGGGACCCTCCCTCTTTTGACAGCTCAACCCACTGTCCCTGATTTGTACTAAAAAGTCCCTCTTTTCTTCAGCCAGAAAAAGAAACAAAGTTTCTAACTCAATTGGCTTTTGGCAGAGAGCCCAGAACAACTAACAGGTGCAAATAAGATGCTTTGTAACAATTTGGAGATAAGAATATAAGTAATTGTAACAGTTTAGATAAGGAGAAATATTTTCAAACTTTCATAACCTGCCAAATTTTGTAAAATGAACATGGTAAATAAGTGTGCCACAAAAATGGGCGTGGTTAAAACAATTTTCAACGTTACTTGTGAAAAAAAATTTTGTCCCTCTTTTTACTTCCAAAATGTTGGGAGGTATGGCTGGTAACTAGAGGGGTGCTGCCGCCTGAGGCAAGTGCCTCAACTTGCCTCATTGGTGGAGCTCCCCTGCCTGGCGCATTTGAGTACATGGGGAGCTGTAAATGCAGCAGCAAGTCTGTAGGCATACACACACAGGCAACTACTTTCACATAATAATATATTAGTATTGTTAACTAAAACTCCCAGCAGTCCGGCTAGGGTAAGGAGTAATGGAGTCAGTCCATTACTGATATATAAAAACACATTTCTGTATGAGCAGCTCGATATCTAGAGCCCTAAAAGGAGTTATGAAACACAAACTCACCGGCTTTAAGATCTCCTACGGTAGCCATTCTTCCCAACGGCTGCATGAAACTCCTCCTCCTGAGTCCTCGGGCGCATGCGCATTTCCTTTTGGCTTCTGTCAAAGTTCGACTTGCTTTGTTGTGGAAACGGAGCTTGATTGTGACTCGCTAGTGCTGTCCAACGCGTAGAGACAGTGCAAGCCGGAAACGGAATATACCTTAAAGGGGTATTACATACATAAAGTATAGACTTATCATGCTATGTGGGGGAAATTATAACAAATGCTGAAAGAGACCAGACTTCGTAGAGATATTATCTGAAGCTCTCTGTTTACTTCGCTGCAGAATATTATGTCTTTTTTTCTGTACTAACTTAGATCACTGCCCTAGCCCTCAAGGGTTAAAAAGAGGGACAAGCCTCTGAAAGTTTTTGACCACGCCCGTTTTGGTGTGACACCCCCTAAATACAATGCCTTTTTTTACGTTTAGCAGGTTATGAAAGTTTGAACACATGGCTGGCAGTTTTAGTGCAATGTTTTATATGTTATAACAGTTTTGTAAATGAAAATGAAGCTGCAATTCTCCCTTCTCTTGTATCTTTCTTTATCTTAAATTGTTACAAAAGTATCTCAGTGCGGCTGTTGAGTGTTCTGGGCTCTGCCAAAAAGCCTGTTATTTTAATTAAGTTTCAGAAACGCTGTTTGTTTTACTGGCATCAGTGCAGGAGATAATCCAGAGGCACACAGAACTGCAGCAAGCAGAGATATATCAATCCCTTCTGAAAGAGTTTTCCACAACCAGGCACCTTCTCCGTAGGCTCTACTGTACGCAGCATAAGTGCTTAGTTTTAGTTTTGAGTCTGTATTTTGCTTGCATTTTTGCTTATTTGAATTTGTGCATATTCAAATCCCCTAATGTAATAAAATTCAGTAAGTTTGCCCAGGTGCAGTAACCCATAGCAACCAAGAAGATGTTTGCTGATGATGATCCTGGTGACCACTTTTTACCATTTAAAGAGCATTATCTTATCTTCCCTTCAGTGATGGAGTTGAGTTATACAGAACTGTCTGCCTCAATACAGTCAAGAAATAGGGGGAACATACATCTACTCGAAAGTCACGCAACCTGCATGTGGTAGCAGTCGCAGAAGTAACGTCACACTCATGCACAAAAGCTTGCCTGAAGCCACCAAACACTGCCCACACATGTCACTGAATGCTATTGTGCATGCACTCCACTGAATTTAATGAAAAATCATGAAAGAATTGGGGTGCTGCGCTGTGCAGTGCAGTTACAGGGAAAAGGGCTAAGCGGTTGACAGCTCTGAGTGATATATTGTACAAGTGCAAGTAACCATAGCAACCAGTTAGATAATTGCTCTTCTTTTCTATTTGTCAAACCCAATGCTGATTGTTTGCTACTGGCAACTGCACTTGTGAAATATATCACCTATATTAGTAAAGAAATACTTCTATGCCATGTCCCCTAGTTCCAGTCATTTGCACTGGCAGAAATACTTTCCCCCATGCTCTTTTAATTTCCTTGATATTTGAATGTTTTATTGCATCACCGTTTCTTTTTAAAGCTTTTGTGATATGGTCATCAAATGTTTCCTGATATTACTCCATATGGGAAGAGAGTATTGCCACACAGAACACAAGCTTGCTGGTAGGTGGAGGAGAACTTTAATAGTTTATCTATTTTCCCAAGCCAGACCTGTGACTTAGGAACTGGATGTACATGTAAATTAACTATATTTCCCAGAAGCAAATGACACAAAAATACTAAATACAGTACATGAAGAAGAAAAAATAAAACATTGCTGAAAGACAATATTTACACAATATGGTATCTAAAATGCAGAGAATAAGCAATCTCTACAGCCTTATCTTAAACTGTATATATAATTTTAATCTGCAAGAAATGTGTTTGTGTGCTTCTATCCTTAAAGGGGTTGCTCACCTTCCAAACACTTTTTTCAGTTCAGTTGTTTTCGGATTTATTTTAATAACTACTTTCCATTATTTATTTTTTACTGTTTTTCCAAAATCTTTAAAGTTGAATGTTCCTGTCTCTAGTGTTTTAGTCTGACAGGTCAGTAATTCAGGCAGAGACTCTAAACGGTTACAATTTTGTTACATTAGTTGATACATTTCTTAGCAGCATCTCTGGAATATTAGTATCTATTGTATCAATTCTAACAGCTTCCTGTAATGAAATTCAGGGACTCTGCTCAGAAGGGACAAAGATAAGAAATGTGTCCATTAAATGTATCTGTACATTTGGGGGCAGATTAACTATTGGTCGAATTTCGAATAAAAAAAAATTCTAAATTCGACCATGTGAAGTAAAATCTTTCCAATTCCAATATCGAATTTGAAGGATTTTACCGCAATTCGAACGAATAGAAATAATTCGATCGATTAATTGTTCGAATCGATCGATCGCATTTTTTTTTTATTTGATCAAAAATAATGGTCCCCAATTCGGGCAGCTTGGATCTGGAGAACTAGGTGGTCTAATAGGGGAAGTACTTTGACTATGGAATAGTCGAATATTTGAATAAAATGTTATTAGAATATTCAAATTATTCGAATTCGAATATTCAATGGTCAAATTTGCCTAATTTGCATATTCGAAGATTCGAATAAAAATGTTATGCAAATTCAATCGAACTTCGAATTCTTCATACAGCACACATTGCCGGCGTCCAAAAAAATGGATGCCGACGTCCATTTTTCTGATGCCAGCTTTGTGCGCCGGCATCCAAAAACTGACGCCCGCATCCAAAAACAGACACCCATGTCCAAAATGCGATGCCGGCACGTTTTACAAAGTTTTCTCTGATTCGCGAAAAATTTGGCGAAGTGAAATGCCTCAGATTAGCCCAACTCAGCAAAAATTGCTAACCTTTTGCTCCAGGGCAAGGGTTATAGATTTAGGTTTCTATAGGTGCATAAAAAATTGAAACCTCAGTGTTTTTAACTTTTTTTGTAGAGCATTTTAAAAAGTTGCACTTGTCAATAAAAGAAAAAATATATCTTTACATACAAGCTCTACAACAAACAGCAATAACAATAAATTTTGCAGTGGTTGCTGCTGTGACCAGACTATGAAGTGCCTGGTGCCAGGTCTTGACTAATGTGCAATTTCCTTAACTATGGTTTAGGAGCTCTATATAGGTTTTGCCGTAGGGCACAGTAATGTATGTAGTTATACTAAGGGGCCGATTTACGAAATTCACGTGAAATGATTGAAGTTCGATCCAATACCGATCGTACGAATTTTCTGTGAAATCGTATATTCAAATTTGGCCTCTTCGATCATCGAATATCGAATAGATCGAAGGAATCATAATTTTAAAAATATTCGACTGCCTATTTTGCCAGATTGAACCTACCGAATTGTAATAGAAGCCTACGGGATCGTTCGTTCGAATCGTTCAAATTTTTCGCACGCTCAAAGGAAATTTCACGATTTTTTCGTAAAATCGAATGATCGGTATCCGATCATACGAATTCATCGAGAAATCGTATAGCGAGCAAAATGATAGCCTAAAACAATTCGATAAGCATTCGATGGTCGAATGCTTAGCGAATTACGAATTTGGTCCAGCAAATTTTCAGGAATAATAGTAAATTTGCCTTTTAGGTGCTCTATGGACATTTTAGGTCTTATTCGACCAAAAATTATACAGGAAAATATGCATGCAAACTTTTTTTGTAAAAAGGGTATGATCATTGATCATCATAACTCTGGGAATAATATATAATTGCGTGGTAAACTCCTCAGATTTTCTCTGGTGGGCATGGATGAGTATATATCTGCATTAGGGACACCTGTATAAGTTAAATAAGATGGCATGTTACTCATTTCCAGAAGGTGCATTTTTTCTTAAATAAAGCACCACCCCATAGCAAATTGGCACCAGTCCCAGGCTCTCGATTCTGGCAACTTCCAGAAGGGCTGCTAAAAGATGCCACATACAGTGTTTATTTATTGTGAGGGGCTGTTTGGACCTCTGCGTACCTGAAATGCCAGGGCTTATTTTGTTTCTCAGTCTGAACCTGATTGACAGCACCCCCCCCCCCATTTAATCCAGGTTTCTTTGTACTTTTTTGGTAATAGTTTTATTCAAGTGTGGCGCAAATGTATGAAACAATTTATTACTGCACAGCTTTTTTTCCCAGGTAAAAACAGGCTAAAAAACACCACAAAGAGAAAAATGTTGTGGTGGGGAGGCCACAAAGGCGCAGGCCTAGAATGGGAGAGAGGCATGAATGGGGGCAGCATGCTGACCACATTTGTAATGGGAAATGGATTTATTTTTACCAGTTGTTTCAATCACCTGCCAAGTCCGCAGTGTCAGTAATTGGGGGAACAGTGAAGTAGGTGAGGGAGGTGAGCGGCAGGGCTGGGCAAGGAGGGAGTTGCGAGTGGGTGGAGATGAGCATGTGGGTCAAGTGTGAGCCGACAGGTCATGTGTGTGGGGGGCGAGTGGTGTGAGTCTCCCAAGTTTTAAATCCCGCCTTGCCAGGTGCTATTAGACTCTTTCTCCTAGGTGCCTTTTGCCCTAAATTAAACTATGAACTAAGACAGGGATTTATTGAGGATGTTATGACGATATTGGAGGGATTTGCAGATGTGGTATTAAGACAAAATTGGCATTTAATTTAAGTATCATGTTTGTTTACACCAATATATTGTTAACCAGACAAATATCAAAAAGTCAGAGTAAGATAGTTTCACCATTTTGACTTCATCTTTCTAAATCTGAGATTATTAAGGCAAGCAGATAGTGTTGCTAGTGCCAAAAAGATTTCTAAGACCAAATAGCAAATTGGCAGGCTCTTTAAATATAATTCTGTGATCCTGTTGGATTGAGGATCATTTTATTTATAAACATTTCTGTTGGTTGGGCAAAAGGAAGTCAAGAGGAGCCATGGTGTGAAAAACAATCCAATGGTGGCCAAAAACGTGTGTGGTATCTATTCTGATATCTACATGGGTAGGCCCACCATGTACATTGACACCAAAAATGAAACCTTTTTTTTTCTTTACAGTTATTATAACATTGTCTTTGCATGCTATTTATAATTTTGCCATAAACGTATTTGCCTGAGTCTTTTACATTACCCATCTGATCCCCCATCTGAAGGGGCTGCCATATTTGTGCAGCGGAAAAATGTCAACATGACTTGTAGGTGAGTTTTAAAGTACATTAATATTTTCAAAAGTACTTTTTTAGTGTCAGTATCACTTTAAAGGACCAGTAACATGACATTTAAAAAATTTTTTTTTTGTATATAATGAAAAAAACACCAAGACATTTAACTTTAAAAATCGCAAAGTCTTTATTAAGAAATAACTTACCCGCTTGAGCTCCTCTTCAGAAAAGGCTATCGATATCTCCTCCCTGCTTTCCTTATAGGAGATAGCCAGGGAACCTGGAGCACAAGCAGAGTTTCTGTATGTTATTTCATAAAGGGCACCTATGGCCCAAAAATTTTTTCCCAAACCGAAGGTGAGAGCTGATAGAGCCCGCATTCCGGTTTGGGGTTCTAGTACTTTAAAAAAAAAAAAAAAATGCCCCCTGCAGGCGCTGGCTTACTCGCACCAGGAGGTGCTGTATAGGTAAGAGTTATTGGACCCCTTATTGGACCCCTCAGAAAAATAATTTCAGGGTCCCTTATACTAATACATTTGGAATACGAAGACTTTTTTAATCCAGAACATTATTATATTATCATACCTCCCAACTGTCCCTTTGGGACAGTCCCTCGTTTGACAGCTCAACCTGCAGTCCAGTGGTCCTCAAACTTGGCCCTCCAGCTGTTAAGGAGCTACAAGTCCCACAATGTGGGACTTGTAGTTCCTTAACAGCTGGAGGGCCAAGTTTGAGGACCACTGCTGCAGTCCCTCATTTTGTACTGGAAAGTCCCTCTTTTCTCTGCACTGAATAGCCAGAAAAAGAAACAAAGTCAGTGTCGGACTGGGACACCAGGAGCCCACCCAAAAACCTTAGACCAGGGGCCCACTATAAAACCTTAAACCAGGGGGCCACTCTCAGTACTAATATTCTTCATCTCCTCAATTAACCTCTATTCTCCTAGTTTGTTTTCTTTACATACTATAATCAATTATTCCATCTATTTAGCCTCTTTGTTCTCATGGAAATAGGGAATGGCAGCATGAGGGCCCATTGACACCTTGGCCCACCGGGAGTTTTCCTGGTATTCTGGAGGGTCAGTCTGCCACTGATCAAAGTTTCTAACTTATTTGGCTTTTGGCAGAGAGCCCAGAACAGCTAACAGGTGCAAATGAGATACTTTGTAACAATTGTGAGATCAGAAAATAAGTAATTGTAACAGTTTAGATAAGGAGAAATATTTTCAAACTTTCATAAGCTGCAAAATTTTGTAAAATGAACATGGTAATTAGGGGGTGTGGCTGCCACAAAATTGGGAGTAGTGAAAACATTTCGCCATGGTACGTGTGCCAAATATTTTAGTCCCTGTTTTTACTTCCAAAATGGTGTGTGTGTGTGTACATATATATAAAATTATATATGGGTGTATTGCTATATTATTTGTTATTGTAAGTGCCTCATTTACAGCAGAGAAAGGGCAGGAATTTACTGTTGAGCACAGCAGTCCTTCATACAACTGTTCTGCTTGCCTCCCCGGGCATATATGTATCTGTACTAAAGGCGTGCTGTAGTTCCCTACAATAGCAGTGACGTGCCACCCGTGAAGTGCTAGCTAAATGAAGCCAGCGTTGAAGTGCACGGAAGCCGAATATATTGTGATGCGCCGTATTGTGATAGCCAAAGGCAGCGCCCTGCGTCAGAGGGATCTTCAGCCAATCAACACAGGGTCTCCGACGGGACATGAGCCAATCAGTACGCTGTGAACCGGCAACCTATCACCCAATCATAGCTAACTCGGAGCAGGGGACAGACCAATCAACGCACTGTGAGGCAGACGTGGCTGCTAAGCTGTTATGTAGTTTGTGGTTGTGTTTGTGAGGTTCCCCCGGCTGCCATCATCATTGTCCCCTGTGCTGACCCGCCATGGAATCCTTCTGCAGCCATGACGGCAGCGAGCGCTTTTGGGTAAGGCAGACCTTCCTGTGACTCTCCACCATCATCTGACATGGCCCTGCCCTTGGCAGGCGCTAATCCCTTCACCCTGCTGCTGGCCGCATGCACCGCCTGGGCTCTGTAACCCAACTCTCGCTGTGGCAGTACTATGGGCAGTACTATTTGGGGAGTACTATGGGGGAGTTCCCGGGCACTTCTGTATTAGGGCTGTTGGTTGGTGGTACCGTCCTAGGCAGGGATTCCCGGGCACCTGATGCAACACTAAGTCGCTGATGCTATCGTTACACAATGGAAAAGAAAACACTGTTGTACAGAGCTCAGCTTTAGCTCCTCGTGATAATGGGACCTGTGGCTGCCTTGCCATTTCCCCGAACTGATTAGTAGTAACCCCCAGGGTTTCCTGGTGTTGTGTTACATGAGTGGATAACAAGTTAGCACAGAGCTTCCCAAACTGTCTGCCTGGCTCCATGAGGGGCCTTTGTTAGGGGGTGGGTCAGCCTGAAAGACAGGGACAATTCTCTCTCGTACCCCTGATGTTTTAGCCTATGTTGGTGCTCACTTACAGTATTGGGGAACTCGCTTCTTTTGATATCCTTGGAGCTATGGATACTTCAGACATGAGGGGGGCCCTGAAATGGGGCATTGTCCCAAATATGTCGCTGGTTTAGAAGAGTTATACTGCTGTATTGTAATTAGAAATGTACATGTCCAACATGTTGCAGTTAAGCTGGGTTCTAAGGGGGGGGGGGGGTCCAATGTGTGGCTGGATCCATTTACACAAATCAGGGATGCTCAACTTGGGGACAGACACACACTCAGACAGACGCACACTCAGACAGACGCACACTCAGACAGACGCACACTCAGACAGACGCACACTCAGACAGACGCACACTCAGACAGACACACACTCAGACAGACACACACTCAGACAGACACACACTCAGACAGACACACACGTTGAGGTCAGCGCACAATTGTGCCGTGCACAAAGAATTCTGTGGGAAAGCAACATTTGTGTATTTATTCTGACCTGAGCACACAGTTTTTAAAATCTACACAAACAAGTTTAAAATGTGCAGACAAAATAATTTTCTTGCACACATAGCTGAGAAGGAATTAGAGGGAAAATTAAGCAGAAGTGATTATCCTGTATTATATCTTTTGGGTTCTAGTTCAGTCATTGCTATATTGACATTCCTGATGCTTAAAATGTTAAATATCTAAAAACCATTTGAATATTTAGTTTGTAGTCGTGTACTTAGGGCACATTTACAAGGTTCTTTACCATATAAATGTAGTCTTCCAACTTTTGTTGCAAGTATAAGTCCCAGTGTTCTCCAAATGCTGAGGTCCATATTGTATAGCTTCCAGTAGTGTTTGACAACCAAAAGAAAAAAGGTAGCAGGTTGGATATGTTTGCATTGGGGTTTTCCCTTTGTGCCATGATAATCACATACTAAAGGTAAGGGCTTACCGTTTCAGATGATCTGCTTTTCTCCTCCAGTGCTTTGTAAATGAGTTTGTTAAATGTAATCATATTGTGTAATTTGGGCTATTTGATATTACAGTTATAAGATCTGTTATCTGGAAACCCGTTGCCCAGAAACTGCCAAATTACAGGAATGCTATCTCCCATAGACTCAATTTTAAGCAAATACTTCAACGTTGTCTCTGTAAAAAGTAAACCCTATCACGTCCTTGATCCAACACCAGCGGCAAGAATCCACATTGGTATCAAAACAATCCATTTGGTTTTATTTAATGTTTAAATTATCTTTAGCAGACTTAAAAGTATGGAGACCCAAATTACGGAAAGATCCCTTATCCGTAATACCCCAGGTCACAACAATTCTGGATAATAGATCCTATAACTGTACTGATTTTTTTATATGTGTGCCATGATGCAGAAGGATTGCTTTACCTGTATAGTGACTGACCAGACTGTGGTCAATGTGGTCAGTCAAAGTCGGTCAAATCTGATTATTCGTTCCATTGGCTGGTGACACAGATCCCTGGGCAGTACTTTGTTGTAGATGGTGTATTTCGACATTTACCACAACCAGTTTAATTCAGACAGCCGTTCCCAGAGATGGAACACTTTATTCAGATTTTCAGGCCCATAGAAAGTTGTTACAGGTCTTTTGAAAAGTATAATGTATTGTGTAGGATGCAGCCTTTAGATGATAATTTTTTCCTGAGACACTCACAAGAAGTGTGACCTTCACAATAAGATGTGGTTTATTCTAGTTTCCCTTTCACTGACCAAGCAAGATGGTTGGCTTACAATAAGATAATGAAGTAGCATGGCATCAAAAGCTTGTAACAACTGCACCAACAGTTTCCTTTGAAATGAAGACCCTTTCCAGATGGCTTTTATGGGTATCTAGGTTTTAGATTAACCACCTGTTATTATATCCATTAGGCCAGCCACACAAGACTGTATTGGGTCTCATTGGGTTGTACACTTGGCAGTAGGCAGGTCAGATGATAAAGTGGATGCCAGCGCCATTCAGATTAATATTCTGCAACGCACTGAAATTTGACAGAAGTCTTTGTTGTCTAAATATTAAGGGGTCAATTTATTATGTTGCATTAAACAAAATTTGCTGGAAAAATGGTGTACAAAGCTGTGTAAAATAAATGGCAATCTTATCAGGGTGTGTTTTATTTTACGCCATGCAAATTCCAGATTTGCTTCAAACCATTGAAAGTAAGTTCTGGCAGAAGTTGCTCAAAGGAAAACCAGGTAAAAAATATGACGTAATTTTTGCCCTGTTTTTTACGCTGAAATTCCTGGTGTTGATGGGTGGTGAATTATTTCAATTTTTTTTACAACCCTTAGTCAGATGTTATTACTCAATGAAGGTTGTTCAGCAGTTTCTGTACCATAGTATCCACAAATATGCTGGGAAATTCAGTCCCATTGCAGATGTCTGATGAGAGGCAGTAGTTAGTGCTTCATGTTTCGCATAGACAGGAGATAACACTGTTTTACAAGTTTGTCTTCTATAAAATTATCCAGTTATGAATTTGTAACTCAAATAATGTATATAGCTTTTTTTTTTTTTGCTGAGTAACACTAGGGATGTCCCATGACTGGAGGATTTTGTGCAAGCTTAATTGCTTGGTCATGCTGAGCAAGCATTCTATGGTTTCCATGGCTATTTGGCTACTGGGGGTCACTATTTTACTGGAGAGAGTGATATTCTGAGCCAGTTTGAAATTGTTTCCAATTTTCTAGTATTTGTTGCTTGAGGTATTCAACTTTAAAGGTATACTGTCATGGAAAAACATGTTTTTTTTTTAAAACACATCAGTTAATAGTGCTGCTCCAGTAGACTTCTGCACTGAAATCCATTTCTCAAAAGAGCAGTTTTGAAATCATTTGTCAATGTCCCAGACGCCCCTGGTCATGTGATGTGTGCCTGCGCTTTAGGAGGGAACTGCTTTCTGGCAGGCTGTTATTTTTCCTTCTCAGTGTAACTGAATGCAAAGTAGTGGGACATGGGTTTTTACTATTGAGTGCTGTGCTGTTCTTAGATCTACCAGGCAGCTGTTATCTTGTGTTAGGGAGCTGTTACCTTCCTATTGTTCTGTTGTTATGCTGCTGGGGGGCGGGGTGATATCACTCCAATTGTAGTACAGCAGTAAAGAGCGATTGAAGTTTATCAGAGCATATGACTTGTGGCAGCTGGGAAATTGACAATATGTCTATCCCCATAAAAAAAAAAATCTGTTTGCTCTTTTGAGAAATGGATTTCAATTCAGAATTCAGCTGGAGCAGCACTATTAACTGATGCTTTTTGAAAAATAAAAATTATTTTTTTCCCCATGACCATATCCCGTTTAATTCAGCAGCTCTCCAGTCTGCAATTTCAGCAATCTGATTGCAAGGGTGCAAATTATCCTAGCAACCATGCATTGAGTTGAATAAGAGACTGGAATATCAATAGGAGTGGGCCTGAATAGAAAGATGAGCAATGCATATGCTTTACAGAGCATTTGTTTTTAAGTGGGGTCCCCCACTTGAAAGCTGGAAGCAGCCAGAAGAAGAAGGAAAATTAAAAAAAAAAAAAAAAACAACTATAAGGGGTAGTCCACATGGGAAGTTTCAGGGAGATTTGTGGCCTCGCGACTAATCGCCGTTTCTTTGGGGCAACTAATCTCCCTGAATTACTTACCCCTGTCTTGCACCTGCTATTCACACGCAGCGCTGCATTTTCCTAAGTCGGTGGAAATTGCCTTGCTTTTGAGCGACTTAGGAAAATGCAGCGCCGCATGTGAATAGGGGCAGGCGACTTCAAGCCTACCTACAAGTCATTGGCTTAGTAGTGGTGCCACCCAGATTTGCTTATAATTTAATACATAGAGGAAGTAATGGGCACATGCATTGTGAACTTTGGTGCAGGCGGAAGGCTCGGTAAGAAGCCAGTAATGGTTTGATATTGTATGGAAATATTTTATAGCCAGCACACGGCATCAGATGAACCATAGAAGTTTAAGCCCAGTGTGTTAAATATATGGGCCCAAATTATTTAATGCAAGCAGTCAGTCACAATATAGCTGCCAGGATCATTAGTAGGGACATCTTAAGGGCTGAACTTCTAGTTATACTCCAGATTGACTGTTTTAAATTTAAAGGGATACTGTAATGGGAAACGTTTTTTTTTTCTCTTCAAAACACATCTGTTAAATAGTGCTGCTCCTGCAGAATTCTGCACTGAGATCAATTTTTTTAAATCTGACATGGGGCTAGACATATTGTCAGTTTATCAGCTACCCCCAGCCATAAGGCCTCTTGATGGTTGGTCTTGTTTGGCCAGTCTTAGGCAAATAAATACAGAGCCATATATTTACAAAAATCTGTCCTGTTATACAATAGGAAAGGATCATGGTGAGAGAACCCTTATGTAATTACAGTTTGTGTTTTTAATCATGCCATACCCAACGCATTGTTTATGTTATATCATCCTGTAATTGTCCTGATGAAACAGTCCTGTTTCTGTACTTGCTGTTCTTGCTGTATCACCACATCCGTGGAGTTCTGCTGAGGCCCAAGAGGGGTTCCTTTTGGGCAGTGGTTTTAAACTATGAAGTAATTTTTGGAAAACGCCTTAGAACTACAGTAATTGTAATAATTGGGATGCAATTTCGATCTGGGTGAGGCTTGTGATGCAAATTTTAATCCCTTACTTTTAGTATTTGATATTTTAGTATGTCACAGTTGGTAAGACCAGCAGCTTCTTCAACTTTCTTTCTATAGTAGATTTAAAGACCAGCCATACTTAGGGATGTACCGTATTTGCCGGCGTATAAGACGACTGGGCGTATAAGACGACCCCCCAACATTTCCACTTAAAATGTACAATTTGTTATATACTCACTGTATAAGACTACCCCCTCTTCCGCACACCTTCTGCACACCGTCTGTGCCCCTGCTTGCTGCTGTTGGCCCTCCTTCTGTGTCACTGTTGCTGTCAGCCCCCCTTCTGTGTCCCTGCTTGCTGCTGTTGGCCCTCCTTCTGTGTCACTGTTGCTGTCAGCCCCTCTTCTGTGTCCCTGCTTGCTGCTTTTCGACCGCCTTCTGTGCTTCTGTGTCACTGTGTCCATGTTTCCCTGTGTCCCAGTTAGTTGCTTAGCCCTACCTTGTACGTCTTGCTGCTCAAACTCCCCTTCTACGTCCTGTTTGCTCCACGCGCTCTTTTTGCTGAACTCACTGCTGCCTGGTTGCGCGTCTCGCGAGACTTCTGACGTCACAACCAGGAAGTGCGGCTGGAGCAGCGGGGCAGATCGCGATCGGCGTCGGATGAGGTAAGTAAGTAGTACCTGGCGTATAAGACGACCCCCCACTTCAGGGCATATTTTTCTGGGGCAAAAAGTCGTCTTATACGACAGCAAATACGGTAGTATGGCGCTCTCACTCTTGGTTTTCTTCACATGCAATAAAAATGCAGTAATATGTAGATCCTGATTTTTTCATGGTAATTCTTTAAAGTGTGCTTCATCTTTAAAGTAACTTTTAGAGGCCCATTTATCAAATGTCCAATTTCAAATTCAGTGAATTTTTTAAAATTTGAATATACTCACAATTTGACTGGGAGGTTATTTAAGAAAAAAATTAATGTCTAATATTCAATCAAATACTTCCAACCCAAAAATTCAAATCGTATTCAATTCGTAAGTTACAGTACATATTGAAACTTGAATATTCCTTGATAAATCTGCCCCTTAATATCTCATAGCATAATGGCCTTCATTTTTTCTGTTTTACAGTTTTTTTTTTTCAATTCGTCCTTCTTCTGACTCTTTCACTGACCCCATCTAAAAAAAAATTGATTATCGACACTTTTTATCACACCTTGTTCTATTCAAGCCCTCTCCTATTCGTATTCCAGTCAGTGATGTGCGGGCTGACCCAATACCAGCAGGACAGGCGGGTTTGATCAACCTCTCACCCCATCTTCCGCGTTGCGGGTGGGTGCTGTTTGAGCTCTTCTGACTGCTCTCCCCACACCTTACTTCTGGGTTCACTTTTTATAGATGCTAGCCCCGCCTATTTTATGATGTCATCAGTGGGGCAGGTGGTGTGGGTCTATTAAAGGAACCCGGAAGTCCGGTTCAGGTGGGCGTGAGTGGTGGGAAGACGGGTGCAGGTCAGGAATATCCTGAGCCGCACATAACTAATTCAATCTCTTATTGAAATCAGTGCATGGTTGCTAGGGTAATTTGGACCCTGGCACTAGATTGCTGAGATTGCAAAGAGGAGAGCAGCTGAGTAAAAGCTAAATCACTTAAAAAAAATCTAAAAGTTATTAACTTACACCATTATAAAAGTTAATTTTTAGGTGATCAACCCCTTAAAGGGGCATTCATTTATAGCAGGGATGCCCAAAAGGTAGGTTGTGATCTACATATAGATCCTGAGCTGGTGACCAGTTTTTTTGCAGCGTATTACGTGATATGGTAGACCCCACATTGCTAAAGTCAGGCAGCACTTGAGAGTATGCAATATGTACCCATAGCTATCTTGGGTGACTTGCATCTTGAGTTTCTTTGTGCTGCTCACAGAATGGTGATGGAAGGAAAACGTGACTATTAATCACTGACCAGGGAAAAAAGACAGAATCTCGTACGCTGAAGATATCTTTCTCCTAGGAATTAGATTTTCATATCTGCCTTTTCCAACACGTACACTGAGCATGTACAAATTAATCAAATTCTGTTGAACAGAGGTTTGCATGCACTGGTGTCTTACTTACAAATCTATATGATCACTTAATGCAGTCAGAAGGCCTTTCGCTTTTGTTAGATACAGCTTTTAGACATTTTTCTTATGCTTTTTTAAAGGTGGCCATACACTGGGCGATAAAGGTTGCAGCTAATTGGCCCGTGTATGGGGCCCTGCGATGGACTTCCCCATCTATAGCTGTTAAACCATTTGAATATGTTAATTGCCTTCCTGACATTCAAGTTTTTTTCGGAGGAAAACCTTGATTCAAATTTTCGGTTCAATCTAATATTAGACGTTCAAATTTTCTTCTTAAAATAACCTCCCATTCGAGGTGTGAGTATATTCGAATTATTTATTTCACATAAATTCGAAATTCTGGTGATAAATGTTGGAAAAATGGCTAAAAAATGGAAAGCAATTGAACTCTTTTTATTTCTGGTGAACAATCTGAGAAAGTTGTTTGGAAGGGTAAACAACCCAACTCCTTAGATTGTTCTCTCCATTGGGCTGGGACTCGTGAATTATGTATATTCTCTCTAAAGCTCAGCATAAATCTGTTTATATTATAAAAACAATAATATGCTATAACACTGCCATTGGTGTAATTCTGCAGACTAAAATAAATGGAATCCAAACAAAAGATCCACTATTTAACAAACCTTCATGATTACAAATGCTGGCAGTTTGTGAGTGCTCATAGGTATGCTTTCTATTTATATATGGTCTATAATGTCAATGTTATTTTCTGGAAAATGGCTCATGCCAATTATTCCAAGGACGTTACTGGAAGTTCTTTTCTTTCTATACAGAACAAGATCCCATTGTCCAACAATGCTGCTGCTTTATTCACCTGCCCTTGGTCATAGGATTTAATTTATGGGGGTGCGAGATCTTTAGTTGTGTCTGGGAGTGCCAAGTGAGAGAGGAAGTTAAAAAGCAGCTTTCTTAGATCTGGTATATTCTTCTGCAGACTTTTCAGTTTCCTGTAACCCTCTGAGTGTTGGGGAGTAATGTGCATGTCGTTACCATACTGGAAAATAGATTTCTAGGGCATATTCAGCTTTACAAATGTAGAACTTGAACTTCAAATGTTGCTGTATCACCAGTGGCATAACTAGAGAGCACCTGGCCCCCCAGCAAAAAAATCTTCAGAGGGGCCCGACGCTAGGTGTGCTACCTTTGCAGGTGGCTAAACCCAAACAAAGAGGGCACGGCAAATAGCATTGGGGATGTGGCAGTGATGTTGGGGTGGGTATGATTACATCAGAGATGGGTACAATGATATTGGTGGACTTATGGTGCTGGTCATGGTTTTTGCTGGATTTCTGTCCAGTTTTCTAAATGTTTAAACGGGACAGAATGTTTTGAATGTCCCAACATGGGTGCCAACCCTACCTCTGTCTATTCTGCCTGAAGACCTATCCTTTAACTACAGGTATGGTGGGATCTATTCTATAGAAATCAGTTATCCAGAAAGCTCTGCTTTCTAATTTAAATTAGTTCTTATATTTGCATTTTTTGTTTCTGTAAATACAAGAAATGTACTGCACTTGATAAAAACTAAGCCATGTTGAGATAAGTATCTTAATATTCGTCTGGTTACACAAGGCTGAAAAGCAAACTGAAAGCTGATACCAGAGCCGGCCAGCCACCCCAGACACCCTAGGCAACCTGCCTGGTCATGTCACCCGGCTGAGCACGCGCAAACTAACGTTTACATGCGTTAGTTGACACTGGCGTGCGCATGCTGCATTTGATGCTGGCAAGTACATGTACCAGTTGAAGCTGGCATGCATGAGCCAGTTGATGCCGGCGGCATGCGCGGAATGCCTGTGTGAGTTGGCACTGCCAGACATGCATGCACAGGACTCAAAAAGACAAAGCTATAGTGTGCACATTTGGGGAGAGAGGGGAACAGACATTGGGTAGGTGATGGAGCAGGTACATGCCTGGCGCCCCACAGCTTTGCACCCTAGGCATGTGCCTACTCTGCCTACTCCTAGTTCTGACCCTGGCTCATACACCAATAGGCCTGTTCAGGTCAAAACCAAACTGGTGGCAACCCTACCAGAAGCACTCCGATCCCCAATATATTTCGGGTCTCTGCAGGGATCCACGCACACAGGTTCCCATCTAAACACATAGAACTTTCATTTGGCTCCAAAGAAACTGTATGGATCAAAGATTGTGGTAATGAACTCCAATCAAGCGCAGAAGTCTGCTGCAAAAGTTGTGCTTTTATTGCTCACGACATGTTTCGAGCTGGGCTCTTTATCAAGTGTATCAAGTTCCAACCACAATTACACATTTAAACATCAAACTCCACCCCCTCAATGTGGAAAAGGAGACCAGGCCAATGCAGTTGGGTAATTTTTAACCGCCTAGCCTAGAGGGAGTGTTACACCTTCAATGCAATTAAAGTCCATAAACGTGAAGTGTCTTCCAAAAGTATTCTTACAGTGAGAGATTATTGTATTGTTTGAACAATAAAAGCACAACTTTTGCAGAAGACTTCTGCGCTTGATTGGAGTTCATTACCACAATCTTTGATGCTGATATTATTAGTTGTGGACGTAAACTACGGTAATTGAACTGGATAATTCCCCATCTCTGAACTTTTGAAACTGTATGGATGTCATAGTAAAAACTTAAGGATTTATTTATAAAAAAATCACAACAATGCAACAATATTGCAAATATTTATGAAAAATGGGTTAATCACTAAAAGTGATAAAATGAATTTTCAAGCAAATCACTTGGATGCTACAATGCAAAACATTATATGTATGTGACTGTCAGGCTCAAGCCCTACCACAGTAATGCCTATGCACAGGAAAGCGGCAGGTACAATCTACACAATAAAGTAAAAGTGTCATGCTAAGAAAACACTGGCACTATAAAAGCACACATTTAGACTGCACCCACAGTCCCTCTGTGCTGTTCCATAGCTATTGGAAGTACCTGGGTGTCACTGAAAATGACATGCACTGCTGTTTTCTATTCTGTACCATTATTTGTTATGTAATGTCTTGCATAAGTCTGTGACCATAATCATCTGTTAAGTGAACAATTCCACCATTTGTAGTTATAATTGCATTTGTGCCCACGTTTAGACTGAGCTCTGAGATTAGCGCACTGGTAGCACAAAAATGGTCAGAGGCACACTGATTCTCTTGGTGGGTCAATCAGAGCCATTCAAACTGAAGCTACTACATTTGTACAACTTACTCTTCATAATGAATTTCTGCTTATATTTAAACAAAGAACAGTCACAAAAAAGGGTGAAAGGAGGGGATTGCTTATACAGAACTCATTATGCTCAGGTGGTTGCTTAAATAGTAAGTGTGAAATCAAAACTATTCTTTGTTTCTGCTTTTACTTTCAAACAGTTTGTTCAAAAAATACAGAAGAATAAATACAGTATATTTTTAAAAATTCTTTTTATTTCATTAATGCTGAAATACTGCCCTGACCACCTGGACATGAACTGGAGTATAGAAAGTACCATGAATCAGTTAGTGTTTGTGTGTCCACACTGCATTACAACGCTCCATTGATGGCCACTGACCTTGGTGGATAAAAGGCTTTTTATTATGAGCATTACATTTGATCCTCTTTGCTCCACATAGTCTCTGACCTGTTTAGCTTCTGGGAACGTTTTCCTTTTCAGCACTGAATATTTGCCATTCTTGCAGAAAACAAATTCACTGCTCTCATTTCCTATTCATAAACATATTCTCCTTCAGATGGCAGGGAATTACTACTTACTACAGTTACTTCATTGTGTTGGCATGCAGTTACAGGTATGGGGTATGTTATCTGGAATGCTGAGGGCCTGCTGTTTTCCAGATAAGTGGGTCTTCTGGTATTTTGAGCCCCATGCCTTGAAGTTTGCTACCCAATGAGAATGTGTTGTAGTTCGGGTTCTGAGCGCATGTGCACATCCATTGCCTCGCAGTGACGCTTGCTGTGATGTCATGTCATGCGCAGTCGCACATTTTGAAGCTGTAGGGGCCATTTTGCTAATTGTTTTTCTTTTTTTCCTCTGGATTACTACATCCTGCTGTTTTGATGCCAAAAAATTCTATTTAAACCCCTTCTTCCTCTTGGCTCAACCTGGGGTCTGGTTGTCTCAGATCCTGCTCAAGCCTTTTCCATGCATTTTGATTCTGGTTATGGCTTTTGCCTGACCCTTGACTATGAATCTTGCTGCCTGAATAAACATTTGCCTGCCATAACTACTCTTCTGCCTGATCCTTGAGGTACCTTGTCTAAAGCTCCTGAGCTCTGAAGTTGGTAGGTTCCCATCTAGATCTGCAGCAGAATGTTCCACGCCCCAAAAGGTAGTTGGTGAAAACGGGGACTAGCTAGGCTCTCCTGCCTTATGGAAAGAGTCAGATCCGTGTACAGAATGTTTGCTACTAACATGGATTCATGCTTGTTTACTTCTCAAATAACTGAAAATCAATATTTGTTTTTAAGGTGACATACAGTTTTTTTTTTATTTAGACTTCTTGAGAAGTCTAAATAATGCTACTATTCTATTATACCATGGCACAAAATGTTAGGAGACTTCACTCACAATCCGAAATTGTACGAATCAGGGATTTGTACAATTATATTGTACTTCTATGGCCAGGTTTAGTTTCTGAGGAGGATATTGTTAAGAAAATGGGAAAACAGGAGCGTAACGGTTTGACATGCAGTCAAAGAGAGTAAGGTGCTATATCAGCCTGGGTGCAACCAACAGAGCAGATTTTCGCATGAAATTCATACTTCAGGAACGCTGCTCTGTGTTACTGCACTCTCTGCACTAGTGATGACCCTCTGCAGGACTCCTCTATTGCAGGAAAGGTTAGCAGCCCCGGCAGGTGTTTTACTGGCTAGGCTCGTAAAATACCGGCCGGGTGCACCCCTGCCACACACGCTGGTCAGTGAACTGGCTGAATCAGCCCAGTCGTACAGAACCCTGTCCCCCTAAAGCTGAAAATGTAAGGCAGGAGTGGCCATACTTTACTAATGCGGGGTCTACTTTTAGTGATGTTGTCCCATTATGATATAAATCCATAAAAGCATTGTCAGCATTCTGTTCCATGGAAAATTTTACTGAAACATATTGATTTATGGGAATATGTTTATTGCTGTATTTAACAAACAACTATTTCTTATTTAACCTTAACATAATAAATATCTGAATGAAAAGGATGAAACAGGAGGGTGATATAGACAAGCTGTTTGTTGACAGTGTCTTGAGATCTACTGATCACCAGCTAAAGTTCTACTGGTAGATCCCAATCTACATTTTGGGCACCCCTGATGTAAGACAACACAAGGTAGGGGCAAGGAAGGGGGCAAACAAAACTGAGAATTAAACAAATTTAATTAAACTGACATTTTAGAAAACTGCGAGCAGACAAAAATGAGAAGAGATAGTAGGAGAGCAGTGCAAAATTGGAAGATGTGAGAAAGTGAAAGCATTCTAAAGAAACATTGTGTGGGGTGTGATTTTTCTAGTTTTGCTGTAGTAACTACCCTTCTTCTTTTATCCATAGTGTGTATTTGGCCTTGAAAAATGCAATGAAATGGTGAAAGCAGCTTATAACAAATTTACTCCCTGATAACTGTGTGTGCATAAGCAACATTTGTACAGGGAACTGCTTTGAACTCTGGCAGCGAATTCCAGTTTACAATGGAAATATAATGACCATTCATGGCTATAGAAGATATTGGTTTGTATGGGTGTTCATGGGCATTAGGACAGTATTTTTTTTAGGGATCACAAATCAGGTTGTGGATTTTATTTTTGCCACCAATAAGTGTAATTAGAAGCAGTTATGCTTGTCTATCCAATATTTTCTGCTACTTTATTTTGTAAGAAGCTTTTTTTATGTATCAACAGTGCCAGACAAATATATTTTCTTACATGCCTCATTGTACTCTTTTAATGGGATTGTTTAGTTCTTTAACTTAGAATCTGTTATACTGTAGCTGTACCTGAGATGTAGCCCTAGAACTTTTCTATCCAGCTCTGAAGACCTCTCCCATAAGCAGGAAGGAGTCTCCACACAATGATCCCAAACCACTCGCTGGTTCCTGGCCACCTCCACTCGGCTTCAGCAGTGCAGTGTAATATACTCGGTAAACACGTAGCCAATGGATCAACCTCGTTTCATAAATACTCTCATCTTTATTGATATCCATTAGGATCCATTACACTTAGGCAAAATGGTACAGTGCTTGCAATAAACACGCTGCTGACGCGTTTCGTGACCTCTATGGGTCACTTCCTCGGCTCTGAGGACTATATGTTTGTGGGGTAGATCATCTTGCATTTATTAAAGGAAAACTATACCCCCAAAATGAATGCTTCAGCAACAGGTAGTTTATATCAAATTAAGTGACATATTAAAGTATCTTACCAACCTGATATATAAATTTAAATTAAAGTTGCCCTTTTACATCTCTTGCCTTGAACCACCATTTCTTGATGGTCTGTGTGCTGCCATCACCTGACCATAAATATTTAAACTCTAAGGGTTAGGCCAGACGAGAAGATTTGGGGAGATTCCTCGCCTGGCGAACTGCTTCCGTTTGGCTCTTCCGAAGTTTCCTTTTGAACGATTTCGGGAAAGCACAGCACTGCATGTGAATAGGCGCAGGCCATTCTTCATTAATCAGCTGGAAGGCAGGGGGAAGCAGTTCGGGGAGATCGGTCGCCCCCAAAGAAGAGGCGATTAGTCGCTAGGCGACAAATCTCCCTGAATCTTCCCGTCTGGCCTAACCCTAACTGTAACGGGAAGAAGTGTGGAAGCAAAATACACAACTCTGTCTGTTAATTGGCTCATGTGACCTAACTTTATAGTTTGTTTGCTATGTTTATGTGCAGTGTGGAATCATACGATCACAGGAGGCTATCCTTCTTTTTTAAAAATTTCTATTTAGATTACCCAATTGCACATGCTACTAAAAAAAAGTATATTTTTATGAAAATGGTTTATTTACATGAAGCAGGGTTTTACATATGAGCTGTTTTATGCAATATCATCTTATAAAGACCTACGTTGTTCGGGGGTATAGTTTTCCTTTAAGCATAGGTTCTTCAAAGCTGTTTGAACAACTGGGAGCCATATAAGCTTGGTGTTCGACCAGTTCCCAAACAGGTGCTGGATCTGTAGTAGTGGAAAGCCTGAAGACTGGTCAGGGTAAGAATTTAGGTAGCCACAAGAGGGGCTTGAACTGAAAGGGGTTGACATCACTGTGAAATAACATATCTCTGTACCTGGCATGTAGCATCCTCTGTGCCTGTATTGTATAATATTGGTTTCCCAAGTATTTATCAGTTTATAATACACAAAAGCCATAAATATCTTGTAAATTATATCCTTATAAACGGTGGGTTCTGATGTCATCAGTTATAAACGGTGAGTTCTGATGTCATTTCTGTCACATGACTCCCTGAAACTTGTGTATTATAATAAATAAAGTTGAAACTGCTGAATTGGACCAGATTTGGACACCCACCCCCTCCTGACATTTCACTGTAGATTATAATGCATAGTAGTACCCACTACTGAACTGTATAAAGATATCAGAAGTCACGTTGGAGTTATGTGACCTGTATTTTATATGGTCACATAACTCCTTGGTGACTTATAATATCTTTATAAATTACAGTAGGGGGTACATTTTCCACCATATTATTGTTGTTCATTGTTGTTCATTCTATGTAGTTAAAACAGCTAGAATGTCAGATATGCAACAGCACGTACCGTTACCCTTCATAAAGCAGCTGCTCAGCAAGGAAATCTGTTTCTAACTACAGGGCATAATGTGAATATAATGTCCCAAAAAGTGTAAATAATTGACTCTTCCATCCAAACATCCAAAAGTGCTTAATGCAGGGGTTATTTTTTAAAAGGATACTGTCATGGAAAAACATGTTTTTTTCAAAACACATAAGCTAATAGTGCTGCTCCAGCAGAATTCTCCACAGAAATCCAAAAGATTTTTGTTATATTCAATTTTGAAATCTGACATGGGGCTAGATATATTGTCAATTTCCCAGCTGCCCCCAGTCATGTGACTTGTGCTCTGATAAAAGTCAGTCACTCTTTACTGCTGTACTGCAAGTTGGAGTGATATCACCCCCTTTAAGGATGTCCTGGTTACAGAATTCCGTTCTGGATAAGGCATAAACCCAGCAGTTTTTACCTGATTTGACACTGGCTGAAATGTTGAGGGCATATTTTTTATTAAGATGTATAAAAGGTGGAGTAATGATATAAGTATATTTCTAAAACTCTGTTGTACTCCTTATGTGTGAACGGTCATGCACAATGATCATGGAAATATCTGTTACAGAGTTCATAGTGGTGTTAATATTTTTTTTAAATTACTGTTTAATCCTGAAAATTATACCATTATTTTACACCAAATAATAAGATGGATTTCTGTGGTTCTACTGTGATATTTGGTATGTTTCAGTGTTTAAAGAGAAACTGTCATGGGAAAACATGTTTTTTTTTTTTTTTTTTAAACACATGAGTTAATAGTGCTGTTCCAGGAGACTTCTGCACTGAAATCCATTTCTCAAAAGAGCAAACAGATTTTTTTATATTCAGTTTTGAAATCTGACATGTGGCTAGCCATTTAGTCAATTTCCCAGCTGCCCCTGGTCATGTGACTTGTGCCAGCACTTTAGGAGGGAACTGCTTTCTGGCAGGCTGTTGTTTTTCCTTCTCTATGTAACTGAATAGTACGCAGTGGGACACGGGTTTTACTATTGAGTGCTGTTCTTAGATCTACTAGGCAGCTGTTATCTTGTGTTAGGGAGCTGTTATCTGGTTACCTTCCTACTGTTCTTTTATTAGGCTGCTGGGTGGGGGAAAGGGAGGGGGTGATATCACTCCAATATGCAGTACAGCAGTAAAGAGTGATTGAAGTTTATCAGAGCACAAGTCACATGACTTGGGGCAGCTGGGAAATTGACAAAATGTCAAGCCCCATGTCCGATTTCAAAATGAAATATTAAAAAATCTGTTTGCTCTTTTGAGAAATGGATTTCAGTGCAGAATTCTTCTGGAACAGCACTATTAACTGATGCATTTTGAAAAATTTTTTTTTTGCCATGACAGGCTCCCTTTAACTGTTTTAAGTTTATACAACTTTAGATATGTGTATCTTAGTGGCAGATTCGTGAAGGATCGACTTAAAACTCGCATGAACTCGAAATTCGACCAACTGCAATTTAAAAAAAATAAATTTCTTTTTAAAGCTCGAGTGAATGGAATCAACCCGCAAACTCGAATCAAATTTGAATCTAATTCAATTCGACTCCGAAAAAACTTGTATGCCAGGAACTCATTTACTAAGGGCTGAATTTTAGAAGTTAAAAAAACAACGAAATTCTACCCTCAACGTTTTTACAGAGCTTTTTTGCTCGAAAATGGACCTATTTCGATCGAAAAGGTCCATTTTCGATCGAATAAAAAATCGAACGATTCTCCGCAAAATCCTCTGAATTCTTGGAACTTAGAAAATTTTTCAGGACAGGTTCTGTGAGGTCCCCCATCGGCTAAAATGGCAATTCGGCAGCTTTAAGATGGCAAATAGTCGAACTCAAAGGATTTTTAAAGTTCTAATTTTCTAATTTTTTTCAAATCGAATTTTGGGCTATCCGATAGTCGAAGTAACCCAAAATTGTTCACCAGAAGTAGGCAATTGATTTGCAGTTTTACATTTTTGTAATGGTTTTTCCAAAATTTAAATTTAATGTTCCTGTCTCTGGAGTTTGTCTAGCAATTTTAAGGGTGTGGCACATGGGCAGATTCAGGGAGATTTCGTCGCTTGCGACTAAACTGTATCACAAATCCACTTTTGGCAGGCACTTCCAGAAATCCCTCGGACGCAGAGTAAGATCAAACAGAGGATCTTTATTTCACCGTAGACAACACCTTACGCGTTTTGTGTGTTTCCACACGTAATCATAGTTCGCTGTGGCAACTAATCTCCCTGAATCTGCCCGTGTGCCCTGATCCTAACTGCTGCCTTTAATGAAACGCATGGGTTCTGCTCAGCAGGGACAAAGCTAAGAAATATATCAACTTTAGGCCCCCATACACGGGCCGATAAAAGCTGACAGACCGAGCCGGCAGCTTATTGGCCCGTGTGTGGGGCCATCCAATGGTCTTCCCCGATCTATATGTGGCCAAAAGTCGGCCAGATCTAGATTGGGCAGGTTAAAAAACCTAGTCAGATCGCGGACGCATCTGTGCGTATCTGCGGTCCCACGATCCGACCTCATGTATCGCCTTCATTATGATCTGATCGTTGGGCCCTAGGGCCCACAATCGGATCAGCCCATTATCGCCCACTTTAATGTGGGCATATTGGGGAGAGATCCGCTCATTTGGCGATATCGACAAACGAGCGGATCTCGCTGTCTGTGGCCACCTTTAAAGCATCAGTTTAAAGAAGTTTGCAGAGTCTGCGTCAACCCACCCCGAGCAGCTTCAGAAAGAAGCAAAACTGCAATATTAGAAAAGTAGAGAATAGAAGGTAATTGAAACAATCTATTTCTGGTATACTATCTGAAAACAACTGAACTGAAATAATATGTTTGAAGGGGAACAACCCCTTTAAGCCAAACCAGATCAGAAGTATTATTATTATGATGTAACTTTCTGGCTCGTGACAAACAGGCAGATTCGGGGAGATTTAGTTGCCTGGCGAATAATCGCCTCTTCTGTGAGGCAACAATCTCCCCGAACTGCCTGCTCCCTTCCAGCCGCCGTTTGAATGAAGAAATGCCAGCGCCAATGCACTCACGGCGCTTCGATTTCCGGAATCACATGAAGTTGCCTAGCGAGGAAACTTCGGGCGATTCCGGAAATTGAAAGAGGCGATTATTCGCCAGGCAACTAAATCTCCCCGTCTGCCCCAACCCTAAAGCTTTGAACAATCGTAAGTAACAATTTGTTTTGCTCAAAGATGGCCTACACTAAACTTGCAGTAGCTATTAACAAGAACTAATTGCAATGCTAATTAATTTATAGCTGTTTCCTTTCCTCAGCCAAAGACCACATTCTGACCTGCGTTATAAGCAGATTAATTTATTAGTTAACCAAGATGGGTGTATTCAAATAGGCAGTATTTACGGAATGCATTTAAGGACATCGTCGCGTCAAAACGATGTCCTGCATGCGCCCTCCTACGGCTATGGAATGCAGCGTCGGGTGTTTTTTAACTCACCCACCCTAAAAAGCTGAAGTCGGGTATCGGTCTTTGGTCCTCCCTCATGAGCCCTCAGCCCTCCCTCTTCATGCCTCTTCATGCAACTAATCACCTCTAAGTCTGGGCGACAATCTCCCCAAAATGCCTTCCTCTGCCGGCTTGAATGTAAAATTGCTAGTGGTATGGCAGCACTTCGTTTTCTGAAGTAGGCGGAAGGAAACTAACTTCATATGCTTTTCAAGTGGACATCACCATTGGGGGTGGGTTGTTATCTGTCTTGCTTATGCAGCACAATGGCAGGAAAGGGTTAAATAATAATTTCATGTAAATGAAAGATACACAATAAGCATGAGAGAAAATAGATTTGAGTCTCCTAGCACCTTGTTGGGCAGCGGCCTGACTCACTGACAGGACTGGACTGAGAATTAAAATAGGCCCTGGCATTTCAGGTACACAAGAGGCCCATCAGCCCACATAGAGGCCCAAACAGCCCCCACCAGCCCACTAAACACTGACTTTCTATGGGACCTTATAGCAGCCCCTCTGGCATTTGCCCTAACCCACAAATGGCCAGTCCGGGCCTGCTCACTGATTAGAAAAGCTGCCTGGCAGTTTTGGGTTGCTGAGTTTGACTCCCACCATTCACTCCCTTCCATGGGTTCCCAAACTCCAAAACTACTGGCAGTGAGCAGCAGGGGTCAGGCATGGATAACAGGGGACAGCAGGGGTCAGACAGGGGCAGCATGTTACCTACAGAGCTCTAATGTGATTGACAACCTAGAATTAGATTGTTGGCTGGAAGTTGGGTGGAGACTGCCATTGCATCTTTGTTTACAGAATGCTTAAAGCCTTCCAAAGAACATTGCAGATGACCTGTGTGCACCCTTAACTGCTAACTCTATTACAGTTTCCACAAGCTATTTTTATCCCACGTTGTTGTGGCTGTGATCTGCCCCATGTGCTCTGAAGACGCCATGCAATTACCTGAGGGTAAACTTGTTCTTTTAATCCTCTTGTGCGAAAGGCGTAAACCTCATAATGCATTCCACCTATTCCTCCTGCCTCTTCTGCTTGTTGGATAAACAGAATTCTGTAGAAATGCCAAACAACTTCGTGTTGGCTAAATGGTGCATTCTTTGTTGTTTGTGACCAGTTTTAGGTTAATTCGTTCTTATGTAGTTTGGCTGGTGCTGTAAGATTGTGTTTTGGAAAGTTATTTCTGTATTGTAAAATGACTTTCCATTACAGTATTTTGTAGCTCTAGTCCCATAGCTGGGGGCTCATGGAATCTGGTAATGTTTAGGGATGCACCAAATTCACTATTTTGGATTCAGCCAAACCACCGAATCCTTCCTGAAAGATTTGTCCGAATACCGATCCGAACCCTTATTTGCATATGCAAATTATGGGTTGGAAGGGGAAAACCTTTTTTACTTCCTTGTTTTGTGCCAAAAGTCATGTGATTTCCCTCCCTGGCTCTAATTTGCATATGCAAATTAGGATTCGGTTCCTGAACCAAATCCTGGATTCGGTGCATCCATAGTAGTGTTGGAACTAGGGATGTACCAAATCCAGGATTCTGGCTTTTTCAGCAGGATTCAGTTGAATCCTCGTGTCTGGCCGAACCGAAGCCGGATTTGCATATGAAAATTAGGGACAGGGAGGGAAATCACGTGACTTTTCATCACAAATCAAGGAAGTGAAAAAAATGTTCATTATTATATCCTACATATGTGAATTAGGGACAGGGAGGGAAATCATGTGACTTTTCATCACAAAGTCAGTGAAAAAAGGAAGTGAAAAAAATGTTCACGCGTTTTCCCTTCTGCCCCTAATTTGCATATGCAAATACTTATGCAAATTCTGATTCAGTTCAGTATTTGCCCAAATCTTTCACAAAGGATTCTGGGATTCGCTGCATTCCTAGTTGAAACCCCTGTCCTTTCTGTTAAAACACTCGGCTCTAGATATGTTAGATTATGTTAGTGGGGTACCGCAGGGCTCTTCACTGGGTCCCTTGCTTTTCAACTTGTTTATTAATGACCTGGATGTGGGCATTGAAAGTACGGTTTCTATTTTTGCAGATGATACTAAATTGTGCAGAGCTATAGGTTCCTTGCAGGATGCTGCCACTTTGCAGAGTGATTTGTCTAAGTTGGGAAACTGGGCAGCAAACTGGAAAATGAGGTTCAATGTTGATAAATTCAAGGTTATGCACTTTGGCAAAAATAATATAAATGCAAGTTATACACTAAATGGCAGTGTGTTGGGAGTTTCCTTAAGTGAGAAGGATCTTGGGGTTTTTATAGATAACACGTTGTCTAATTCTGGGCAGTGTCATTCTGTAGCTACTAAAGCAAATAAAGTTCTGTCTTGCATAAAGAAGGGCATAAACTCAAGGGATGACAACATAATTATACCTCTTTATAGATCCCTAGTAAGACCTCATCTGGAGTATGCAGTGCAGTTTTGGACTCCAGTCCTTAGGAGGGATGTAAATGAGCTGGAGAGAGTACAGAGACGTGCAACTAAACTGGTTAGAGGGATAGAAGACTTAAATTATGAGGGGAGACTATCCAGGTTGGGGTTGTTTTCTCTGGAAAAAAGGCGCTTGTGAGGGGACATGATTACACTTTACAAATACATTAGAGGACATTATAGACAAATATCAGGGGACCTTTTTACCCATAAAGAGGATCACTGCACCAGAGGCCACCCCTTCAGACTAGAAGAAAAGGACTTTCATTTGAAGCAGCGTACTTGGTTCTTCACAGTGAGGACAGTGAGGTTGTGGAATGCACTGCCGGATGATGTTGTGATGGCTCATTCTGTTGATGCTTTCAAAAGGGGCTTGGATGATTTTTTGGACAGACATAATATCAAAGGCTATTTTGATACTAAACTCTACAGTTAGTATAGGATGGGCATATATGGTTTGTGTGAAAGAGTGGAGTTTAAAATCGGGAACATCTATTGAGAGCCCTTTTGGACTGGGCCCTCTTTACCTCTTGTATTGGTTATTGGTGGTGTTTGTGTGGTTTCCTGGATGTTTACTATATACTCCCAATTTTTGTTCAGCACTGCGGAATATGTTGGTGTTTAAAAAAAAAAAAAAAAAAAAAAAAAAAAAAAAAAAAAAAATAATAATAATAAAGGCTTTAAAACATCTAATGCAGGGTTTTTTTTTGCTTTTGAGCCACATTTAAATTTAAAAAAGAGTTGGAGAGCAACACAAGCATGAAAAAGTCCATGTGGATGTCAAATAAGAGCTCTGATTGGCTTTTTGGTAACCCCTATATGGACTGGCAGCCTACAGGAGAGAATGTTTGGCAGGACATCTGTTTTTATGCAACCAAAACTTGCCTCTAAGCCCACCTGCTTTGAGGCCACTGGGAGCAACATCCAAGGGGTTGGAGAGCAACATGTTGCTCGCGAGCTACTGGTTGGGGATCGCTGATCTAATGGATGAGATACCTGTTTTGTTGCAGTAGCAACATAGTAATTTCAATTTACCTTTCAAGTTTATTCCTTTTCTTTAAACAAAATCTAACTGCTTAAATAAACACTTAACACCTGAAAATACTGGTGTTTTAGACACAGGGATTCCCAACATAACTGCATTTTCCCCTTTATTTATTTAGTCTTCAGTAACTGCACACTGCACTTACTCCGTGAGCTCTGGGCTGCTGCTGAGCAGTAGTGTTGTGCAGGCCGGCCTGATAACCAACGGGACCCGTGGGTCAGGTCTGAACCCTGTTTGCACTCCCGGCTTCCTGCTTTCTTTTTCATACCCTCACTTTAGCCCCACCCCTTTTGTGATGTCATTGGTGGGGCGGGTTGGCGCAGGTCTTTAAATAGAGGGGAGAAGGCGAGTTCTGGTTGAGTTTTTCTTGACCTACACATCACTACTGAGAAGAGAAACGTCTCACGAAAACATAGCAAAAAATTATGATACATCTGATGATGCTACAGGGCTGAGTATTGATTCCAATGCAGACTGCAGCGGAGTCTATGCTGCCATGTAATGTGAATGTGAACTAATTGTTCAGTCTTTTTATTGGGAGTTGTATACTGCATATACAGGTATGGTAAATGTTATCCGGAAACCCGTCATCCAGAAAGCTTTGAATTACGGAATGGACATCTCCCATAGAACCCATTATTATGAAATAATAAAAAAATTTAAAAAATGATTTTGTTTTCCTCTGTAGTAATAAAACAGTAGCTTGTACTTGATCCAAACTAAGATACGATTAATCCTTATTGGAAGCAAAACCAGCCTAATATAAGGGATGGCATCCATTATCTAGAAAGCTCCAGACTATGCAAAGGCAAAATAAAACAGTAAGTTGTAAGTGTTCCAAAATTAATCCTTATTGGAAGCAAAACCAGGCTTTTAGGATATGTAATGTTTTTTTCTATTAGAATTATGGTATGAAGATTCAGATTATGGAAAGATCCATTATCTGGAAAACCCCAGGTCCACAGTATTCTGGATACCCATACCTGTACTTTTAAAGCTGTATTCTGTACAGATATATACTGTTGCTGGTATTCATATTGCCTAATGTTGCTCATTGTCTTCCATTCTGTGCTGCACATTTCTTTACATCACTTTTATTACAGACTAGTTGCTTGAGGATGGTGCCAATTGTGTTTAGTTTTCCAGTGTACCCAGTGTCGGACTGGCCCACCGGGATACCAGGAAAACTCCCGGTGGGCCCAGGTGTCAGTGGCCTCTTGTTTCTAAGCATTTGGCCTATTTCATGGTCTATCCTTATTTCTTTATGGAAAAAATGCTTAATAATGGAAGTATATACGATAAAAAAGACTAGTAGAATAAAAGGGTTGAGTTAGAAGTAGGGATGCACAGAATACAGGATTCAATTCGGGATTCAGACAGGATTCGGCCTTTTTCAGCAGGATTCGGCTGAATCCTTCTGCCTGGCCAAACCGAATCCAAATCCCAATTTGCATATGCAAATTAGGGCCATGGAGGAAGATGGGGTATTCGGTGCATCCCTAGTGAGAAGAGAAACAATATTGTTTGGAAAGTCCATGATCTTAGGTTCTCTGGAGGGCTCCTGGCGTCCCAGTCTGATACTGAGGGGCAGATTTACTAATGGTAGAATTTAAGGGTTAAAAACCTCAAATTCTGCCGCCCTAGGCCCGGGCCTTTGTGGCCTTGCCACAAATCCAGGCCTGTACAGCAGTGTTTCTTCATTTTCTTTTATTTTTGCATAGGGCACAGATCGAGACTGAGTCAGCTTCATGATCCAAGATTTGTCTTAGAGTTAAATATGACTCACCTTTTAATTACCCTTTTCTGTCATACACGGAAATGTCACTGTATATTAATGGGATTATGGTGATCCACCCAAACTGCATGGTATCAGCCCATAAATTTGGAGCCTGCGGTCTAGAGAATGTCTCAACTGAATGCAACAATTTCTTTACATATTTAAACACATTTTAAATGGGTGATAGAACAGGACATGTATGGGATCTGTTTTTCAAACCCCTTTATCCAGAAATAATGAGACAATACCGTATACAGGTACAGGATCTATTATCCAGAATGCTCAGGATCTCGAGTTTTTCAGATAGAGGGATCTACCCTTAATTTGGATCACCATACCTTACATCTACTGAAATAATTTAAACATTTAATGAGGCCAATGTGGATTCATGCAGCTTAGTTACCCTCAAGTACAGGGTACTCTTTTATTATTATAAGAAGGTACTTCGTTTTTAAAAATGTATAATTATTCTAAAATTTAGAATTATTTGCTTAAAATTGACTTGAAAATATTCTAGTAATTGGGATCGTGGTGGATAACGGGCTTCCATATCAGGTATCCCATACCTGTACTTGATTTTAGCTAAGGTATCATAATCTTTTCTGATTTAAAAACATTCCTTTGGTTTTTCCCCCCCTTTTTCAATGATATTTTTCTAAGCAAGGTCCCAACAATTCTGTATAATAGATATCTAACCTTTGTGGCCTTCTGGTAAGATAACTTTAAATATTGTTTTCATTCTTTGCTGTTATTCTTGCCCTTTCCTGCAAAGCAAATAGGAAGAAAATGAAATTGGGATCCGTTGCTCAAGGAAAAGGGCCTCTTTTTTTCCAGGGGGGGGGAATTTCCAGAGTGATGTCTAGAGGTTACTCAGTTCAGAAAGGGGCCCTCTGCTTTAGTATTCCTTTGATTGGAAGGTCCATACAACTGTGTTTTTACAGTTTAACCCTTTAAATGACATTCTGAGACAATTTGCAATTGGTTTTCATTTTTTATTTGTGGTGTTTGAGTTATTTATCCGCTTTCCGGTTTGCCATTTTGGAATCTGTATGGGTGAAAGCGGGTTCTGTAGGTGGGAATTTTTTACAGCATTTAAATTTTTTACAAGATGCTTATATTTTTTTTAGCTATACACATTTTACATAAATATATTGAACATTAATTGAAGTTTAATGTGCAACAATCTGCCTTAATCTTTTGTTCCTAGTCTCAAGTTTCTTGAGAGTTTACTTGATAATAAATGCTGTGCCCAGATGCTTGTTTTTATTTAATTAGGTATTGTATCCAGTAAGTTGTTTGTATTTCTGTCCGTCATACTGACAGTCAGTCGGTTGGTCCTGACTGTCAGAGCTCTCCAGTGCTGTTGCATGTGCAGCAAAAATGTCCACAGTGCAAATTCTGAGATGTTTAAGAAACAGGATAATTGTAGGGTATCCGTTATCCTCTAACTTGCTTATTTTGCATTCTCATGTAACAAGCAGACATCCGAGGTCTCCACCTTATAGCAGCTGCTAATGAGCAACAGGACTGTGACATTCAAGTCATTTTATTGCAGCAGTTCTGTACAAAATATAAGGCAATTAAAAATGAAGCGAATAGATGTGCAGATGCAGATTCTGCCTTAGGCTGGGGACAGACAGGGAGATTCGGGGAGATTCTGTCGCCTGGCGTTTAATAGCAGGCGACAATCTCCCCGAACTTCCTTCTCCCTGTCCGTCGCTAGTTTAAATGACAAAGCGCCAGCGCTGTGCACACGCGGCGCGGCGATTTCCGGAATCACCCGAAGTTTCCGGCAATCGCTGCGCCGCGTGTGCACAGCGCTGGCGCTTTGTCATTTAAACTAGCGACGGACAGGGAGAAGGAAGTTCGGGGGAGATTGTCGCCTGCTATTCAACGCCAGGCGACAGAATCTCCCCGAATCTCCCTGTCTGTCCCCAGCCTTAAATGTTTTTGTTAAAAGGACAAGGAAAGGCTAAAATAGAATAAGGCTAAAAATGCTGTATCAAACAAATGATTTATGCTTTCAAAGTTGGCCACAGGGGACAGGGTCACCATATTGTACCTTTGTTAAAAACCTTTGCAAGACCAGGACTGTGCACATGCTCCGTGTGACCTGGGCTAAGCTTAGGGATTGTCATAAATTATCAAAACAGCGAATGTCATAATATCTCATAGAATCTCATGTAATCTAATGTGGATTTTATAGTGTTTGTATTGTTTAATACAGACTTTTTCCAACTCTGCAGAACCAGTGGCTGCAACAAAACAATCCTCCAAATAGAATCCCTGTTTCTCTGTTTAAATCTGGCTCCATGATCTTTGTCCCTGCAGCTGGAGTTGGAAACCGTAAAGGGGATGTAAGGGGAAAAATATAATCCTATACAAATCTCTACACAGTCACTGACTACTCTACAGCGAAACAAACAAAGCTGCTGGAGTTCTGCATGACTGGGAAGTAAGGCAGGGGGCCCCCCCTGCTGTTCATAAGTATGATTGTTTCCCTGCACAGAAGTTAGGGACCGTCTGACAATTCCTATTCACAGCAGTAAATGAAGGGAGAATTTCACTGCATACAGTCAGGTTTCTTTTAAAAATAGTACACATTAATTAAGATAGGAGGACACAACTAAAATGATCTCCCACCTCTATGCACTTTTAATGTCCTCCACTGTCTCTCCCTTGCAATCAGCATATAGGCAATGGCAGACAGACATGCACAACCTAAGTGAAGATCACTGGAAAGAGGCAACGGGCAGACTATACCAATTTTTGATAAGCTCAAGAGACTGGCTAATACAATATAAATTCCTAACGAGGGTATACCTCACCCCAAATAGGCTCCACAGAATGGGGAAACTACCCCTCCCTACATGTAAAAGGTGGGGTGGTAGATGGAACTTATTGTCATATGGTATGGTCATGCCCGCTTATAGCCAGATACTGGATAAAGGTTAACACATACATAATCGAGAACTTGTCTGCCCCCACTATAAACACCTGAAATATGTCTCCTGGGCCTAGTGGATGATATAGTTCCAGCCAGCAGTACTAGGGTATTGGTTAGATCCCTACTTTTCTATGCCAAGGAAGAACTAATTATGCAGTGCATGGCTCCGCATCCACCTAAGAGAGCAAACTGGATTGGATATGTGAACAAAATGCTCCCACTAATCAAGTTAACATACAAGGCCAGGGGCAGCCCAATACATTTGAGAAAATATGTCTGGTTAGAAACACAGCCATGATGACTTAATATGTCTCAATACATACTATGTTGTATAATGTACAAATTAATGTGCTATCACTGCTGCTGTATCTACCCCCCCTTTTTCCTTCTGTATCCTATCCCAGTTATACCTAAAACAATAAAAAAAAAAAAAAAAAAAAAAAAAAAAAAAGTACACATTTTTTAATTAAAGTATATTGGAGATAGGTTTCTTTTTCATTAACAAAAGTAAAAATGGGATTTTATTTTTTTGCCTTTACTAGTCTCGTTTAGGTAAGTACAGGCATGGGACCAGTTATCTGGAAACCCGTTAACCAGAAAGCTTTCCTTTTCTCTGTATTAATAAAGCAATACCTTGTACTTGATCCAAACTAAGATATAAATAATATTTACCGGAGGCAAAACCAGCCTATTTGATTTACTTTATGTTTAAATGATTTTCTAGTAGGCTTAAGGTATGAAGATCCAAATTATGGAAAGACCCCTTGTCTGCAAAACCTTAGATCCCGAGCATTCCGGATGACAGGTCCCATAGTTGTACAAAGAAAAAAACCTAAATTATTTGATTAAAAAAAGAGCCTATGTGTTATTTGGAGCTTTCTGGATAACCAGGTTAGGGATAACGGACCCCATGCTTGTGTTTATTTGTCTTTACAGCAGGACTTTTCAGGGCATTTTGTCTGCAGTAAACCGCAGTGGGATAAACCGCAGTGGGATAGTGTGTCCATGAATTTCACTACCAGAACTCTTGCTTTCTATTAGGAGCAGTGTCTGGTGGACAGGAACATTTTGAACAGAGCTGTTCTCCGCTGAAGAAATGGATAACCATATGCTATAGCCCCAGAGGCCATAATGTACTGAAATAAGAGGAGCTAGTTTTATACTGCAAGCAACTTTATTGTTTTATTCCCAAACCTGCCAAATCTCACTTTTAATTGGCTACAGAGCTGCATAGTTGGAAAGGAGTGTGTGTGTGCCTGACACAGCATGACTAAGCAAGATGGGCGGAGAGAGCTGTATTCTGACCTTGCTATAGACACCACGTGCTTGCTCAGGCTCATGCTTCTATTAAACCGGCACACACATCTGGAGACCAGCCACACAATACTTACAACTATTTTCATTCAAGTTTTTACATTCATCCCTCATGCACTTTGTTACTTCAGATCAGATATTCAGCTCTGGCTAAGCCAATTGCAATCCTCTGGGCGTTTTATTTATTTGTGTATTTGTGGGTTCTGTTGTCCAGAAACCGTTCATCTACAAAGCTTAGTAGAAGGCCAAACCAGTGGAGTAACTGGATGTTGTTCCTGGGCCTCACAAATAACTAATTTTAGGGACCCAACATATCCAGAGGTTGTTCTTTTTTTTTTTTTTTTAAACAAATATATGTTGAAATTGCTAATGAATTAGGGCTCCCCTATGACCCCCGAGCCCTCCTGCAGCCGCAGGGTCTGCTTCCTCTGTAGTCATGCCCCTGGGCCAAACACCATTGTATATGAAACTTAAAACTGGATTTTAAACAGTCAATTGTTTTTTGTGCCGGGTAACTGTTTTAGTTTGTAAATTGTATCTGCAAGGCGATCAAGTTCCTTATCCCATTCCACGTTGTTCACCTTCAAACAATAGTTGGTTTCAGATAGATCACCAGAAATAACGACTTTTACCAGTTACTTTCCATTTTATTTTTGACTGACTGTTTTTCTAATTGTAAAGTGTATTTTTTCACCTTCTAAACCAGCGCTGGGAGGAGCTCTTCTTGATTGATACATTTAGTTGATACAGTTCTAATCTTTGTCCCTGCTGAGCAGAATCCCTGAGTTTCATTACAGGCAGCTTTTAGACATGATACAATAGTTGCTAATACTCCAGATATGCTGCTGAGAAATGTAAACTGTTACAATTTTGCAAAATGTAATTGATAGAGTCTGCACCTGAATTGCTGAGCTTCCAGACTCAAACACCAGAGACACAGACATTCAATTTTAAACTTAGATTTTGGAAAAACAGTAAAAAATAAATAAATAATGGAACCCCTTTAATGTCCCCGAAATGCCTTCCCACCAGCAAAAATGAGAATGTCTGGGGGAATGACATAGACTTTGCTTTGGTTTTCAGAAGGCGCCTGAAGCTGCCTCACAATAAACCGTTAAGATCTGCAATAAGCTAATAACTATTACCCTGAGAACTACAGTTTTTCTTAATTTTCAGTATTCAGTACAGTTTTCTTCCACTTTTATTAGATTCTGTGTATACAGACCAAATAAAAAACATCACATACATTCAGTATAGTGTACTTTAATTTTATACGGTTTAGAGTACATTAGAAATAATGTTCCAAATGTATTCCTGTGTTTCAGGATTCTAATCTCACCTGGTATACAGAAAATCCAGATTTCACCAAGTGCTTCCAAAATACAGTCTTGATATGGATTCCATGCATCTACCTCTGGTTCTGCTTACCATTCTACTTTGTATACCTCCGGAAAAATGACCAAGGCTACATCCAAATGTCACATCTCAACAAGGCCAAAACAGTAAGTTACTAGTTTACTGCCAGCCTGATATCAGGCCTCTATTTCACACAAACTCAGCAGTTGCTTATCAGTTTCTTCCACAGTTCCTCTTACGCCCAGGAAATATTTTCCTTTAATTACTAATTGTACTTTTCTGATGCAAGTGCCAACTTAGTTCTTTTCCACTTTGAGGTATTGTTATTTTGCATTATTAAAATTAAAAAAAAAAATCAGTGCTCTGACAATCTCTTTGCTTGAAAGTGAATTTCATTGGCTGGCATATACAGGCTTAAAGTCCCACTGCTTTTTATTTGTTGGCATACACAAAACTCTGTCGGGTCACCCATAGAAAATAAGCTACCGTGTAGGTGGGGGGAGTATTGAGGATATGCTGAAAGGAAACTATGAATGAAAAAAAATAAAACAAATAAACATTTTTTCATCCCTTAAATGAAAAAGATGCTTGTTGTCCTTGTTCCAAAATAAAGTGGGGCACAGAATTTTCTGACATAGCAGAGGAAATGATTTTCTATTGCTTTATTATAAACGAAAAGCAACTGTCTTCTAAAGTCACTTAAATTGGGTTTATATATAATTGGAGAAATAAATAGTTTCTGGTTTCTTGCTAACACCATTAGAGAAATGAACATCTTACTTACATCCGACTTACAACTCATACTTAAATAACGTAGGCATTGTACTGATGTTTGCTTGGCCTTTATTAGCATTTAGCTTTAATAAACCACCTGCCTCAAGACCCACTGGCATTTGTTGTCTAATGCAGAGCACAGAAAGTAAAAAGAAATACTATGTTCAGACAAACATTTGTGTGCATTACATTTAATAGGAAAATGTACCTGATCCAACTTACATACAAATTCAACTTAAAGAACAAGTAAACTTTTTTTTTTTCTATCTCTAAATTTGCTCTAAACAGCCCCTCAAATTAATGTACCTTAGTCCCTGCTGCAAGTCTGCTCTGGTTTCTGTGTTATCAGCAGCTTGTTTCACCTTCTTCCTGGTGCAGAGTGAAGCCCAGCCCCTTAGCTTTCTGAGCTGACCTTATATCTTGGACTAGTCCAGGAGATCATTTGCATACTATGACATAGCAGAGAGCAGTGTGTGTAGCAGCTTTTGCTTGGGGAAACTAGCTTACTAATGAAACACTGGCTCCCTCTTCCTCTCTATTGTGGAACAGCAGCAAATGGACTGCTCAGTAAACTAAGGGGCTGGGCTTCACTCTGCACCAGGAAGAAGGGGAAACAAGCTGCTGATAACACAGAAACCAGAGCAGACTGGGGGGCTGTTTAGAGCAAATTTACAGAAAGAAAAAGAAAAACATTTACTTTTCCTTTAAGAACAAGCCTACAGACCCTATCATGTATGTAACCTGCCTTATAAAATTGTAATTGATTAGTGCTGACACTGAGCATTGCTTTATTAACTTGCTGTATTTCAATTTGCAGGCTATAGGTTTCATCTTATGGCTAACCTGCTGGGCAGATCTCTTTTACTCATTCTGGGAAAGGAGCCAGAGTATTTATCGTGCTCCAGTGTATGTTGTTAGTCCAACTGTGCTTGGTATAACAATGGTAAGTTAATATATGTTCAGGATTGTTGATGCTATTGTTTATGTAAGCTTTAACACATGACATTATTTAGTGCTACTGTGTCACTGTGTCTTTGCTGGGGCACTTCTAGATGGGAGTAGATCCTACCTGCAGCACTTATTTTTATATATTAACCCTATGCATTGCAGATATCAGTCCATTAAACTCTATTCTCAAAGCTTCCTGCTCCACTTTATACAGCTCTGTTGTGTCCCTTGAAAGCAGATGCGGTAGTTCTGAATACAATACAACAGCAGATTTCGATGGGTCTGGAATGTGGTTGCATATAAGTGATTTTTATCCAATATCCATAATAGAAAAACGTAATAATGATATATAAAAATATATTAAAAAGGATTTATTATTTTTGTTTGGATCAAGTACAAGGAACTGTTTTATTATTACAGAAAAAAAGGAAACCATTAAAAAAAATGATACACACACACAGAATTTTGCGGAAACCATTAAAAAAAATGATACACACACACAAACACACACAGAATTTTGCTGGATTAACATATTGTATATTTTGCTTTTACAGCTGCTAGCTACTTTTTTAATTCAGTATGAGAGAATTAAAGGAAAGCAGTCTTCAGGTATAATGTTGAATTTCTGGATCGTTGCGTTGTTGTGTGCCATAGTAATCTTCAGGTCCAAAGTTCTACATGCCTTAAAACCGGTAAGTGAGCTTATTGCCTGCAAAAGAGTATTGTATAGATTTCAACTGTATACAGGTCATAGTGTATAAAGGCTGAAAGTCGGCCAGATGTCGATCGGATGGGACTAAAAATCCCGTCAGTTCGTGGCCGCATCTGTTAATTGATGCGGTCCCGTGATCCGACCATCCATTCCCCTTCGTTATGATCCGATCATTGGGCCCCACCTCAAGGTGGGCATATCGGGAAGAGATCCGATCGTTTGGCGACATCGACAAATTAGTGGGTCTCTCAGAGTAAGGCCACCATTACTCTCCTGGAGAGTACTACTACAGGTAGAAATCTGTCTCTAGCTGGCCTCTTTCACTACGGCACAAAGGCTGAAAGGGCGTATTGAACCAGCTAGGGGTAAACAATGGCTTCCACTAGACTGTTGTGGAGCAAAGGAAGCTGTATCTCAAGTTTTATTTTCTTAATCTATAGGAAAAAAATGTTATGCCAGTAAGGGCATAGTTTAATTCAAGAAAGCCTTAGGCCTGTGGCACATGGAGTGTATCCTTCTCCAGTGTTTTACTGCCACCTAAGTACCCAAACTCCTTGTGCAACCTGTCAATCTGGTGGATTTCATTGAAATAAATGACAGGCAGCATGGTCACCTTTGGCCTCTGATTGACACCAATGAAGATAACTGCTTGTGTACCATAAGCCACAGGGTTCCACTGTTGGAAGTATTTGGCTTTTAAGAAGAAACTCTTTTTGCTGCTGCAGTGAATGGAATACTTGTTCTTATTAGCTTTTGTGTACCTACAAAAAAAAATTGACTTGAATGGCAAGATATGTTAAAAACTTCTTTAATGTATGGATTTTTTTTCCCATCTTCTTTTCTCAGGATGCTCGGATAGATGTGTTTCGCGATACCACGTTCTTTATATACTTTTTGCTGGTGTTGGTGGAGCTTATACTTTCTGCCTTCCCAGACCAACCACCTCTGTTTTCTGAAAGAGTCAACGACCCTGTAAGTGACCGCATTTCCCTAATGTAACCCAATTTTCTGTGGCCAGTTGTGCAAACCATATGCTAGATACAGTTTCATCATCAGCTAGATATGAGGCCATATACAGGGAGGTGTGCTCTTTTCTTAGTAATCTATAGCAACCAATCAGCAAGAAGCATTTTCACTATCTGGTTGGGTTCTAGATCTGCTTGTTTGTTCTTGTTATTACATTTACAAACAAGGGCCTGCACTCCAAATAAAGAAACCAAGTGGTATTTGGAAAAGTCATACATTTTTTGTTCTAAAAAGATAAATCACTTGCATATAACCAGGTCAAAGCATGCCAGTAAATGCATACAGATTTAGATATACATACAACTCAGAATATAGTCACAAAAATAGCAATTTGATAAAGAAAGCGGATGCCCTTGCCCGGAGAGGAGAATTACCCCGACGTTTCGGCTAGTTGCCTTTCTCGAGGGCTTCTTTATGGGCTTGTTTGCACCCATAGCTAATGATAAACCATTTTGTAATTACTGTACATTAGAGTGCCCTCCATCTAAGAATATTTTCTTGTTATTACCCCTTGAGCATCAAAATGTAATGTTAAAAGAGATGGCAAAGTTTGCTTTGGTCGTTTGTAAGCACTTCAAGTAGTTGTTATTCTGCTATATTTTAGAATTTGTATTTAATTTATAATCCATGGGCTGCTCTTTTGTTTGTTTTTTTTTTGGGCAGTGTTACATTTAGCTTCAGGTGATTCCCCGTAACATTTTTATAATTGGTGATGTGTATAGGTTAGTGTGCATCCACCACATTTTTACATTGCTTTTCTGATGGATTTTTCTTTTATAGCCGCTTTAGAAACCTGGAAAATGATGAGTTGCACAAGTGGAATGTGCGTGGGAGGGTTAGTCCTCAAGGCTTTTGGGGGATTAGTGAAATCTGAGAAAAATGTGATTATTAGACAATCCTTTGTATTTGTCTCATTTAATCACAATGAGGTGCCTTTCTTGCAATGCCCATGTTTGACTGCATTAATTATTGTGCATGATTAATAGAACTTTGGTTTAAAGGGATTCTGTCATGATTTTTTTTTTTTTTCAAAATTACACTGTTTGCACTGCAAATAATTCACTCTGCAATATCAAATTTCATTCCTGAACCAAGTGTATTTTTTTAGTTGTAATGTTGGTGTGTAGGCAGCCGTCTTAGGTCAGTTTGCCTGGTCATGTGCTTTCAGAAGGAGCCAGCACTTTAGGATGGAACTGCTTTCTGGCAGGCTGTTGTTTCTCCTACTCAATGTAACTGAATGTGTCTCAGTGGGACCTGGGTTTTACTATTGAGTGTTGTTCTTAGATCTACCAGGCAGCTGTTCTCTTGTGTTAGGGAGCTGTTATCTGGTTACCTTCCCATTGTTCTGTTGGGGGGGAAAGGGAGCAGGTGTTATTGCTCCAACTTGCAGTTCTGCTGGAGCAGCACTTATAACTGATGTGTTTAAAAAAATAAAAATAAACACGTTTTCCCATGACATTATACCTTTAAATGGAAGTCCTGTGTTTTATAATAATGTAGTTCAAAATAAAGGTTGCTCCAGGTGCCCTAACGCTATAATTTCAGCCCATATACACTGCCTGATGTTTGACCAATTTTTGACCATCTGCACTGAAACTTTGTTTTCTACAATGTTATTTTAATACTGTATATTAATTTTTTAATTTTCAGGGGGTGTCCACCTATGAGTTAATTTTAAGGGGCATATTTATTATGCTGTGTAAAACAAACTTTCCGGAAAAACCGGTGTAGAAAGCTGTGTAAAAGGCGTGTGTAATTTTTACATTTGAATGCCAGATTTGCTGCCTTTATTTTGCATTGCTTCCTGTGGAAATGCCTTAAAAAAAAAAAAAAAAAAAAAAAAAAACATTTTACATGTGAAGCCTGGTGATATGCAGTGCTCTTTTTTACACAGTATAATAAATATGCTCCTTAGTGGGATGTAGAGAATTGTATTCTGAGACAATTTGCAATTGTTTTTCAGTTTTATTACTGTATTCATAGTTTTTAGAGTTATTTAACTTTTCATTCAGCAGCTCTCCAGTTTGCAGTGGTTGCTTGGGTACAAATTACCCTAGCAACCATGCATTGATTTGAATAAGAGACTGGAATATGAATAGGAGAGGCCTGAATAGAAAGCTGAGTAATAAAAAGTAGCAATAACTAAGTTTGTAGTTTTACAGAGCATGTGTTTTTCAGATAGGGTCGGTGAATTCCATCTGGAAGCTGGAAAGAGTTAGGAGAAAAAAAATGATTTAAAAAAAAAAATAAAAAAATTAAGACCAATTGACAAATTATTTAACTAAAGGTTAAAGGGATACTGTCATGGGAAAAGATGTTTTTTTCAAAACGCATCAGTTAATAGTGATGCTCCGGCAGAAAATCCATTTCTCAAAAGAGCAAACATTTTTTTTATATTAAGTTTTGAAATCTGACATGGGGCTAGACATTTTGTCAATTTCCCAGCTGCCCCGGGTCATGTGACTTGTGCCTACACTTTAGGATGAAACTGTTTTCTGGCAGGCTGTTTTCTTGTATTAGGGAGCTGTTATCTGGTTACTTCCCATTGTACTATTGTTAGGCTGCTGGGGGGGGGGGGGGGAGAAATGGAGGGGGTGATATCACTTCAACTTTCAGTACAGCAGTAAAGAGTGACTGAAGTTTATCAGAGAACAAGTCACGTGACCAGGGGCAGCTAGGAAATTTACAAAATGTCTAGCCCAATGTCAGATTTAAAAATGAAATATAACAAAATCAATTTGCTCTTTTGAGAAATGGATTTTAGAGCAGAATTCTGCTGGAGCAGCAATATTAACTGATGCGTTTAAAAAAAAACATTTTTTTCCCATGAGAGTATCCCTTTAATGTAAAGGTGAACCACCTCTTTAATGGTATAAATATCTCAAAATAAATATTGCTTTGACCTTGTGTTTGGGAACATCGTCCTGCTGAAAGATCAACCCTTGCCCAAGCTTCACTATTTATTTGCTCTCCAACCCATATCCTTTTTCCCTTTAGAATCCTTGTCCAGAGTCAAGTGCATCCTTCCTTTCCCAGATCACTTTCTGGTGGATAAGTGGGTAAGCTACATTTATTTATTGTTTAATATAAACTTTCTCCAACTCTGCAGAACCAGTGGCTGCAGCAAAAAAGAATCCCAGTTTATCTGTTTAAATGTGGCTCCATGATCTTCGTCCCTGCAGCTGGAGTTGGAAACAGTAAAGGGGATGTAAAGGCAAAAATAAAATCCAATACAAATCTCTACAGGGAAACATAGTTGCTGGAGTAAGGCAGTTGCTCCCCCTGCTGTTCACAAATATGATTGTTTCCCTGCCCAGCAGTTAGGGACCATCTAAAAATTCCTATCCACAGCAGTAAATGAACTGAGAATTTTACTGCATACAGTCAGGTTACTTATGAAAACGGTACACAAGTATATAAGAGAGAGATTTCTTTTTCATTAAAGTAACAATGTGATTTTATATTTCTGCCTTTCCTTGACCTTTAAGGCTCACAGTTAGACTCTTTCAGGCTAGGTTCGTTTTGAGCACCAAAGACAAACGTATACCTTTTATAATATTAACTATATATATAACTTAATAACAGTGCAATTAATAAAAATATGTTACAAAAAGAGACCTAGATCCAATAATACAATTACAAACAGTTTATAAAATAAAAGGGAAAACATTTAACTCACAAATCCAAGTGACTGCATCTGTATACTTGGCTCCAGAGGTATAGAATTCCTGGTCCTGGAGGCAAGGGGAAACAAATGGGATAATCCCAATCACAATTGGTCCTCCTAAGTAAATCCAATTCTTCGTCAGAAGGGCTGACTATTTATCAGTGATTTCAGGGCATCAGGTAACCCCCCCCACTCTTTCTCCCTCAGGAATGCAAGGAGTGTGGCCTAGCAGGACACAGATTTTAGTTTTTTATGACCTCCTGTGAGTAAGAACTGGACCAAGAATATAATGATCATAACTCCTTATAGGAACATAGGAGTGAGATGTTATATTCATTGGTTATTAATTCTCTAATGGATACCATAGAAGCTAAACATCAATACCGTGTAACCTTCCCCTGTCCAGATATTTACATCTGATATACAGGGTACTAACCCTAATCATGTTTGGACTCATCTGAAAGCTAACATTACCTTGTTCCCATCACCAGTTTTTTTTTTTTATACTGTTGATACAACAGGTATGGGTTATGTGAGGATGAATATGTTTGAGGATATGTTATGTTCGACCTTCACTTCACCTGTGAGGGGACCTTGCTGAGAACTTTAAAGGAGAAATCAACCCAATTGTGCGCTAAAATCCCTCCCCCTTCCCCCTGGCAAATGCCCCTAAGTTGCTATTTACCCCTCGGCACCGGTCCTGTCCACGGAGTTTGCAGGCGCCATCTTCTTCCTGGATCCACCGGCGTCTGGTGCATGCGCAGTAGGAGGTAGGAGACCACACGGGAGAAGATGGCGCCTGTGAACTCCGTGGACAGGACCTGCGCCGAGGGCTAAGTAGCTAGTTAGGGGCATTTGGCCGGGGGAGGATGGAGAGGGGTCAACACAGGGGAGGGGGGAGGGATTTTAGTGCCCATTGGGTTGACTTCTCTGTTAAGTTCTCCCTCCTTGGGCTTTTCCCCCTCCACATGGAATGGCTCTTATCAGCAAAGGCTTGAAGAAGGACATCATAAGTTGCGATCCTGTTATAAATGGCTGACTCCAGACCTTAGTGAAGGGAGACCTGCTATGTGTCTGATTTAGGTATTGCCAGAAATGTTTTTTTTTTTTTTTTTTTTTTTTTTTTACCTTGGCCTATTTTATTAACTATTACAGGCCTGTATCATGACAAGAAGCATTTATAAACACAACAATCTGGTCTTGTCCAAGGCCAGGTCTTTTTCTATTGATTTGAAAGGCTAGATAAAATAATTGGATTTGCACACAATGGTTGCACTTCAAATCTCAATGCACACATGTATAGAATCGGTCAAACAGCTGAGCTCACCCGACTTCGCGTCGGGAACACGGATTGTATTGCACTTCAAATCTCAGTCTGCTGTATTGTATCATTATAAGGTGTGAGCAGGCATCATCATCAATACATCCTCTCAAGTACAACATACTTTTTTCTATTTTTTATTGGATTTTCTGAGGAATGGGAAAGAGTCCGGGATCAGATGATCCTTTTATCAGCAACAGACAAAAGCAAGGGTGCAGAATGCCAAAGATGCCTTAGGGCTTTATTGCTTCAATTTTCACACTATGTAGGTTTCTGGCAACTCTATTATGGTGTGAGTCTTACCATCCATTTAGAGCAAAATTGTTTTCTTTCTTTTTTCTTGTAAGTTTTTGGTTTCAGCATTTGTACCCGTTTAGATGAAGCCAAGTAATATAGATATAATAGTAACCACTGCTTCAGTTTTACAAAAGTATCCAGAAAAATATTCTTCCATTTACTCCAACCATTATCCTAGCTGTAATGGCTAGTTCTCTTTTCGGGGAACTGCATTAGCACCCTGGGCGGCCCCTGTAGCTTGAGTGACATAGATATTTTGTCAATGTGTTTGCATTTAATACTTTTGCTGCCTTTCTTCTGTAGGATGATGGTTCAGGGATTTAAAAGACCATTGGAAGCTAAAGATTTATGGTCCTTAAATAAAGAAGACACATCAATGGAAGTTGTACCTGTCCTATCCAAGAACTGGGAAAAGGAATACAACAAAGCCAAAAAGTAAGATGTTTGTGCTTTTCCAAAAAAAAAACCCCCACCATTTTGTGTACTTCCAGATGAAGTCCTTTTGTTAGATCTCTAAGCAGATAGCTGAAATAAATGCAACTGCTGCTTAGGTTGCTCTGCTTCTCAAAATATATCATGATGCTGCCAATCTAATAGCACAGGGGTTGGTTGATGTTTGTTTTGTTAATGAGCTACAATTTTCTCATATTCTGTATAATTTCCTAAATTGTAAGACATCAGTAGAACCCACCTCCTGACTTTATAAATTGAAAGTTAGGACCCACCCTCTATCTTCTCTTTTGACTGATTTCGAAATGTTTTACCAAAAGTAAAATGATCATTGTACAAAAACACAGTTTAAACTCATCCACTCTTGATACCTCTACATTACATGTGTCTCTACAGAAAATCTATTAATGTATCCTCTGTGATTTTTTTTTTTTTTTTTTTACAGGGTCCCTTTGAAAATGGTGTACTCTCCCAAAAAGCAAGCCAAGAGAGTAAACTCAAAGGAAGATGTCCAAGAGGAAGCAGAGGCTCTCATTGTGAAACCAGCCCCGAAAGAAGTGGCGCCGTCCTTGCTTAAATCACTTTACAAAACTTTTGGCCCTTACTTTTTCATTAGCTGTTTCTTTAAATTCTTTCATGATGTTTTGATGTTTTCTGGACCACAGCTCTTACAGTAAGTCTACTGTGCATAACCGTAACTGAAATGAATAAAAACAATAAAAAAATGCAATTTAATGAAATCTTGCACAGATGACAAGACACTTTGGGCTCTCCTTGTTCAAGACATAGCTTTTAGTGATTAATATACAGATACTGGGCAATGATAGAGAGGAAGTGGAAGGAAGCCCTTTCAGTTTCTACATGGTTTCCTAGCCAGACCGGTGGAGGAGTATTTGTGTTATGGATCGTGATCTCATGAGCCATTTCTTAAAGGAACCGTAACACCAAAAAAATTAAAGTGTTTTAAAGTAATGAAAATACCATTTACTGTTGGCCTGAACTGGTAAAACGAATCAGTTTGCTTCAGAAACACTTCTATAGTTCATATAAACAAGCTGCTTTGTAGCAATGGCGGAAATTGAAAAAAGACTATATGGGAAAGGTTAAATAGTGGATAACAGATAACATTATGTTCTACAGAGCTTATCTGCTGTGTAACTTGAGCCTTTCCCCCTTTGAATGGGTGCTTCCCATTGCTACACAACATCCTTTTTATATAAACAATAGTAGTGTTTCTGAAGCAAACACAGCAGTATTACCGGTGCATGGAAACACTGCAATATATTTGTATTACTTCTACATCTGTAAGTGACAGTTGTACTATACTCATGGACATGTGTGTAAAAAAAAAAAAAAAAAA
>CM044447.1:101324600-101341980 GCA_024363595.1 Xenopus borealis
AAAAAAAAAAAAAAAACAGCCTTATGAGTTTTGTGCCAAAAAGAAACCCTTCAGTCTATTATTAAGTGCCCATTTTGACACAAAATGTGTGACTGGTTTTTGTGCAATATAATATTTTTTTAATTGCACCACTTTTTTGTTGGTCCAGTTTGTGCCAGCCTATGTAAATCAATGAGAGCGCAGTTTTCATATCAAGTCTACCGGAAAATAATTTAAACATTAAAAATTAAGCTACTAGGCTGGTTTTGCCACCAATAGGGATACAAGGTATTGTTCTATTATTACAGAGAAAAGGGGAATAATTTTTAAAAGTTTGGGTTATTTTGATAAAATGGCATCCATGGGAGACAACCTTCCCATTATTCGTAGTATTAGATGTTCAGTACAACTGCTTCATTATTAGCTTGTAAGTTTTTGTTTGTACAGTTCATATATCCAATAATTAAGTTGCCAATACGTCAACTTACCATAACATTGTTTTGTTCATTTTGGCCAGTGTTGGTATTATTGAACATATTCATTTATTTTTCAGCATTGATCTTTCTATCCCAGAGGGCTCCTTGGTCGCTGTTGTTGGGCAAGTGGGATGTGGGAAATCTTCCTTGTTGTCTGCGCTGTTGGGGGAGATGGAAAAGCAAGATGGCTATGTGGCTATGAAGGTAGGTCAAGCAGTTTCCCATTTTTTAAAAAACAGTCATCCTATCAAATGAAAAGAGCAATTTGTAGGAATATGGTATACTCTTAAAGGAACTGGGTAAATAGATAGGCTGTGCAAAATAAAAAATGTTTCTTATATAGTTAGTTAGCCAAAAATGTAATTTATAAAGGCTGGAGTGACTGGATGTCTAATATAATAACCATAACATTATTTCCTGCTCTGCAACTCTTTTGCTTTCCACTGGTTGGTTACCAGGCAGTAACCAATCGGTGACTTGAGGGGGGCACATTGGTCATAACTGTTTGCTTTTGAATCTGAGCTGAATTCTGAGGATCAATTGCAAACTCACTGAACACTTATGGCCCATGTGGCCATAACCGTTAGAGATCTGCAAAGCAGGAAGTAGTGTTCTGTTCTATTAGATATCCAGTCACTCCAGCCGTTATGGATTACATTTTTGCCTAACGATGTTGGAAATGTTTTTTTTATTTGTACAGCCTATTTACCCAGTTTTTTTTTTTTTTTTACACTGAACTTGTTCCTTTAAATATACACAAATACTGTGATCGGTAAGACTCAGTGTGCAGAATAATTGAGGTCCTGGGCATAAATCTGTTGCACAGGTATGGGATCTGTTATCTGAAAACCCGTTATCCTGAAAGCTCCGAATTACAGAAAGGCACGTTACCATAGTCTACAAATAATCCAAATTTTTATAAGTGATTTCCTTTTTCTCTGTCATAATAAAGCTAAGTAGTACCAAACTAAGATATACTTAATCCTTATTGGAATCAAAACCAGCCTATTGGGTTTATTTAATGTATTGCGTGATTTTCTAGTAGACTTGTGGTATAAAAACAGTAAGATCTGTTATCTGGAGGAAAACCCCAGGTCCCCCAGCATTCTGGATAACAGGCCCCTTACCTGTAATAGGATAGGATCTGAGAACCCAAACCATTTAATTTTCTGCTGTTTATAATTTTTCCCTTCAGGGGTCTTTGGCTTATGTTTCTCAACAAGCCTGGATACAGAATGCATCTCTTAAAGACAACATCCTGTTCGGAAGAGAGTGCAATGAATCTATGTACAAAAAAGTGGTAGACGCTTGTGCCCTGCTACCTGACTTGGAGATCTTACCTACTGGGGACAGGACAGAGATTGGAGAAAAGGTTAGACTTACCCTACGGTTAATGCCTAGTTTGCCTTTATGGACATTTGGATATGATCACAGATTTTCCATGAGCCTCTGTGCATTTACAAGTTCCCAAAGAGAACTGCACATATTAATGCTTTCTTTTTTTCCTTTTATTTCCCCTTCTTTTACTTTTCTTATGCCAAGGGGGTGAATTTATCTGGAGGGCAAAAACAGAGAGTAAGCCTTGCCCGTGCAGTTTATTGTAACACAGATATCTATTTACTTGATGACCCTTTATCTGCAGTGGATGCTCACGTGGGCAAGCACATATTTGATAAAGTCATTGGGCCTAAAGGAATGCTTAAAAATAAAGTGAGTATGTTATTTGTTGTCTGATGTTTACTGTGTTAAATTCCTCCTTATGGATCTTGCCCCAAATGTTATTTTCCCCCATCCTTACCATCCTGTTAAAGGGGTTATTCATCTTTGAGTTAGCTTTCAGTATGATGTAGAGTGGAATATTCTGAGACAATCTGCAATTGTTTTTCATTTTTTATTTGTGGTTTTTTAGTTACTTAGCTTTTTATTCAGCAGCTCTCCAGAATGCTATTTAAACACTCTGGTTGCTAGGGTCCAAATTACCCTAGCAACCATACACTGATTTTAATAAGAGACTGGAATATGAATAGGAGAGGGCAGTGAATAGAAACATGAGTGATACAGTAAATGAGTACAATGAACAATGAGTAATAAAAAGTTGCAATAACAATACACGTGTAGCTTTACAGAGCATTTGTTTTTAGATGGGCTCAGTGATTGAAAATAGTCTGTCCCTGCAATCAAGTGACTAAAATATTTATACATTTTATCCAATTAAAAAGTTGAGTCACCCAAATTCCGATTCACTTTTTTTCAAGTGTAAATTGGATAAGGATCCCTCAAACAATGGAAGCACATCTTTAAGTCACTTGATTCACAATGGATGTTCAGAAAAAATTAACAAACAGGAGTTGTAATATATGATAAGTATATCGGCCCTGAGCACTCCTTTTTTTTTTTTTTTTAGAATAACTGCTATTAAACTTGCCCACACATTACAGCTCAATAACCAGGGTATCAGTCAGAAAGGTTAACATCTCTCCTGCTGCCCACCATAATGTATGTTTTACATAACTACACTGTATGTGTCACTGTGGCTCCCCACTCACTAGTGTTCTTTGTCCCCAAATCCCAATAATGAGGCCTGCCTAGTCAACCCCATAGGAAGGGAATTCATTTTGTAATTGGCTTGGGATAAGCCGATTGAAATGACGCATATCCTTGGGACTTGGTAGAACTGGCATTTAGTGAGGTAGGTACCATCTAAACGAAGGATAGCGTAAGAACAAAAGACCCTTATCGGCCATATATGGGGGAAACAACTGCTGACTAGCCATATGGTTTCCTTTTCATTTTGATCCATCTTGGACCTCATAAGAACCAATGGTATAGTGAATCATTAGCAGTGTAAACAGTGTAATTTAGAAATAAAACACCACCATAAAAATCATGACTGAATCCCGTTAACTAAAATAAATTTTGTGACCTCTTTCTTGGTTTAATAACTTTCAGCAGAGCAAAATCCCTGACAGCTTCTTTTGTATATCTGCTGAGCTTGAGCCTGCTCCAGTACAAACAGAACAATGCAATCCCTGTCAATAATGTTTTGTTCTTTTAAGTTAATGTCTGCAAAGGCCAGCCATTTCCTCTAGCTACTCCAGTAAGTCTGCCATGGTTTGGCTGCCAGTGAGCAACTTAGCCAATGTCTCACTCTGGCAGTACTAGATTCCAGGGGTATGATCTCAGTGGTCTCCTAAAGCCTGTTCAATTGGATTTGAGACAAAGCTGCATTATTTATTTGCCAGGAATACGCTCTGTGTTGATCCAAATGTTCTATTTTTAATGTGGGAATACACGGGCCGAAAAAAAGCTACCAATAGCCTATGGTGGCAGCTTATCGGCCATTGTTTGTGGCTCTCAGAAGGGTTTCCCCAACAGTTATCTGGAGGATCAGGCAGGTTTTAGTCCCATCTACTGACTGCCTGCATTACCTGTGTTATGATAGGCCCATAATCAGATCAGCCCAATATAGCCCGCTCAAGGTGGTCATATCAGGGCAAGATCCTCTCGATTGGAACCCTCTCCAAACAAGCGGATCTGCACATGTATGGCCACCGTAAGGCTCAAAAAACAACCTGACTCAGGATTCTAATTATGGGGGAATCATATGTAAGGTTGTACTACCTGTATTACCCCCATGTTGTCAGCTCCAGCTAATCCTTTTGTGTGCCAGCTGTGTACCCCAAACCTCCGAAACCAACAGCAATGGAAAAGGCAAGGTTTTTGATTTACCACTTGCCTACCCAGCTGCTATGCCACCTATCGGTGCACTAACTATTATTAAAGATTGTACCAAAATCTGCCGACCCTTCCACATCCGTATACATACTGTACTGTCTCTGAAATCATACTGCCAAGGGGGTTAATGATATATACTGCACTCATCAGGATCACATGCTGAAAAGATTTATTGAAGAAAAAATATTCTGTAATACATTTTTTGGTTCTCCTTATGAGTGCTCCTCACTTAGCTGTCTCTTTGAGCAGCCATAGTTTTCACACACTTGATGCAGAGCATAAACTTGATATGAAATACATGGTTTTAAGGAGATGGATGATCAAATACATTAAATCAAATACATTAAATCGAATACATTAAATCAAATACATTAAATCACTTTTTAGGGTTATTAGTCCTTTAAATCTCTATATGTAACCAATGTTACAACAGTCTATGACTCCTGTTTATATTGACTTGGCCATTGTAACATCTCAGTGCCAATTTCTGTTCCTCGTATAGACTCGTATTCTTGTTACTCATGGTGTAAGTTACCTGCCTCAAATGGACTCCATCATAGTAATGGTTGATGGGAAAATCACAGAAGTTGGATCTTACCAGGACCTCTTGAAGCAAGATGGAGCATTTGCTGAATTCCTTCGTACCTACGCCAATGCTGAACAAAGTAAAGATCAAGAAGGTAAACCAAGTAATCAGATGGAACAGATTATACCAGAAGGCTCTGTATTATGCCTTGTGTCATTGTTTATTATGTTTATCTCCCTCAATTACAACACTGGGTCAAGGTAAAAAGCCTAGGGGTACATACCAATAACATTCAGTAGGCCAGTGAATAACATAATGCAGAGGGATGCGAGGGCTTCCAGTCTATGCAATATACAGGGATAATGTTCGATATACCACATTTGGCGAAGCAGCAACCAGATCTAAGAAATCAACCAATTCTATCTATATTTGATGATCATGAATGTATATGTGGGGCTCCTAGTTAGAGATTTGGACAGTCTTTGCACACACACACTTACACCATATATGCCCATAGCTATACTGACTGTAGAGTTTAGTATCACAGTAGACTTTGATATTATGTCTGTCTGAGAAATCATCCAAGCCCCTTTTGAAAGTATCAACAGAATGAGCCATCACAACATCACCCGGCAGTGCATTCCACAACCTCACTGTCCTGACTGTGAAGAACCACCTACGCTGCTTCAAATGAAAGTCCTTTTCTTCTAGTCTGAAGGGGTGGCCTCTGGTGCGGTGATCCTCTTTATGGGTAAAAAGGTCCCCTGATATTTGTCTATAATGTCCTCTAATGTATTTGTAAAGTGTAATCATGTCCCCTCGCAAGCGCCTTTTTTCCAGAGAAAACAACCCCAACCTGGACAGTCTCCCCTCATAATTTAAGTCTTCCATCCCCCTAACCAGTTTAGTTGCACTTAGTCTCTGCACTCTCTCCAGCTCATTTATATCCCTCCTAAGGACTGGAGTCCAAAACTGCACTGCATACTCCAGATGAGGCCTTACTAGGGATCTATAAAGAGGTATAATTATGTTTTCATCCCTTGAGTTTATGCCCTTTTTTATGCAGGACAGAACTTTATTTGCTTTAGTAGCTACAGAATGACACTGCCCAGAATTAGACAACTTATCTATAAAAACCCCAAGATCCTTCTCAATTAAGGAAACGCCCAACACACTGCCATTTAGTGTATAACTTGCATTTATATTATTTTTGCCAAAGTGCATAACCTTGTATTTATCAACATTAAACCTAATTTTCCAGTTTGCTGCCCAGTTTCCCAACTTAGACAAATCACTCTGCAAAGTGGCAGCATCCTGCAAGGAACCTATAGTTCTGCACAATTTAGTATCATCTGCAAAAATAGAAACCGTACTTTCAATGCCCACAGCCAGGTCATTAATAAACAAGTAGAAAAGCAAGGGACCCAGTATAGAGCCCTGCGGTACCCCACTAACAACACTGGTCCAATTAGAAAATGTTCCATTTACCACCACTCTTTGTAGTCTATCTTTTAGCCAGTTCTCTATCCAGGTGCAAATGCTATGTTCCATTCTTTAATTTAACCAGTAACCTACCTTTGCGGGACGAGCAGGGATGGGGGGACTATGGAGAGTAGGGGTTTTTATTAGCAAGGTGGTTTAGATCTTTTTTAACCTTTAAAAATGTCCTGAAGGAACAGTTGCTTTATGCACTGGAGATATGTTTTAGTAGATGATTTCAGGGTCAGAGAGTTTAATTTGATTGACAGATAATACGGTTAGTCATAAACCCTATGACAAAATTAGAAGTACAGGTATGGGACCTGTTATCTCGCATGCTCTGGACCTGGGGTTTTCTGGATAACGGAACTTTCTGTAACTTGGATCTTTGTACCTTAAGTCTACTAGGAAATCATGTAAACATTAATTAAACCAAACAGATGGGCTTTGCTTCCAAAAAGGATTAATTATATCTAAGTTAGGATCCAGTACATGAGGCTTTTATTTTTTTAGAGAAAAAGGGAATAATTTAAAAAAATTGATTATTTGGATAAAATGGAGTCTATAGGAGATGGCATTTCGTAATTTGGAGCTTTCTGGATAACAGGTTTCCCGATAACTGATCCCATTCATGTATCTATTTTTGTTATCTCTTCTTAATACTCCTCAACAGCTTGGTCACATCAATATTTCAGTTAGAGCTTTAGCTGTATAAGAATCTGCAAGCAGAGCTATCAGAAGCCCTGTAGACATCAATGTTGCTCTACTATCTCCTTGGTTGTTCCAACCAATGACGCTATTCTAAAGGGAATATTGTAGAGAGTCCATTGTATGGATGTATCGGGAACAAACTGTGCATGGAGCATGACTCCATTTTAGCATTCAGAGGACAATACAAAAGTTCTATGAGTAGTGTCTGTGAAATCCTGTAGCAAGGTTAGCTTTTCAGTAGAGTCTGGCGCATGGTATGTTTGGTTACTGTGGTGTATTTGCTTTGCTGGATAGCTTTTTGTTGCCCTACATACCTAACCTTTACATTGTCTTCCTTTCTGTGCTGCAATGATTCCAGCAAACACAACAGAGGTTGAAGAGGAGGAAGGTTTGTCTTACAGCATGCCATGTTTGATGTTTGAATGCATGTGTACTGATGTGGTCCTACTCCTCTATTATGTGTCAGTAGAAAGCAGGATTTTTTTGTTGCTTTTTGATATGGTCACATATTGAATAGAGGTTGCTGGTGATAAGAAAAATAAAGTGCTGGCCATCAAACACAAGTCATATTTGGTTGCCGAGCCACTGACCAATAAGCAATGTATTGCCACCTATTGTCTCTCTGGAACAGTGCTGTCCAACTTATTACATGTAGTACATTATCTCTCAGATGCCATGTGTGAGGTCCACATAAAATCAAAATGTCATACAACGATTAGTAGACTTGGGGCCATAACAATATTTTGAAGGATCACATCTGGCCTGGGGGCCTCTAGTTGGACATCCCTGATCTAGAATATAGGTTGTACTTGCTACTTGTTAGGCCTTAGTTACTGTACCTAGATTCCGAGACAAAACATATTCCTAAATGCACTGTCCAAAAGGATATCTGGATAACTCAGAAACACAATGAAACCGTGAAACTGTATTAGCCAGGACAAGAGGCTCTGCCAGAGGAGTGAATGGAATTGTTTTGTAGCATGATTTTCCATTTAACTGGCATGACTGGTCAAAGTAATGTAAAAAAAAAAATCCTCTCCCACCATCTGGTGGTTTTTAGAGGGCACTGCGACTTTACAAATGTCTTTAATGGATCATTCTGGGTGACATTTTAGGACACCAGCAAAGTTACTATTCCACCTATTTATATTTTGCGTCTTTGTTGTAAAGTGTTAGTGCCCTTTATGTGTGCCAAATATAAAATGGAAATTGAAGTGGTTTAAAACTATGCTGTATAATGAAGAAGTTTCTCTAAAATGCCAGCATTCTTTTCTTTTCCACTCCCATAGAAGCACCAAGCCCAGTTCATTCTGATGAGAAACATTTGGAGAATGGAATTTTGAGAAGTGAAAAGAATTTACAGAGGTGCGTATATGGATATCATGGGATAACAGCGGAATACGTTAGTATGTTATTAGTGCCTCAACATAGCTGACACAGAGACAACGTGTTAGCCATATAAATTCTCTCTCTAATTGCAGACAATTAAGTGCATCCTCTGAAACCAAGTCTTTAAATCAGAACAAGACCGGAGAAAAGGAAGATTGGAAACTGACTGAAGCAGACAAAGCCAAAACAGGAAGGGTAAGTCAAGACTCCTGCTCCTTTAGATTTTTACTGACTTATATTATAAACCTTATATAGGACACACATGTTTGCTGCACTTAACAGAGATTACACATTGGTGGAGCTTGTAATCTAAGGTCACACAAACTTTATGGTCATTTTTATCAGGAAACCATTAATCTGTCTGTGTATTTGTGGAAACTGGAGCACCTGGAGGAAGCCCACGGGAGCATGGGGAGATACAAAACATGTTGCAAGTAGGGATGCACTGAATACAGGATTCTGCCTTTTTCAGCAGGATTCGGCCGAATCCTAATTTGCATATGCAAATTAGGGCCAGGGAGGGAAATCACGTGACTTTTTGGCACACAACAAGGAAGTAAAAAAATGTTTTTCCCTTCCCACACATAATTTGCATATGCAAATTAAGGTTCAGATTCAGTTCGGTATTTGGCTGAATCTTTTGGGAAGGATTCGGGGGGTAGGCCGAATCCAAAATAGTTGCAAGAACTAAGACTCCAGAACAAAGCGGCAATTGTAACCACTGGCACACACTGTTACCCACATTATCTTTCCTAGCATCATCCTAGGAGGAAAGTAACAAGTGTAGTTCCACAACAGTGCCTTGCTGATAATCTTACCCCCAAATGTAATAAAAGGCACTAAGTTTGCCCAGGAGCAGTAACCCATAGCAACCAATAAGATGTTTGCTTTTAAACAGGTGACCAGTAAGTGCTCCCTGCTGATTGGTTACGAAGGGGTTCTGCCCCATGGCAAACTTAGTACCTTTTATTACATAACCCCCTTAGACCCTTCTGGTGAACATGGGTCATGTTATCCTTTGGCCATTGCAATTTGGGGATTATGCAGCACAACCACTTAAAAATTGTGTGGTCACATTCCAATAGCATACAAACCGTTTTTTTTGTAGGAGGTGTAAGCTTGCAGGATCCACAACAGACACTTTCTTCTTTTTAAGGCATTTTATTTAAACACTATTTCAGGATACAAAAACATACATCATAAAAATAAATCCTGTCTGCTGGGCACTACCTTCACACATTTGAAGAGTTCTCTCATTAAACTAGGCCCCTTGTGGACTATCGGCAAAAACATATAGGTTACATAGTTACATAGTTAAATTGGGTTGAAAAAAGACAGTCCATCAAGTTCAACCCCTCCAAATTTAAAATCCAGCATACATACACAAACACACACCTCCACTCTTTCAAACACAAACCATATATGCCCATAGCTATACTAACTGTAGAGTTTAGTGTCAAAATAGCCTTTGATATTATGTCTGTCCACAAAATCATCCAAACCCCTCTTAAAAGCATCAACAGAATGAGCCATCACAACATCACCCGGCAGTGCATTCCACAACCTCACCGTCCTGACTGTGAAGAACCACCTACGCTGCTTCAAATGAAAGTCCTTCTTCTAGTCTGAAGGGGTGGCCTCTGGTGCGGTGATCCTCTTTATGGGTAAAAAGGTCCCCTGATATTTGTCTATAATGTCCTCTAATGTATTTGTAAAGTGTAATCATGTCCCCTCGCAAGCGCCTTTTTTTTCAGAGAAAACAACCCCAACCTGGACAGTCTCCCCTCATAATTTAAGTCTTCCATCCCTCTAACCAGTTTAGTTGCACGTCTCTGCACTCTCTCCAGCTCATTTACATCCCTCCTAAGGATTGGAGTCCAAAACTGTACTACATATTCCAGATGAGGTCTTACTAGGGATCTATAAAGAGGTATAATTATGTTTTCATCCCTTGAGTTTTTGCCCTTCTTTATGCAAGACAGAACTTTATTTGCTTTAGTAGCTACAGAATAACACTGCCCAGAATTAGACAACTTGTTATCTATAAAAAACCCAAGATCCTTCTCACTTAAGGAAACTCCCAACACACTGCCATTTAGTGTATAACTTGCATTTATATTATTTTTGCCAAAATGCATAACCTTGCATTTATCAACATTGAACCTCATTTTCCAGTTTGCTGCCCAGTTTCCCAACTTAGACAAATCACTCTGCAAAGTGGCAGCATCCTGCAAGGAACCTATAGCTCTGCACAATTTAGTATCATCTGCAAAAATAGAAACCGTATTTTCAATGCCCACATCCAGGTCATTAATAAACAAGTTGAAAAGCAAGGGACCCAGTATAGAGCCCTGCGGTACCCCACTAACAACACTGGTCCAATTAGAAAATGTTCCATTTACCACCACTCTTTGTAGTCTATCTTTTATCCAGTTCTCTATCCAGGTGCAAATACTATGTTCCAGGCCAACATTCCTTAATTTAACCAGTAACCTTTTGTGTAGCACTGTATGGAATGCTTTAGCAAAGTCTAAGTAAATCACATCCACTGCTATCCCAGAATCGAGGTCCCTGCTTACCTTCTCATAAAAAGAAATTAAGTAAAGGTGGCCATACACGGGCAGATAAAAGCTGCCGACAGACTGTGTGGGGGGCCCTCCGATGGGCTTTCCCGATCAATGTCTGGCCGAAAGTCAGCCAGATGTCGATCGGGCAGGATTAAAAATCTCGTCGGATCACGGCCGCATCTGTTCGTTGATGCGGTCCCGCGATCCGACCGCCCGTACTGATCCGAACGTTGGGCCCTAGGGCCCACGATCGGATCAGCCCGATATCGCCCACCTCAAGGTGGGCATATTGGGGAGAGATCCACTCGTTTGGCAACATCGCCAAATGAGCGGATCTCTACGTATATGGCCACCTTTAGTCTGGCAAGATCTATTACACATAAAACCATGCTGGCACAAACTCATAGTATTGTTATTTGCTATGAAATCCAGTATCCTATCCTTTATTAAGTATAGAGGTTTGGCAATCACAGAGCTAAGTTCGCTAAGTACCCTGGGGTGAATCCCATTTGGGCCTGGACCTTTGTTTATCTTAATCTTTTCTAGTCTCTTTGGTTGGTGTCACCCCTGCACTCACAATACATTTGGGGGATTTTTCAGCCTCCTGGCTTTCCTCAATCTTTCAGACTTTGGTCACAGGCAGTTACAGGCATCGCCCCAGCCGTTCTGGAAGTTTTTAACATGGACAGGTAGCCTTCCTGCTCTGCTCAGAGAGAGCTTCCAAAAGCTAGAATTAAATACTTTTTCCACAGCCTTTCTGTGGAAAGTGAGTTCCAATATGTGAGCTTGACTACTGGATCAGAGTACCTGCTTGCCTGTTGCTTCCAGAATACTCTATCATCAAAGCTTTCGCTACTAACGCTTGAAATGGAGAAACCCTTCTCTGTTTATTAATACCCTTCCTGGTACCTGCATCTCTTACTGGGGAGAAATCAAAGAAAAAAACATACCTTTTTACCTATTTCCTTGGTCACATTACAAAGGGTACCACATTGAAACATGAAGACATGCCTCTATTGGCCCCCATTCTCACGGATCATTGCTCAATGAGTAATTTTCATCTCTACAAAGTATTAACTGCAGCTTGATTGTCGTGCAATGAAAGGTGAGTTCTTGCAATAGAATTTCTCTACCCTGGGATTAAATTCACAGCTGCTAGAGGTGTACACTATTGTCATGTCATAGGAAATGAAACCTAATCACTTAATAGGGAGAAGCTGTTTAAAATTTTATAGGGCCAAAATAAAAGAAAATACTCTAGAAACGAAGGCCTGACTTAAGCTTGCATTTTAGTTTATGACGTTTCCCTTTAATATAATAGATGTGGACGTTATTTATGGTGCCTCCTTTTTTGTACAAATGTACAGTCATATTAAATATTGGTATATCCCCAAGTAATAGTTGTTGTTTTTTTTTTTTTGTAGGTGAAGCTGGCTGTGTTCTGGGAGTATATGAAAGCCATCGGACTGCTCCTTTGCTTTCTTAGCATATTCCTTTTTATGTGCAACCATGTTTCATCTTTGGCCTCTAACTATTGGCTTAGTCTTTGGACAGATGACAAGGTTGTTAATGGAACACAGCAAAATACTACAATGAGACTGAGTGTTTATGGAGCTTTGGGATTATCACAAGGTATGCTGAAGTCACTCTTGATTAACTATGGATTTTTATTATTGTCTTCTTTTATAAGTAAATGCAAATATGATCAGCTCTAGGTCACTATGCAATGTATTCTGGGTGTTCCTTAGGGCTGGAAATTTTAGTTCCAGGGCATCTCTCTAGCTCTTTTGAAAACTGTACAGATTTTTTTTTGTCAGGTTGCTGCAAAATAATCTCTTAGCACAATAGATGTTGTGTCTGGGCACCCCCATAGCACATACAAGAGCAATATTTAAAAAAAAAAAAAAAAATTTCTACATTCAAACTTTTGATTTTATCTTTTCCTGTGGACCAAAAAAGTAAAATCCAAGAAAACATTAACGGGCCGATGTACTAAATTCACGTGAATAGATCGAAGTTCGATCAAATTCGAACGTAGGATTTATTCGTTTGGTCGAATATGTGAATTTTGGCATATTCGATCATCGAATAGGGAATGGTCGAACGATCGAATACATTCGAATAGAGTCGAATGAACGAATATTCGATCATTCGACCAGCGAAGGATTTTAATTTGAAAGTTTATTCGATTGCCTACTTCGGCAGATTGGACCTACCGAATTGCAATAGAAGCCTATGGGAGCACTCCTATAGGCTTCTGAGACTAAGTCCTGATCGAATAGGATTCCTACGATCGAAATCTTCGATCGTTCGAATCGTACGAATCATTCGAATGATCGAATTATTTATTCGTTCAGTCGAATGATCTATTCGACTGATCGAATAAATTTGTATTCGATTGTCGAATGATCGAATATGGAATAAAAGGTTGCCTAGAACTATTAGATTAACATTTGAAAATCTAATGCTAATCGAATATCGAGTAGTAATTAATGTTTTTGGGGAATAATAGTAAATTTGCCCCTAAAATGAGGTACATAAAATAAGGGCCTATCTGTAAAAATAGTGTCAACTACGAAACTTAAAATGCATGAAATTTACATTTGTAGGGGAATTTTTTTTTTTTATGAATATCGGGCAGAATTGTTATGTAATATGTGGGGGGAACATGCTTAAAATATATGCTCGTATTGAAATGTGTTAGAACATGACGGGACTATTGGAAAAAAAATATTAAAATCCAGGAAAGTGTTATATGGGAGTACATATTGAAAAAATTAGGTTGGACTGTAAATGATTTGAAAATGAGAATTTCCAGAACAAGCTTTTCCATGTCAATGTAAAGGTTTTAGTAGGGTATATCGCTAATCTTGATCATTATAAGGTTAATGGTGCAAAAGTTGATGTATGTTACTTTCTTCCCATCCTAGGCATTGCAGTGTTTGGCTATTCTACGGCTGTCTCTCTAGGAGGGGTGCTTGCATCCCGGTTTCTACACACAAATTTGCTGCACAATGTCCTACGGTTTCCAATGAGCTTCTTTGAACGAACCCCGAGCGGAAATCTTGTTAATCGTTTCTCAAAGGAAATAGACACCATTGACAATACCATTCCCCAGATCATTAAGATGTTCATGGGGTCCCTGTTTAATGTCATTGGTGCATGTGTTATCATTCTGCTTGCAACCCCCATAGTTGCTGTGATCATTCCACCGCTTGGTCTGATTTACTTCTTTGTACAGGTAAATATACATATAAAGTTATAGTTATTTAATGTTCCTTGCATAGAACAGTGCACAGAGCTCAGCATGCTAGTCCTTACAAATACATAAGAAAATAATAATAATTATTTTTTAATTCTATTTTAATTACTTTAAAACACTTATTTTTTGACGTTACCTTTTAAGTTGAAAAAAGACACACGTCCATCAAGTTTAACCTTAAAGGGCAAGGAAAGGCAAAGAAATAAAATCCCATTTTTACTTTCATTAATGAAAAAGAAATCTATCTCCAATATACTTAAAAAATGTGTACCGTTTTTATAAGAAACCTGACTGTTTGCAGTGAAATTCTCCCTTCATTTACTGTTGTGGATGGAAATTGTCAGATGCCCTTCTGGCAGGGAAACAATCACTTATGAACAGCAGGGGGAGCCCCTGCCTTATTTACAAACCATGCAGAACTCAAGCAGCTTTGGTTTTTGATAATTTGTGACAATCCCTAAGAAGCCCAGACCACACTGAGCATGTGTATGTAGTCTAGTCTTGCAAAGATGTATAACAAAGTTACAAGATGACAGCCCCCTGTGGCCAACTTTGAACGCATAAATCATTTGTTTGATTAGGCTTGTGCTGCAGTAAGTTCATGTTTATGTTTAGTATACAAAATACAGCAATTCTAGCCTTATTCTGTTTTACACTTTCCTTGCCCTTTAAGTCTATATATAACCTGCCTACCTGCAGAGGAAGGCAAAAATGCCTCTCCTATTTGCCTCCGAGGGTAAAAAAGTCTTCCGACTCCACACTCCCTGCCCATGGCAGATGGTTTTGATGTCAAATGGGCACCAGCCAGAAATGCTGGAATTGGTTCACTATATAGCCGGCACTGGTTCTCAAGCGGAGCATTTCCTATTATTTTGAATAGGCTTCTAGTGCAGTGAATATTAAGAAGCAAGGCAGAATGTTTTACCAGTGAGGTTCTCTCTGTTTATTTTGATGACTTTTTTTTATACATGCATGTATTTTTCAACTGACACTGCAATAAAACGGTAAGTTTACATTAATTGTATAAACGACTTTTAAAGGGTGTAATTGAAGGTGTCTTTTAGATGTTTTCCATATAATGTATTATAAAATATACTATGAATAGTGAATAGCAATGTGGAAACTATGGATTGTATAAAAAAAACTAATGTGTGACAACCAGTGGCACTGGAAATATTATATAAACAATAGAATTCTACCTGTATCTGATGATTCAGCACTAACCACGGGCGATGTTCAGGGGCCTTCAAAGGCACTCGATCAAAATATTCCATCCAGCCCGATCGACCAGCCAATCAATATCCAAGTCTACTGCCGATATCAGTCGGCTCATTTCCCTCCATACACGCACCGAATATCTTAGGAAAATTTGTTTTGTACGATATTATCTGCACATCTATGGCCACCTTTATCCTAACAGAGTCATTTGAAGCCGCATAATGTGCCAGCTTTAGCGCTACATGTACTGAAGTCTTTGGTGTTCTTTAGCTTTTAACCATTTTTAAAAACTTTTTCAGAGGTTTTATGTTGCCACGTCACGGCAGTTGAAAAGACTGGAGTCCGTCAGCCGATCTCCTGTATATTCACATTTCAACGAGACTCTTTTAGGCTCAAGCGTCATCCGAGCTTTTGGGGAACAGAAGCGTTTTATACAGATCAGTGACTTTAAAGTTGATGAGAATCAAAGGGCATACTACCCTAGCATTGTCTCTAACAGGTATCCTCGCCTCTTCCATTTTCTGAACTTCACATGTTTCTTCTGAAATAATGAATAATAAAAAGCACTATGCTACAATGTGTAATGATAGAAAATGTTTCTGTGCAACCCAGAGAACTGGTGTTAAAGTTGTTCGACAGATCATACTGCTGGTGAGAACAAATACACAGCCCTTGATTTTATACTATAATATGGCATCTGCATAGAGGCATGGAAAAAACATATTTTTTTTTAGGTTTCAGAAATTGAGAGATAAAGATGTCAAGTAGCTGTCTGAAGCAGCTCTGCCTTTAATCTAATGTCTCGATAGTGTGTGGGGGTTTCGAAGTTTGTCATTTATATAGTTATTATATATTTATTAATATTTATTAATAAAAATTATTATTATTTAAAGGACAAGGAAACCCTAACAATTAATATTACTAAAAATGGCATGTTTTATATACTGAATTTATTGCACTAGCCTTACGTTTCAGTTTGTCAATCGCAGCAATGATCCTGGACTTCAAACTTGTCACAGGGGGTCACCATCTTGGAAAGTGTCTGTGACACTCACATGCTCAGTGGGCTCTGAGCAGCTGTTGAGAAGCTGAGCTTAGGGGTCGTCACTAATTATCAAGCTGAAAATGAGGTTGGCCTGTCATACAAGCTGATACTTCAGGGCTGATGTTAGTTGCACTGGTTTCTGTGCGGCCGTGTAGTAACTATCTATATTAATGACTAATCAGCTTTATACTGTGACATTTCTATTCTATGTGTACTGTATATTGTGAGTGGGTCCCTAAGCTCAGTAAGTGACAGCAGCACAGAGCATGTGAATCAGTGAATCAGAATCAGAAAAGAAGATGGGGAGCTACTGGGGCATCTACTGGGGAGACCCAGATCTTTACTGCTAAAGGGCTGTGGTTGCCTGAAGCTGGTACAGAAGCCCAAAACATCATGTACAACATTTCTACCCTACTTCTTTAGTTTAACTTTCCTTGTCCTTTAAGAGGCAGGAGAAGCAGTACACCCAAAAGAAATAGAGTATAGATACTTTAGTAATAATACTTATAATAATAAATGAATTGACAATGTCTGTTCAAATTATTTCATTCCTTAAAGTAATATATTTACGTACTTAATATAGAGTACTGCTAAGCTTAAATCTTCCCCAGAAGACACCAGGACATATACATTAAAGGTATACTGTCATGGGAATACGTTTTTTTTTTTCAAATCCGTTAATAGTGCTACTCCAGCAGAATCCTGTACTGAAATCCGTTTTTCAAAAGAGCAAACAGAGTTTTTTTATATTCAGTTTTGAAGTCTGACATGGGGCTAGATATATTGTCAGTTTCCTCTTAGCAGCACTATTAACTGTTTTGAAAACAAACATGTTTTGCCGCGACAGTATCCCTTTAAGATCTGTTCATCTGGCAGAGTTGCTACTGGAGAGGCCCCCTACTTGGTCTGAAGGGGCCGAATTGGCAGCTGAACTCTGCCTAAGTATGGTCGTCTTAAAGGAACAGTAAAATCCAAAAAAAAAAAAAAAAAAAA
>CM044447.1:101342016-101429828 GCA_024363595.1 Xenopus borealis
AAAAAAAAAAAAAAAAGAAAGTAAAGAAAATAAAATGTACAGATTGGACTCCGCTGATGCAACTGGTGTGTTTGCTTTATAAACTCTGCTATAGTTGATATAAACAAGCTCCTGTGTAAAGACACATGATACACAGCAGATAACGGATAAACTCTGTAGTATACAATGGGATTCTTCAGAACTTGAATGAGCTCCATTGCTACACAACAGCTTGTTTAAATAAACTATAGTAGTATTTCTGAAGTCCCCCAGTAGTATTTCTGAAACCCCCAGTTTACAGGGCAACAGTACATTATATTGTCATTCCTTTAAAACACTTCCATTTTTTGGTGTTACTGTTCCTGTGTCAACCCCTGTCTTTTACCTTTCCTGTTACCATACAATTAAAGCCTAATTGCATTCCTTAAAGAAAACACAAGTACATGAATTACATTCAATTTTCTACCCCTTGTATGTTCAGTATAATAGAAAACCACACTGCTGCTGTGCTTCAAAGTTATACAAGAAATAATATGGAATCCCCCTCCCATTACTGCTAAATACTGACCTTGATCTGGATGTGTTTCTTTCTGTAGGTGGTTGGCAATCAGACTGGAGTTTGTTGGCAACTGTATCGTTCTCTTTGCCTCTCTCTTTGCTGTCATTTCTAGAACAACCCTTAGCCCTGGACTTGTTGGACTTTCTGTCTCTTATGCTTTACAGGTAACGGATGTGAACATCTGTGTTCAGGTTTAAATCTAGAAATATATCAACAAAAAATTATTGACCCAGCAACATAAAAAAAAGTATATACTAAAAAATCTTCCAGTATTATGTGTTTCTAATTACTATGAATATATGTGAAATACTGCAGGCTTGTCGTCTAAATTGAGTCTTCCTCCAGCCCTGATATAATCCACTGTTTCCTCTTGGGGAACCCTAGGGGGTTCGACCAGGGAATAGTGGGGAATTAAAAAAAAATTAAAAATTTTTTAGAGCAATTCGATCGATCGAATGATCGAATTTTTCTTATTCGATCTTAGGGAATGATCTCCATTTTGGTAGGTTTAATCTGGCGAAGTAGGTGATTAAATTTAAAGGGGAAGGATTCGACCATCGAATTTTCGAATATTCAAATAAAATTAAATTTGAATCATTCGAATTCGAATATTCGACGGTCGAATTTGCATATTCGAAATTCAAATCTTTTTGAAAATTCGATCGAATATTCAAATTCTTCATGTGAATTTAGTAAATCTGCCCCTGTGTGTATTCACGGTGACATTTTTAGCTGCAGCGAAGTATTGACTCAATGGCTGACTTGGCAGCATCTGCTTTATAAAGTTCTAATCCTCCCTGTCTAAACAGATCTAGCCATCCTGAAAAGCCAGCCCTTCCAAACTGGAAAGATGTCTGAGATGCATTTATCTCTTTGAATATTTCTTGCAAAGTTCCTCATGAAGTCCTGCTTTGCATGGTTGAAATAAATCACCGTTCAAATAGTCTGGCAGAAAGGGCATTTGCGGAGAAATTACATTTGTTACATTTTTTTAGTTTGTTGTTTTAACAGGAATGATAACATGGAATCTGATTATTAATTTATGTTCAATAATTCCTCTGGAGAACCTTAGTAGGCAAAAGGTGCCAGTTGCAGTAGTAGGCAATGTTTAATTCACCTTGCTAAACCTGTCCACTCTACAAAAAGGGGGGGCAATCTTGATAGGGCTAAAGTGAGTCTAGTTCCCTTTTGAGTTCAAAATATGCATCTTTAGGATTAGTAAACCTTTAAAATTAGTGAAGAGTGCTATTCTACGCACTTTTGTAATCTACATTCATTATTTATTTTCTTCTTATTCCAAAATGTAACGGGATACATGAGCTGTTAATATGAATGAATTTTGTGCCAACATCGATATCCGCTAGTCAGTTGCAGACCAGTCTGGCCACCGAGTAGTCAAAGAAGTTGTCAGGGGAAAGAAAGAGGTTCCTCTGCTCTTCTTCTTCTTATGAAAGATTTGAGAAAGGTTTCTAATTTTTTTCGAAGCAGAAGAACATAAGAGCAGCCTCTTTCTTTTTATAGACAACTTCTTTGACTACATGGTGGTCACACTGGTTGGAAAATGACCAGCAGGTGGCGCTGTTGGAACAAAATTAATTCATATTAAAGGGATCCTGTCATGGAAAAACATGTTTTTTTCAAAACATATCAGTCAATAGTGCTGCTCCAGTAGACTTCTGCACTGAAATCCATTTCTCAAAAGAGCAAACAGATTTTTTTATTCAGTTTTGAAATCTGACATGGGGCTAGACATTTTGTCAATTTCCCAGCTGACCCTGGTCATGTGACTTGTGCCAGCACTTTAGGAGGGAACTGCTTTCTGGCAGGCTGTTGTTTTTCCTTCTCAATGTAACTGAATAGTACGCAGTGGGACATGGGTTTTTACTACTGAGTGCTGTTCATAGATCTACCAGTCAGCTGTTATCTTGTGTTAGGGAGCTGCTATCTAGTTACCTTCCCATTGTTCTGTTGTTAGGCTGCTGTAGGGGAAAAGGGGAGGGGGCGCAGCAGTAAAGAGTGATTGAAGTTTATCAGAGCACAAGTCGCATGACTTGGTGCAACTGGGAAATTTACAATACTGTATGTCTAGCCCCATGTCAGATTTCAAAATGAAATCTAAAAAAATCTGTTTACTCTTTTGAGAAATGGATTTCAGTGCAGAATTCTGCTGGTGCAGCACTATTAACTGATGCATTTTGAAAAAAAAAAAATTCCTGTGACCGTATAACTTTAACAACATGTATCCCTTAAAGGAGAATTCAACCCTGTAAAAAAAAAACTTCATACCCTCACCCCACGTAGACCCTCCTCCCCCCACTTTATACTTATCCCTCGGCGCAGGTTCAGGCAGCGGAGTTCCATGCAACCATCTTGCGGGTCTTTGGTAATCTCACTGGGAGGCTGGCAATTTCCATCCATTTCAGTGCATGCGCATTTGTCACAAACTGGTAATTGCCAATCTCCCAGTCAGCTTACTTAAGACCAGCTAGATGGCTGCGTGCAACTCTGCTGCCAGAATCTGCGCTGAGGTGAATGTAGAACGTATGGGGCAGTTAGGCTGGAGGGAGGGGGATCTATGTGTGGTGGGGGTATGGTTTTTTTTATTAAAGGGTTGAGTTCTTTAATATCTTGGAATAAGAAGAAAAATAATAATGACTGTAAATTACAAAAGTACTTAGAATATCACTCTCATCAATTTTACATTAACTTATTTTAAAGGGTTACGTATCCTTTTAGAAGAAAACCTGAGTGCCTGAGTCTGAGTCCCTTATTAGAGTGAATCCCATACACTACTGATAGCTTAACAAGTGCATTCTACATAATATTTCTACATCATATTTGTGGGACATTTTAGATAAAGCACGAGTGTAGTATTCCCTCTTTTTTGAGGCAAATGTGGGCATGTCCTCTGACTTGGACCCAGAACACTTACCATGTTGTTTGTGTTCTTGCACACATGCTACACTTGCAGTCAGGTAACCAACTTTACTGCTGTACAAGCATCCTAGCAATGTCTTCCTAGCTAAGGCCTCCTAGCAATGTCTTCCTAGCTAAGGCCTCCTAGCAATGTCTTCCTAGCTAAGGCCTCCTAGCAATGTCTTCCTAGCTAAGGCCTCCTAGCAATGTCTTCCTAGCTAAGGCCTCCTAGCAATGTCTTCCTAGCTAAGGCCTCCTAGCAATGTCTTCCTAGCTAAGGCCTCCTAGCAATGTCTTCCTAGCTAAGGCCTCCTAGCAATGTCTTCCTAGCTAAGGCCTCCTAGCAATGTCTTCCTAGCTAAGTCCTCCTAGCAATGTCTTCCTATCTAAGGCCTCCTAGCAATGTCTTCCTAGCTAAGGCCTCCTAGCAATGTCTTCCTAGCTAAGTCCTCCTAGCAATGTCTTCCTAGCTAAGGCCTCCTAACAATGTCTTCCTAGCTAATGCCTCCTAACAATGTCTTCCTAGCTAAGGCCTCCTAGCAATGTCTTCCTAGCTAAGGCCTCCTAGCAATGTCTTCTTAGCTAATGCCTCCTAACAATGTCTTCCTAGCTAAGGCCTCCTAGCAATGTCTTCTTAGCTAAGGACTCCTAGCAATGTCTTCTTAGCTAAGGCCTCCTAGCAATGTCTTCCTAGCTAAGGCCTCCTAGCAATGTCTTCCTAGCTTAGACCTCCTAGCAATGTCTTCCTAGCTTAGGCCTCCTAGCAATGTCTTCCTAGCTAAGGCCTCCTAGCAATGTCTTCCTTGCAAACCTTCCTAACAATATCTCTCAAAGGATATTGGAACCTAAAATACAACTCTTTCTGAAAGAATAAGCTGTGAAGGCCCAGTTTAATACTGTTATTATGAAAGGGCCATCATGTGTATATAATGTTATGCATTTATATATAGTGTAGGATAATTGTCAGTGTTGGTTTATTCATTGACTCTTTCAGGTCACTACTTATCTGAACTGGCTGGTACGAATGTCTTCTGAAGTGGAAACAAATATAGTTGCGGTGGAGAGAGTGAAAGAATATGCTGACCTTCAGCAGGAAGTAAATGTTTCTTCTTTTGTTTCTTCTTTCTTGCAAACCACCATGAAAGTACAATACGTCTGTCTGATTACACACCCAAATACAGATTCTATATGTAACTAAGCCAAAGGGCTTAAGGAAGCATCAGTTATTTTGTGTTATGGGTTCACAAACTGAGAAGCAATGGGAGACTGGCTTGTTTATTTATTATAAAATAATAGTGATGCACTGAATCCACTATTTTAAGATTCGCCCGAATACCAAACTGAATCCGTACCCTAATTTGTGATGTAAATTAGGGGGAAAGAAGGAGGTGGAAGGGAACTGCACATGCAGCACGAAGTTTAAAAAAATATATTTTCATGTTTGTATGATGAAAAGTCACTTAAATTTTTGGATTCAGTTCAGCCAGGCACTTGGCAAAGAATCTTTGCTGAATCCTGGATTCGGTTCATCCCTAAAAAATAACAATATATTTTCAGAATAAGACTATAATTTGTATTTTTATTTAGGCTTATAAGGGGCAACAACCATATTCTTTAAAACGTACTCCCACATAGTTTGTCCATCAACACTTACTAACTTAAAAAACTGATCAATGTCCCTGTTATTTTGGGGCAACACCATGATCTACCAAAGCTGACACTAGAGATAAGACAGCTAATGTCTCACATACTTAGCAGGTTAGTAAATGGTTACAATTTATGGCCTGTTACTGGACTGGCAGCCAGGAGGCCAGGGGGGATGAAGTGAATCATGTTAGATGTAGGATGTGCTCATTTGAACCTGTAAAGAGATCAAGTCTTTATGATCAGTTATATTGTGACTAAACTAAAATGATTTGGTGTAGGCCAACAATTTATTGACGCATATTTGTTTACTTACACAGGCTGCATGGACTATTCAAGAGACTGCACCAGAGCCCACCTGGCCACAGGAAGGGAAAATTGAGTTTCGTGGCTATGGCTTGCGCTACCGTGATGATTTGGACCTGGCTCTTAAAAATATAAATGTTACTATACAGGGAGGAGAAAAGGTACATTTCAGTTTTAAAATGTCAATTAAAAACCAATGGATATGTGTGAGTTACACCAAAAATATACACCACCTGTAACTAGGGGGAAAAAAATGCTTCTATAAGGCTATATTACAAGGAGTAAGCCATTACACCTGGGCCACTTCCTTAAAATTGATTTAGTCCCTGGCAAAATAACTTCGCAAAAAATGTTACAAAACCTTTTGAATCCACCGTAATACATTTCACCCGGTAATGGAAAATAGAAGGAACATTTTTTTACCCATTGTATGTATTCTATGTATGTTTGTTTTCGGTGTAATCAGAAGTGGAGAGCCTTTAATGTGGAATTAATTAGAGCCTACAAAAAATGAAGGCAGTGGCACTCTTAAGACAGACAGCAGTGACTGTAAATAAAGGCAATAAAATGTGTATGAGGCCAAGCATGCGGTGTATGGCACTATTGTATCCAAGCTTAGGAACCGCCTTGCACTTAGAAGGAAGCCTCAGCAGCTCTAAAAACATTAAATATGGTTTGTGTGTATTTTGTGCAGGTGGGAATAGTTGGCAGAACAGGAGCTGGAAAATCCTCTCTGACGCTGGGTCTGTTTCGCATTAACGAGGCCGCTGCTGGGGAGATAGTCATAGATGGATGCAACCTCGCCAAAATTGGCCTTCATGACCTCCGTTTCCGAATCACGATCATCCCACAGGTAGAAATGCTTAATGTTTATATAAAACAATTCTTGATTTGCTACAGAATCTAATGAAAGCTGGGTTTCCAGTGAGAAGATGCATAATTTGGATTGTAGTCCATTTTATGGGAACTTGGCATGCATTGCTTAAAGGACAATGAAAGTAAAACTAAAGAAGTATCTAGGAATGTTGTACATTATGTTTTGTTTCCAGAGATGCCCCAGTAGCTCCCCATCTTATTTTCTGCTGATTCACTGATTCACATGCTCTGTGCTGCTGTCACTTACTGAGCTTAGGGACCCACTCACAATATACAGTACACATAGGAATATAGTCACAATCTAAGTAATCGAGTAATTAATATGGATAATTACTACATGGCAGCCCAGAAACCAGTGCAACTAGCATCAGGTTTTAATAATCAGCCATGTAGCATCAGCTTGTATGACAGATCAGCCCCATTTTCTGCTTGATAATTTGCAACAATCCCTAAGCTTAGCTTCTCAACAGCTGCTCAGAGCCCACTGAGCATGTGAGTGTCACAGACACTTTCCAAGATGGTGACCCCCTGTGACAAGTTTGAAGTCCTGGATCATTGCTGCTATTGACAAGCTGAAACTTTAGGCTGGTGCAATAAGTTCACTATATAAAACATGACATTTTTAGTCTTATTCATTCATTTTTAGGGTTTCCTTCTCCTTCAAAGGAAAACTTCAGTGCGCATAAGTTTACATACCCTGGCAGAATTTATGATTTCTTAACCATTCTTTCAGAGAATATGAATGATACCACAAACTTTTCTTTCACTCATGGTTAGTGGTTGGCTGAAACAACTGTGTTTACTCTTTTTAAATCATAATCACTACACAAACTACTCAAATGGCCCTGATCAAAAGTTTACATACCCTGGTGATTTGGCCTGATAACATGCACACAACTTGACACACAGAGGTTATAATGGCTATTAAATGTAACCATCTTCACCTGTGATCTGTTTGCTTGTAATTAGTTGGTGTGTATAAAAGGTCAATGACTTTCTGGACTCCTGACAGACCCTTGCATCTTTCATCCAGTGCTGCACTGATGTTTTTTGGATTCTAAGTCATGGGGAAAGCAAAAGAATTGTCAAAGGATCTGTGGGAAAAGGTAGTTGAACTCTTTAAAACAGGAAAGGGATATAAGAAAGTATCAAAGGAATTGAGAATGCCAATCAGCAGTGTTCAAACTCTAATAAAGAAGTGGAAAAATTAAGGGTTCTGTTGAAACCAAACCAAATAAAACTAAAATTTCAGCCACAACTGCCAGAAAATATGTTTGGGATGCAAGAAAAACCTACAAATAACTTCAGGTGAAATACAGGACTGTGAAATGTTGCTGTTTCAAGATGCACAATAAGGAGGCACTTGAAGAAACATGGGCTGCATGGCCGAGTTGCCAGAAGAAAGCCATTACTACGCAAATGCCACAAAGTATCATACTTACAATATGCCAAACAGCACAGAGACAAGCCTCAAACCTTCTGGCACAAAGTCATTTGGAGTGATGAGACTAAAATTTAACTTTTTGGCCACAACCATAAACACTAAATTTGGAGAGGAGTCAACAAGGCCTATGATGAAAGGTACACCATTCCTACTGTGAGTCATGGTGGTGGATTGCATATTCACTGGTTTGAGGAGAGCACTCAAAATACAGTAATGATGTGAAAAACGTTTAATAAGCGACTACATAGTACACAACATGTTTCGGGCCTTACGTGCCCTTTTTAAAGTGTAAACCCATGCAGAACAGGTGGATCGCTGATGTTTTGGGGATATGTGAGCTACAAAGGCACAGGAAATGTTGTCAGAATTGATGGGAAAATTAATGCAAAAAAATACTGTAGGAAAATTAACACTCATCAGCCCGGAAGCTGCGCATGGGATATACTTGGACATTCCAACATAACAATGATCCAAAACACAAGGCCAAGTCGACCTGTCATTGGCTACAGCAAAATAAAGTGAAGGTTCTGGAGTGGCCATCTCAGTCTCCTGACCTCAATATCATTGAGCCACTCTGGGGAGACCACAAACGTGCGGTTCATACAAGACAGTCCTAGATTTACGGGAACTGGAGGCTTTTTGCCAGGAAGAATGGGCAGCTTTACCAGCTGAGAAGATAAAGAGCCTCATCCACAACTACCACAAAAGACTTCAAGCTGTCATTGATGTTAAAGGGGGCAATACATGGTATTAAGTACTGGGGTATGTAAACTTTTGATCAGGGTCATTTGGGAAGTGTATGTAGTGATTATGAGTTAAAAAGAGTAAACACAGTTGTTTGACAATAAATGGATTCAGCCAACCACTAACCATGAGTGAAAAGTTCTTGTGTTCTCATTCATATTCTCTGAAAAATGGTTAAGAAATCATAAACTCTGCCAGGGTATGTAAACTTATGAGCACAACTGTATACCCCCAAAATAGATACTTGAGCAACATATAGTTTATATCAAATTAAGTGGCATATTTAAGAATCTTATCAAACTGGAATATATATTTAAGTAAATATTTCCCTTTTACATCTCTTGCCTTGAACCACCATTTTGTGTTATTATTAACATGTATTTCTATAGCGCCAACTTGTTGCGTAGCGCTGTAGTGATGGTCTGTGTGCTGCCTCAGAGATCACCTGACCAGAAATATTTCAACTCTAACTGTAACAGGAAGAAGTGAGGAAGCAAAAGACAGAACTCTGTCTGTTAATTGGCTCATGTGACCTAACTTTATAGTTTGTCTGGTATGTTTGCACCATGAATCATACGATCCCAGGAGACGGCCCTTATTTTTTTCTATTTATGATTATCCAATGGCACATGCTACTAATAAAAGTCTGTTGTGAAAATGGTTTATTTACATGAAGCAGATTAAAGATTTTTAATCGATATGATCGAGTTTTACAAATTCGATGGTCGAAGTGGGCTAATTTGCATATTCAAAATTTTGAGCAATCAAAAATTTTCAATTCGATCCAATTTTGAATCATTCACACAAATTTAGTAAATCTGCCCCTTAGTGTCGTGGAGTGCTCCAGCCCTTGGTTAAATCTCCCAAATGAGGGTATCGGGTGCTCAAACTGGATGACCTTCGCCTGCCCTTCAGGTCCAATATTCCATACAGAGTAAAACCAGTAGCACTGAAATAAGTGAAAAAGCAGTCAAATGGTTTATTTAGCCCATTACATATTAATAACTTGAAATTGGAAATGAACTGGTATTGTGCATGTTTCTTTCTATAGGATCCAGTCTTGTTTTCTGGGTCCCTGAGGATGAACCTGGATCCATTTGACAAGTACACGGATGATGATATCTGGACATCTCTGGAGCTTGCGCACCTGAAGAAATTTGTCTCTAATCTCCCTCTCCTACTCAATCATGAATGTGCAGAAGGAGGGGAAAATCTCAGGTTAGATTCCTTTTCTTTACACACGTACGCAGCCATTCTGGTTTGAGCTTTAATAAAAATGTATCGTGACTATTTTTTCAGCATTGGCCAGCGGCAGCTGGTGTGCTTGGCGCGAGCTCTTCTCCGAAAGACCAAAATTTTGGTGCTGGATGAAGCCACTGCGGCAGTGGACTTGGAAACAGATGGACTGATCCAATCAACTATTAGGAAAGAATTTCAAGATTGCACAGTTATAACCATTGCACATCGACTCAACACCATCATGGATTACACAAAGTACAGTGTTGTTATGTTATATGAAGATTTTCATTCATCCAAGTCATGATATACAGTACCGTATCTAGCAGACATAAGACTAAAACAACAGGACTTTCTCTGAGTATTTTTGAAAACATTTCACCTCTGATCCGAGTGGCTTGTTCCATTCAGCTGAGCGGTGGGGAATTCAATGGAACCATTTTTGATTCGATGTAAGAGTTTAAATACCACTCGGCTGAACTGAATAATCTGCTCCGGCTCTGATGAGCAGTGAAACGTTTTCCAGAATACTCAAAGTCCAGTTGCTGTAGACCTGTTATTACTTTTATGTTATGTTACATATGCCCCTAAAAATGGAATCCGTGGGCTGGCCCAGAACACACGCAGTACAAACAACACATGGGTAACCCTTATATGTAGCTACAGTACAGTTCCGAATAACGGAAAGGCCGTCTCCCCTAGACTCCATTATAATGAAATAATCCAAATTTTAAAGAATGACTTCCTTTTCCTCTAATAATAAAACAATACCTTGTACTTGATCCAAACTATGATATAATTAATCCTCATACTATTGGGTTTATTTATTATGGAAAGACTCGGTATCTGGAAAACCCCAGGTCCCAAGCATTCCGGATAATGCCCATAATTTCCCCATACCTGTACTAAACTGTCCTGTGGTATAGTTATCTAAAGGGGTTAGGTAATTAAAGGTGCAACATTTTCTACAGGTCTAATCGCCTATATCAACCAATCAGCAGGTGTCATTTACCGGTCACCTGTTAAAGGGGTTGTTCACCTTTGAGTTAACTTTTAGTATAACATAGATAGTGATATTCTGAGACAATTTGCAATTGGTTTTAATGTTTTACTGTTTGTGGTTTTATAGATATTTAGCTTTTCATTCAGGAGCTCTCTATTTTGCTGTGTCAGCAATTTGGTTTCTCGGGTACAAATTACCCTAGCAACCCTGCATTGATTTAAATAAGAGACTGGAATATGAATAGGAGAGGGACTGAATAGAATGATAAGTAATAAAAAGTGGCAATAACAATACATTTGTAGCGTTACAGAGTATTTTTTTTTAGATGGTGTCAGTGACCCCCATTTGAAAGCTGCAAAGAAACAGAAGAAAATTGCAAATCATTAAAAAAATATGAAAAATAAATAATGAAGACCAATTGAAATGTTTCTTAGAATTGTCCCTTCTACAATATATCAAAAGTTAACTTGAAGGTGAACCACCCCTTTAAAAAGGAAACATCTTATTGGTTTCTAGGTGTTAAAAAGAAGATCATGTTTAAGTATGAATTTACAGTATCCTTTCAGTAATCAAAAAAATTAATTTTAATAATCATTCATAACATTGCATTGGTGGACAGCACTGGTAGTAAATTGCCTTTTCTAAAATGCCTACTGTTTTCATACAAGACGATAAATCTTGATTTACCCTCAATCATTATTTAGATTTTGGTTTGGGTTCAGCATTTCCTTATGTTTTAAACAGTAGACATGGAACTGCGGGTCAGGGATTCTCCTCCTACTATCTTGCTGCTAGCAGTGGTAAATTGTTACCTAATTATATAAATTATGGTGGTAAATATTAATGAGTAAATGTTGGTGCAGGGCACACTGGTAAACTCACATACTGATCAGACTAAAGGTAGTAGATAACAAATGGAAACTTAATTATATAATCATCTCTCTCGCCTGACGCGTTTTGTGTCACTGGGACACTTAATCATGAGCCCTATTGTTTCCAGACATGGAACGTATATAAACATTGCAGTGAATAGAAGCCATGTGTAAATACAAGGCAAACAACAATTGCCTGCTCCAGTATTTTCATGCAGTGAAGTTGTGTTTTTTGACTATTGGGGGAAAAAAAATACAATTATTTATATTATATTTGTTATATTATATTCATACAATTAATAATTTTTGCTCTACATTTAAAAGGGAAAAAATATTCTCTTTCATTCTAGTTAGACTTGCACGAAGCTTAATTGGAACCATCATTATTTTGAAGTTTTTTATTTCCATTCACCATTTCCTGTTTTTATAAATCATTTGAATGAGTTCAATGATTTTTATGAATCATTATTTTTCTTTTGTCTTTTAGGGTTATCGTATTGGACAAGGGTCAAATAGTGGAGTTTGATTCCCCAAGTAACCTTCTTCAGCAACAAGGCATTTTCTATAATATGGCCAAAGATTCTGGTTTAGTGTAATCTCTAAGGTACTGTTCTCTCATTTGTGGGATGAAATGCACTTTCTGACAAAAAGAGGACTCGCCGACCAAGCGTTGCGTAACTTTTGTCCTGAAACAAGACTTTCCACCGGATCTGTACAGAGATGATTGTAAGCACCCACGTGCATTTACTTTACTGTGGTTTGATCTTTTTGCCGAGCGTCAACTTGACTTTGACCGGGATTTTCCACATGTCCTAAATTCCTTCAGCCACCATAGTCCCTCTGCAAATCACACAGTCATGCCAAGTCCCGATTTCTGTATAGATTCTGTTATGTTGGTATCACCTGCCCACTGAATGTAAAACTGAGCATCGGTTTCTGGTTTGGGTTGGTGAACCATCATCAGATGCTGCAGTTTTGTTCCTTTTTAATTTCTCCTGTTGCTCCATGCCTTGATGTAACTTTGTAGTTATGGACAGGTTGGAATGACAAACGTAAGTGTACAGTTTTGTGCTAAATCCACATCGCTAAGCTATAGCTGTTCTGGTGTTTGAAGATGACTTAAGTAGTAGTTGAGCGGCGCATGTCTGGACAGTTTCTGTGCCATTACATATACAAGGGCATGTTCTATTATTGTTGACTTAAAAACTGTGGTTACTGTTTCTCACTGTATTGGGCAATGCGACTATGATTCTTTCCTTTCCCTAATCCCAAGCAATACAAACGTTATGCTTGGTGCCACAATAAGCTTTTTTCTTTATGGCTGTATAAAAGACCCCTGAGGACAAAGGTGGCCACTATAGAAATCTAATAGTAACATTGGTGTTCAGAGCCTGGTCTCCGATTTCAATATATCACACACTGAAGAGGCCTGGATACCAAGTCACGAGGATCCAAACCCATTTTCATATTTGGTCGCAGTTGGCAAAAGCCATTTAAAGGGATACTGTCATGAGAAAATGTTTTTTTCTAAACACATCAGTTAATAGTGCTGCTCCAGTAGACTTCTGCACTGAAATCCATTTCTCAAAAGAGCAAACAGATTTTTTTAATATTCAGTTTTAAAATCTGACATGGGGCTGGACTTTTATCAATTTCCCAGTTGCCCTTGGTCATGTGACTTGTGCCAACACTTTAGGGTTAGGCCAGACGGGAAGATACAGGGAGATTTGTCGCCTGCGACTAATCGCCTCTTCTTTGGGGTGACTTATCTCCCTGAACCGCTTCCCCCTGCCTTCCAGCTGATTAATGAATAATCGCCTGCACCTATTCACATGCAGCGCTGCATTTTACAAAGTTGCTCGAAGTTGCCTCCTTAGGCCTCCCCTGCTGGAAGGCAGGTGGAAGCGGTACAGGGAGATTAGTCGTCAGTCACCAGGCGACGAATCTCCCTGAATGTTCCTGTCTGGCCTAACCCTTAGGAGGGAACTGCTTTTTGGCTGTTGTGTCTCCTACTCAATGTACCGGAAGGAGTCACAGTGGGATATGGGTTTTTTACTATTGAGTGTTGTTCTTAGATCTACCAGACAGCTGTTATCTTGTGTTAGGGAGCTTCTATCTGTTTACCTTCCTATTGTTCTGTTGTTAGGCTGCTGGGAGGGAGGGAGGGGGTGATACCACTCCAACTTGCAGTACAGCAGTAAATAGTGATGGAAGTTTATCAGGGCACATGACTTGGGGCATCTGGGAAATTGACAATATGTCTGGCCACATGTCAGATTTCAAAACTGAATATAAAAAAAAATTAATTTGCTCTTTTGAGAAATGGATTTCAGTGCAGGATTCTGCAGAAGCAGCACTATTAACTGATGCTCTTTGAAAAAAACGTTTTTTCCCATGACAGTATTAAGATAAGAGAACCAAGCCAAAGGCAGGAAGATCATTCTGCAGGTCTTCTTCACTTCTCTTAAATGCATCATGCTGATCACAGATGTGTTGTAGTATAATGGCAGACCTGGTCAAGGAATAGGTATTATATATGGCAAGACTGTCAGCCGTGGCCCTTAAAGTGTCATTCATTTATTTGTGCTGTGGAATAATGTATGCAAAGCTCTTCTCATAAAGCCTCAGGAAAACAGAAACACCGTTCTTGGTAAGGAGTTCAAAATGCTATATTTTTCCACACAAATACTATTTTACTAGATAGCTGTTATTCCTGTATTGTAAAGGGCCACCACAACAACTCTTGTTACTTTCCATTTTATTTAGCTAATTTAAGGGTCAAGAGAAAAAAAAATGTATAATTATTTTTTTATTGGAGGGCTTCCCTAACATCTTTACAATGTCCATTTTTTTTGTTTTTACTAAACTGATATAAGGTGGGGTTTTTTTTTTTTTTAACCATAGGAAGACAAGCTATGTTATTTATGACTGCCATGTGTTAAAGAGTAGAGGATGCGCCAACTCTCTGAACTTGGTAAACTTTCCATACATTAGTTTCTGGCATTTCTTAGCGCTATTGGGAAATGCCAGCAACTCCTGCATGAAATTGCAACCGTTGCTCTGTTACAATACCAGCCACTAATATATGGAAACTGTTTCAAGCAACTTGGCTTAGAGAGCTGCTACGAAAACAATAAAATGGGCATAAAAAGTACATTTTATAAAAAAAAAAATTCAAAGAAATCAAAAGTTTAGATTTGTGCTACTGTATGAACCATATTTTTTAATAATGGTGCACTACTCCATTAAAGAAACCTTAAAAATAAGTGACTGTAAAATTGACGAGGGTTCTATTCTAAGACCTTTTGCAATTTACATTCATTATTAGTTTTTTGTTTATTTTTTATTTCCAGATATTAAGGGATATATGTACTGTTAACATCAATACATTTTTACACCAGCGCCACCTGCTGGTCATTTTCTGACCACCAAGTAGTCAAGAAAGAAAGAGGCTGCTTTTTGTTAGGATTTGAGAAAGGTTTCTGATTTTTTTTTTTCCTAACCAGAAGAATATCCGAGCAGCTTCTTTCTTTCTCCAGACAACTCCCTTGACTACTTGGAGGTCAGAAAATGACCAGCAGGTGGAGCTGTTGTAACAAAATATATTGATGTTAACCGTACATGAATCCTTTAATATCTTTGAATTATAAAAAAAAAATTATATACATTGCAAAAGTGCTTCGAATAGCACACCCATCAATTTTACATAAACATATTTTTAAGGTTTACTTTCCTTTAAAATCCCATACCTGCTGATTATTGCTCCCTACTCAACAGCCCCACTGGACTCTGTATTTAAAACGGAGCTGGTTTTACTCTTTGGGTCCAGCCCTTTCATAGGCTGCTATGTATTTCCCCAGTGAAGGAAATGCTACAGTAATTTAAGGACATAGTATATAATTTATTTTGCCTGAATCCTCCAACTTAGAATCCCTTGCTAAATGTCCAGGTCTTCCCTGGAAGCAGATGCCTGGCGACTATCTCCCCGAAACGCTTCCCCTTGCCTTCAAGCTGCTTCAATAAAGAATTGCCTGCGCCTATTCACACGCGGCGCGGCATTTTCCTAAGTCGCTGAAAATTGCAATTTTGAGCGACTTAGAAAAACGCAACGCCGCGTATAAATAGGCGCAGGCGACTTTACAGTTTAGCAGGCGCGAGACACGGGCAAGCAATTCAGGGAGATTAGTCGCCCCAAAGAAGCGGCGATTAGTCGCCAGATGACTAATCTCCCTGAATCTTCCCGTGTGGTCTAGCCCTTAAGGCCTGATTTCTTCCATGTACAATATGTTTATTCTAGTGCTAATGGGCCATGCTAGGTTATATATTTATGCTAGTATATTTATGCGGAATGAATATGTTTATGAATTTGTTATCCTCTCGGCAATAGTGTGGGTTTCCCCCCACTGCATAGTTAACAGCATAGGTCAATATCTCCTCCGACTCTTCCCTTGGCTACCAAGTAGCATTACACTTTTTGTACTGCATAATATATATAGATCTATATTTTCCGAAATCCTTCATAACACCAGCATACTCTTACTGTAGAGAACGGATCAAAGCTTATACAATATTTTTTATGGTAACCTGCAAAAAGGGAAAATATTGCAACTTGTCGTTGCATCTTTAATCTACTCTATGCAACAAAAGTTATCTAGAGATTTGCAGCAAGCTTGTGTGTGTGTGTGCGTGGAGCTTAACATCTGCATGCGGCTTCCACTGAGGCACGTTCAGGAAACATCATTTAGCCATGTGCAGTTCTAAACCAGTTCTTATTCTAAAAAAAGGAAATCCAAATCTGGTCCGAGAACCCATACAGGAAGTATAACTTTTAGGGGCAGACTTATCAAGGGTCAAAATGAAAATTCGAATTTCGAGTTTCTTTTAGTGTAATTCTAAATAAAACTGGAATTTTGACATTTATCATGTACGGTCCCTTTAAGAATTGGACTATTCGCCATCAAAAACCTGTCGTTTGTGTTTCCTTTGGTGGACTTTTTGGGATTTTTTTTTTTTTTACGTTTTGGGAAAAAATTTAAATTTGCAGGTCAATCCTATTCACTCGAATTAAAAAAAATTTAATTTTTTTAAAAAAAATTTTGATTGGTCATTTTTTTTTTCAGTTTATGGGAGTTTTTAGAAACTCCCATGAACTCGAAATTCGACCTTGAGAAATCTGCCCCGAGGTGTGTTAAAAGCAAGTTTTCAGTTGGTCTGCATCTGTAAAACCTTACTTGTTTACAGACCAAACCCAGGACTCCAAACAAAAAAAAGTAAATGTAAAAAAAGAAAATAGCAAATTGCCTTACGACACTACCGTCTTTATCGTATATTAAGGGTAAACTACCCATTGAAACAAACTAAAAACCCACCCAAAAACTATAATTGATTGATTTATTTTTGTTGAACCGTGAGTTTAAAAATATTGCTTTTATTGGGAGGTCATTGGTCTTCACTTAAAGGAGAAGTCTACCCATTGTGCACTAAACCCCCCCCCCCTGGCAAATGCCCCTAAGTTTCTACTCCCCCACCCCCAGCGCAGGTCTATTATTGAGCTATTATTATTATTAAACTATTATTATTGAACTATTAAACTATTGAGTTTGCAGGTGCCATCTTCTCTCATGCAGACTTCTTCCTGGGTTCCTCATCACTTGGTCGGTGCCTGTGCAGTAGGAGCATTTACTGGTTCAGCTCTACTGCGCATGCGCCGAAAGTCATGAAGTTTCAATCGGAAAACTTTGTGACTTTCAGCACATGCGCAGTAGAGCTGAACCGGTAAATGCTCCTACTGCGCATGTGCCGCCAAACGCCGATGGATCCTGGAAGAAGACTGCACCAGAGAAGATGGCGCTTACAAACTCCATGGAGCTGCACTGAGGGGGTAAGTATCAACTTCGGGGCATTTGCCCGGGGGGAGGGGTTGGTTTGGCTTTCAACAAACGCTCCATCAATATATAACAATCTCAGGAACCAGGTGTTCTTCAGGTTTCAGGATGCGGTGGTGCTATATAGGCTGCCTATATTTTGCCGTAAAAAAAAAAAAAAAGGCAGACAGAGGGTGCTAAAGTCAGCCTTGACTTCTGCTTTATTCACTTTTGCCTCTCAATACCACAGCCTTTATCAGAGGGGCATGGAAGGAGCTACGTTTCTCATCTGGCCAAATTCTTCTCACAATGGTGAAGGCCAAAAATCGAAGTTTTTGAATATAACCTCGCCGAGTCTCCTGCTGCCTGAAAAACATGTTCATGCTTTAAACTAGAAGTTTGTTCTTAAGGTGCTAGATAACTTTTGTACATCCTTAAACAGATAACTATTTATATGAAACAAGGCTTATTTCTTCAGGTCTCTTCTAAACAGATTCATATTTTTTTTCCGTTCTTTTCTCTCAAGAAGGTCACATGCGGCAGAATGAATCAAACATACCATTGCGTTGCTAGTTCAGTTATGAGAATATGGTGATGTTTTACCTCGGTTAGACAGATTTATTCTTAGGTTGAAACTATTTATTTTTTTTTGGTAAGTTATATTATTCTTTAATCTCTTACAGAATGCTATTTTCTTTGGTAATTTGTTTTTTTTTTATGTATACTATATTGAATATAATAATGGTATTTGTAAAAAACTTTAAAATTAAAAGTTTAAAATCATAAAGATTCTCTTGTTTTGTGTATTTTTTGATCGTAATGAAGACTGTTTTGTCGTGATTTTTATGATGTCGTTTTTATTTCTAAATTACACAATGCAAATAATTCACTCTGCAATATAACATTTAATTCCTGAACCAACAAGTGTATTTTTTAGTTGTAATATTGGTGTGTAGGTGCATCTCAGGTCGTTTTGCCTGGTCATGTGATTTCAGAAAGAGCCAGCACTTTAGGATGGAACTGCTTTCGGGCAGGCTGTTGTTCCTCCTACTCAATGTAACTGAATGTGTCTCAGTGGGACCTGGATTTTACTATTAAGTGCTGTTCTTGGATGTACTAGGGAGCTGTCATCTTGTATTAAGGTTGGCAGCTTATTGGCCCCTGTGTGGGGCCATCCGATGGGTGTCCCCGATCGAAATCTGCCAAAAAGTCGGACAGATCCTGTTGTATCACGGCCACATCTTTTCATTAATGCGGTCCCACAATCCGACTGCCCATTTGGCCTCCATTCTGATCCAATCATTGGGCCATAGGTAGGGTTGCCCCTTACAGCTTTCTAGATAATGGATTTCTGGATCGTGGATTACATTCCTGTACTGGAACCTTGGAGCATATGACTATATGCGCACCTTAGGAACAAAATAAGGCTGGAGGGTTATTTTTTTCTGTAATAGAGAAAAAATGTTTAATCTGTACATTATTGCTTTTGTGTGTCAGCCTCCTGGGTTACAAAACAAATGTATTTTATACCTCTCTACCTGAGAGGTCTGGGGCATGAGCACATGGAATTCCATTATTCCTGTATAATAATTACTGGGATCCCATTATACATTAACAATTCTACCCCTCATCAAAGATGGCTCATTAGCAATGGGCAAATTTATTCGCCTGGCATGAATTCCCGTGATTTGCCGCTGGCAAATAAAAAAACGCTGGCGTCCGTTTTTCGACAAATGTATGCCGGCGTCCAAAAACGGACGTCCAAAACGAGATGCCGGCTGAGTTTCACAAATTTTTCACCATTTTCTGAATTTCGTATGAAATTTGTGAAAAATTCTGAGAAGCGAAACACCCCAGATTCGCCCATCACTGTGGCTGATGTGTTTTTCCCCTTCAGACTTAACCAAAGTGCGGCCCCAAACCTCTTTAGTACCTTTCTGTTTCTGCGGCTCACAATATACTTTCCATTCAGACTCCTGCACAGCACTTATACTTATATCCCCAGAAGGTGGCGCAGTCTTCATTTCTAACAAACCTTTCAGTTCTGCCTCACCATCTACTGACTGGAACGTGTGCTTGTTTGTAGGGGATTAAAAAGGGCACAAAAACAGACCTGAGTCTGTCTATAAAGCCTAGACTCTTAATTCCAGTGCATCATCTCTTCTGGCTAGAAAGTCTTTCCAGTTAGTACAGCTATCATGCACGGGATCCGTTATTCGGAATCCTGTTATCCAGAAAGCCCCCATTTATTCCAAATAATCAAAAATTTTAAAAATCCCCTTTTTCTCTGAAAGAATACAGCAGTACTTGATCCAAACTAAGATAATTAATTCTTCTTGCAAGCAAAATCAGCCTATTGGGTTTATTTAATGTTTCCATGATTTTCTAGTAGACTTACATTATGGAGATCCAAATCATGGAAGTATCCATTATCCAGAAAACCTGATCATATTCTTATATATAAATATCCTTATTTATATATAAATATCCTTATTTATAAAAGGTATGACTCTTGCATATTAGCAAAAGTCCAAAGTACTGTAGCACACTGGGTTGAAGTGTTGTTCAATAGGTGATTTATTGGCTTAAAACATGTTTGCAGACAACAAGTCGCAATGTTTGAGGCAACGCAGTGCCCTTTATCAAGCCTATTAGACATCTGGATTGGTGCACTACATCCTATTACTAATGTCCAATTACCAATTTGTTAGTCAGCCATGGATTCGCTGTGAAATTCCAAATCTCACCATGTGCAAATTCTTTCGTGAATGAAAAAAAATGCCCATTGACTTTAATGCATTTAAACTAAAAGGCCGCCATAAAAAAAATGCCCATTGACTTTAATGCATTTAAACTAAAAGGTTGCCATAAAAAAATGCCCATTGACTTTAATGCATTAGGACCAAAAAGTCACCACACGAAAAAACGCCCATTGACTTTAATGCATTAGGACCAAAAAGTCACCACACGAAAAAACGCCCATTGACTTTAATGCATTTGGACTAATCACCTCTTCTTTGGGACGACTCATCTCCCCAACCGCTTCCCCCTGTCTTGCGCCGGCTATTATGAAAAGTTGCCTGCGGCGTGATACATGCGAAGGCGCTCGAAGTTTCCTCCGGAAAATGAAGCACAGCGTGTGACATGCCTCAGGAGACTTTTCATTATAGCCGGCGAAAGACAGGGGGAAGTGGTTAGGGGAGATTACTAGCCCCAAAGAAGAGCTGATTAGTCACCAGGTGAAAAATCTCCCAGAATGACCTGGTGTGACCTCACCCTAATGCAGTAGGACAAAAAAGTCACCATAAGGAAAAAAACTCCAATGACTTTAATGCATTTGACTAAAAAAAAAAAAAAAATGCCCATTGACTAATACAGTAGGACAAGAAAAAGTCGCCATAAGAAAAAACACCCACTGACTTTAAAGGAGAAGTCTACCTGGCGTTTGGCGACACATGTGCAGTAGGGTAATTTACTGGTTCGGCTCTTCTGCGCATGCACCGAAAGTCTCAAAGTTGAAATCAGAAAACTTCCTGACTTTCGGCGCAGTAGAGCTGAACCAGTAAATGATCCTACTGCGCATGCGCCGCTGATGAATCCAGGAAGAAGACTGCACGAGAGAAGATGGCGCCTGCAAACTCAATGGAAAGGACCTGCGCTGAGGGGGTAAGTAGCAACTTAGGGGCATTTGCCAGAGGGGAGGAGGTCTATGGGGGGGAGGAGTTTAGCGCAAGGACTTCTCCTTTAATGCATTCGGAGCGAGAAAAATTGTTGCATGCGCAAATTTTTTTGCGCATAAACCCGCCCATTGAAAATTTTCACTATTTTGTGAATTTTTCCGCAGTTTCACAAATGTTTTGGCAACGTAAAACGGGACAGATTTGCTCGTGACTGCTAGCGAACAGACACATTTACAATTTGACATTTCAACTTTCAAGCCCTACAGTGCAGTGTTTAATGTATAACCTCAGTGCTGATAGGTGCGTTTGTACTCTATGTAATGGTCATGCTCAGTGCAGTTCAGCAGCTTTACACATTGAATGGGAGAGGGAAGAGGTTATTGAACGGAGCGTTCAGTATAAAAACTTCTCGTAAAAAATCTGGATGGCTGTAAATTTACAATTTCAAGGTCCCATTGAAAGGGGTTGTTCACCTTTAAGTTAACTTTTAGTATGTAATAGACTATCCTGTTCTTTGCAACTTTTTATTTGCTATTCATTTTAATTGTCTTTTCCTTCTGCTTCTTTCCAGATGTGAAATAGCACAGTGGTCCCCAACCTTTTTTTGGACCAGGGACCAGAGCAAAGAACAAGGACGGGGGGGGGGGTTGGTTTTGGGGGATCTAGGGTGGGGTCAGGGGGGCAATCAGTAAGTTTGCACGTGCTGCGTCTGAGTTTGGGATCACCGGTGGCCAATTCTGTGCACCAGAGTCCAATTTGGCGTGCCAGCACCCAGTTGGGGTGTTCATGAGTGTCCGTGGACCGGCGGTTGGGGGGACCCCTGAAATACGTCACTGACTTCAGCGGCAAAAGTTCTGTTGCTCTGTAAGGCTCCAATTTTATTGTATTTCTTTTTCTATTCAGGGTCTCTCTCTTCCAGTCGCATTCAAACCGCTGTCTGGTTGCTAGGGCAAACTGGTCCCTGGCAACCAGATATGTGCTGAAATTCTTAACTGAAAAGCTGCAGAACGAAAAGCTGAATGATTCAAAGACCAGGAAGAATGAAAATGAATTGCTTATAGTTTTAGAATATGAACGTCTAAGTCATGCTAATAGATAATTAAATGGTGGACCCCCTCTTTAAAAAAAGGAGAACAAACTGTAAATTGGGGTAAAAAATTCTATATTTATATACTGAACTAATTGCATCAGCCTGAAGTTTCAGCTTGTCAATGGCAGGGACAACATTATTTTTTTTCGCAAATAGCGCTGCTACATTTTTTGACCACGCCCATTTTGTTTACCATGTTCATTTTACAAAATTTGGCAGATCATGAAAGTTTGAAAATATTTCTCCTGTTACAGTTACTTATTTTCTTATCTCAAAAGTTTTACAAAGTATCTTATTTGCACCTGTTAGCTGTTCTGGGCTCTCTGCCAAAAGCCAATTAAGTTAGAAACTTTGTTTCTTTTTCTGGCCGTTCAGTACCGAGAAAAGAGGGACTTTCCAGTACAAATAAGGGACTGCAGGTTGAGCTGTCAAAAGAGGGACTGCCCCTCCAAAAAAGGGATACTTGGGAGTATAATTATCCATATTATTTACCTTATACTGTGACATTAATATTCTACGTGTATTGTATACAGGGTCGGACTGGGGGGCCCATGGCTCACCGGGACTGCTGTCCAGGGCCCCCTGCCCCTTCTTGATGCGGCATCTGCACCATGCATCCCCTTACTGCGGAGCTGCACGCATGCACAGACGGCGCAGCATAACGTCTATTTTTTCTTTTTAATATGTGACAATTGGGAGTCTGGCAGGGGCCCATGAGGGTTGGGACCACCAGGCTTTTTTCCCTCCGTCTGATCCTGACTGCATATTGTGACATTTCTATTCTATGTGTACTGTATATTGTGAGTGGGTCCCTAAGCTCAGTAAGTGACAGCAGCACAGAGCATGTGAATCAGTGAATCAGCAGAAAAGAAGATGGGGAGCTACTGGGGCATCTACTGGGGAGACACAGATCTAACATTAGTCTCAATACCTGGACTCTGCTAACTCTGCTATGAGATGGTTAAATATTCACAGGCATATTCACAGGTAATATGACTTTCACTCGGCCTTTCAACAATCTATCAATGGAGTCATTCCGGTAAAGCTAGTTTTAGTTGTCTCAGTCAAGGGACGGCAGATCACTCTCGGCTATTTAAAGGGTTGGTTCACAGAACTTTTTAACTGGCTCTCTTTTTATTTTTTTTATAGTTTTTGAATTACAGGTATGGAACGTGTTATCCAGAATACTTGGGACCCGATGTTTTCCAGATAACAGATTTTTGGATCTGGATCTTCATACCTTAATTCTACTAGAAAAATCATATAAACATAAAATAAACCCAATAGACTGGTTTTGCCTCCAATAAGGATTAATTATATCATAGTTGGGATCAAGTACAAGCTACTGTTTTATTATTACAGAGAAAAAGGAAATCGTTTTTTATAAAAAAGACTATGAGAGATGCCCTCTCAGCATATCAAATCCTATACCTGGATTTGTCCTTCTTTTTCTGACTCTTTCCATCTGAAAAAACAAACGCTCCGGAAGGCTGCAAATGTATTGCTGTTACTACCTTTTTAATATTCATGTTTCTGTTCAGGGCCTCTCCTATTCATGTTCCACTCTCATATTCAAATCAGTGCACGGTTGTTAGGGTCATTTGGACCCTAGCAACCAGATTGCTGAAATTGCAATAAAATAAAAAGCCAAATAACTCAAACCCCGATAAATAAATAAAAAAAAACTAAAACAAATTGTATATATATATATATATATAAGCAATCGAAGAGATGAAGCAGCACTCGTTTCAGTTGCAAAAAGTGTATTAAAAAATTGTCACATCACATTGCAGCAACGTTTCGGACACTATGTGCCCTTTCTCAAGCAAATAATGAATGGGATTCATTATTTGCTTGAGAAAGGGCACATAGTGTCCGAAACGTTGCTGCAATGTGATGTGACAATTTTTTAATACACTTTTTGCAACTGAAACGAGTGCTGCTTCATCTCTTCGATTGCTTATGCTGTATATGGGGACGAGGCGGAGTCTCCTTGAGAAGCGTGCACCGAAACTTCACTATTGATATTTGAATGAGAGTGCTGGGGCATCCTACCAATACTGTTTATATATATATATATATATATATATATATATATATATATATATATAATTTCTTGATGCATCCAACTAAAACTGATCCATGACTATGATTCTGTGCATTAGTGTAACTGGGTGTTACTGGGCCCCACAGCAAATAATTTTTTAGACGCCCAAAATGTCTAGAGGTTGACCTGTTTTTCCAGTTTTTGTATATGAATCAAGGCCTCATGTGGCCCCTATACCACTTGCCCCCCCTCCCTGCAGCCACAGGGTCTGCTTCCTCTATAGTTATGTCCTGATTCTGTGACTTGGGTCAGTGACCCCCAGCAACCTGTCTGCAGGCTGAAAATAGAAACGGTGGCCATACATGGGCAGATAAAGCTGTGGAGTCCTTTAGACCAATTCGGCAGCTTATCTGGCAGAGTATGGGGGTTTCCAACAGGTCTTCCTGATCAATATTTGGCTACTATGTTGATTGGGAAGGTTTGATTTTTCCCGCAACCAACCCGTCGGATTTCCATTGCCCTCGCTGTAATCCAATGGTTCAGCCCTAGGTTCAGATAAACCCCAATTTATTTCAACGACCGGGGGGGGGCGTTCAATTCAGACATGCCAGCATCCAATCCGGTGCCAGCGTCCAATTTGGCACTCCTCATTAATTTTGGGCTTGGATCGACGGGCCAGTTCAGGACTGCCCGCGGCCTTGTGCTTGGGGACCCCTGAGTTAGTGGACATATCAGGAAAAGAGCCACTCTTTTGGTGATGGTGCCTATGATCAGATCTTATAGTGTATGGCCAGCTTAACACACACAAAGCATTATGAATTGAAAAGTTGCTTAGAATAGACCTATAGATCTATAACTTAGTAAAGGTTGAAATAAAGATGAAGACATTACATATCAACCGGATTGTTGAAGCCCCTCTATTCCCAGTTCTCATCCAGGGCTCCGTGTTTTTATACATAATTAGACTGGATAGTATCCCTTTATACAGCGCATTATAAAACCTGCTGCTGGGCAAAAAGGTTATTTCCAAACGTCACAAGAAAGAGTCAGAACTTCTGTCTAGTGCATTTCCTTCTGGCTTACGAGTAATTAGCAGAGAAATATATTTTAGATTGTATCAGGGGAATACTAGAAGAACAATAGGTTATGTTCCCTTTTCCCATTTGGTCTTTGTATATTAGCCTTGGAAAAGGTATTCCCGCTAATTGGCCGTACAAAGTCAGGGTGAGTCAAACAAGTGACCAGCAGTATTTAAAGGACTGGGCTTTCTATTATTTCTGTCCTGTACATGTATTTTATTAAATTAAATGCCAGCAAAACTCATGCACATTCTGCATTTCTGTTCACTTTGCCTCAGAAATCTTATCACTGAATAAATATGTATGTGATCCATTGTTCAACAGTGTTTATTCATAGGCTCAAATGTGCTTTAGGCAACTACAGTATTAAATGAGAAGGAAAGGTTAAAACTAAGTAAGCCTTATCAGAAAGGGCCACATAAATATACCAGTAAACCCTCAAAGTAATGCTGCTCTGAGTCCTCTGTCAAAAGAAACACAGCATTTCTTTCCTTCTATTGTGTACACATGGGCTTCTGTATCAGACTTCCTGCCTCCAGCTTAAACCTCCTTGCCCTGGGCATGAGCATGCTCAGTTTGCTCCTCTTCCCCCCTCCCTTCTCTGCTGTAATCTGAGCCCAGAGCTATAAGTGAACAAGGAGAGACGGATCGACTCAGGCAGGAAGTGATGTCTAATACTAATGCAGCTAATACTGCAGCTGCTATCCTAAACAAACAGAGAGCTTCTACTCGGGTATGGTAAAATATTTTACAGGATAAATATAGCATTCTAGCTTGTACTATTGCAGCTAATCTATTGGCAATTAAATTCCTCTGTTGCTTTCCTTCTCCTTTAATTAAAAGTCCTATGGGGTGGGGTGAGTTGATTATATGTTAGTATTTTGCAGTGTATCGAAATCTGGATTGGAGTCTACAAGCAGGGAAATTGCAGGTGAGCGACTGTCTGTGAGGTTTTAAAGGAAAAGTAACACCAAAATATCATGTAGTGTTGCCCTGCTCTGGTAAATCTAATCTGTTTGCTTCAGAAACACTACTATAGTTCATATAAACAAGCTGCTGTGCAGCAATGGTGGTGCTTAGGGAGCTAAATGAGTGGCTCAAGTGTGTAGGAAGGAAGGGTTTGGGTTCCTAGAGTACTGAGCTGATTTTTCCTCGGGGTACAACCTATACAGTTGTGACAGATGGCACCTCAATGGAAGGGGGTCCACTGTGCTAGGGGAAAGAATGGCCAAGAGATTGGAGGAGTGTTCAAACTAGGCAAGTGGGGGTGGGTGAGAAAAAGAATTATGGGGAAGCTAGGGTAGAGGGGGTAGTGGGGTTAGTAAGGGGTCATGGGGCAGGAGTGAGGGAGCATACAGTTTACCAGCTAAGGAGGTCCCTCTGTAACAAGGAAAACAGACTAATGATAACTTAATATATATAATTCCCCTCAAAGTAATGCAAATTTAAAAAGTAAAAGAAATAACCTCCGCTGTATGATGGCAAATGCACAAAGTTTGTCAGGTGAAATGGGAGACCTAGAATTAATTGCATGCTCTAAAAATTATGATATAATTGGTTCCACTGAGACCCGGTGGGATGAAACATGTGACTGGACTGTGAATTTAAATTGTTACACCCTTTTTAGGAGGGACAGAGGGATTAGAAAGGGGGGAGGAGTATTTTTGTATGTAAAGCCTGAATTAAAGCCATGCACTAAATAATAAATTGGTGTATGCTACAAACCACCTTGTATAAGTGACGAGTATGAAGCCCAGCTACTTTTACAAATAGAAGCGGCTTCACAACTAGGTTAAGTTATTAATATGGGTGACTTCAATTATCTGGACATTGACTGGGGTAATGGGGTTGCCAAAGCTAGTAGGTTTGTAAATATGCTAAATGACAACTTTTTATCTCAGCTCGTTCAAGAACCTACTAGGAATAACTCTCTTTTGGATCTTGTAATAACTAATAATACTGAACTCATCTCTAGCATTTGTGTGGGTGAGCATTTAGGAAATAGTGATCATAACATGGTCTCCTTTGTACTCCTCTATAAGGTAGTAACTAAAACTGAATTTCAGGCGTGCAAACTTTGACAGTATAAGGGCATTTCTGCAACATATTAAGTGGAAATGCTTTTCACAGGGTTAAACACTGAACAAAAATGGGAAGTCTTTAAAATCAGGAGAAGTAAACACTGTCGGCCCCAAATGCCTCCCCCCCTCCCCATAGGCCCTCTTCCCCCTCGGCCTGCCTCCCCTCAGGGAAAATGCCCCTAACTTGTTACTTACCCCTCCTTCTAGGTGCTCTCCAGGGGAGTTCACGGCTGCCATCTTCTCACGAGTGGTCATTTTGGGCGGACACGGTTTACTTCTCCTTTAAATATGTTAAAGGACACCCATGCTTGCTTGAGCTGGGAGGGAGCTCCGCAGTATGGTCATTTTGAGCGGACACGGTTTACTTCTCCTTTAAATATGTTAAAGGGCACCTATGGGGCTAAAAAAATTCCCCAAACTGTCGGTTTGGGGAATTTTTTTAGCCCCATAGGTGCCCTTTAATAGTAAAAAAAAATTAAGCAGGAAGAGGTGGGACCTTTACAATAAGAGGGGGGGTCAGCTGGTTGATGAGAACGCATACTTTTTGTCTACACAAATGAGGAACAAGCTAATTAAGGTTTTCTTATTAATAGTCCCACTTCTTCTAATACATCTAATAATGCATGGTAGCACATGAAGAAATTCAAAAGAGACTAGAACATGTTAAGATAAACAAAGGTCCAGGGTAAGATGGTATTCATGCCAGGGTACTTACCGAGCTTGGCTCCATGATTGCCAAACCTCTCTACTTAATTTTTCAGGATTCATTGAGGTCTGGCATGATGCAGAGGGACTGGCAAATTACTAATGTGGCCCTTCTATTCAAAGAGGGATCCCATTCTCAGCCTCATACCTAAAGGCCAGTTAGTCTGACGTTGGTGGTAGGAAACCTTTTCAAAGGATTAATAAAGGATAAGATTCTGGACTTAATAGCAAATAACAATACTATTAGTTTGTGCCAGCATGGTTTTATGCATAATAGATCTTGCCAGACTAACTTAATTTCTTTTTATGAGAAGGTAAGCAGGGACCTCGATTCTGGGATGGCTGTGGATGTGATTTACTTAGACTTTGCTAAAGCATTCGATACAGTGCCACACAGAAGGTTACTGGTTAAATTAAGGAATGTTGGCTTGGAACATAGTATTTGTAACTGGATAGAGAACTGGCTAAAAGATAGACTACAAAGAGTGGTAGTAAATGGAACATTTTGTAATTGGACCAGTGTTGTTAGTGGGGTACCGCAGGGCTCTGTACTGGGTCCCTTGCTTTTCAACTTGTTTATTAATGACCTGGAGGTGGGCATTGAAAGTACGGTTTCTATTTTTGCAGATGATACTTAATTGTGCAGAACTATAGGTTCCATGCAGGATGCTGCCATTCTGCCGAGTTATTTGTCTAAGTTGGGAAACTGGGCAGCAAACTGGAAAATGAGGTTTAATGTTGATAAATGCAAGGTTATGCACTTTGGCAAAAATAATATAAATGCAAAGCTATATGGCACAAGTTAAATTGTGGATAACAGATAACACCATTACGTTCTATCTACAGAGTAGTGATGTGCAGGTCGGGGTTTTCCTGACTCGCTTCCAAACCTAACCTGCCTTCCTTCAGCCCGCGCCAGCCTGCATTTGCACTTCCGGGTTCCTTTTATAGACCCGCACTGACCAGCCTGCCGATTAGGTCACAAAAGGGGCGGGGCAAGCAGGCACATGGCTATAAAGCTGTAAGCTAGAAGTCAGAAGCCAGCATTTGAAAGTGGCGGGGAGAGCAGGAGAAGAACTCAACCCACACTCGCCTGCCACCCACAAAAAGGAGTGCGCACATCACTACTACAGATCTTATCTTCTGAGCCTTTTTTCATTTGAATGGCTGACCCCATTGCTACACAGCAACTTATTTATATAAACAATAGTAGTGTTTCTGAAGCAAACAACATTTTTCCCAGAGAATGGCAACACTGCATTATATTTTTACTCCTTTAAAATGCTTTGTTCCTTTAACAGCTTGACAATGACACATACTTCCTTAGCTTGTATATAGTAGAAATAAGTCAGAAGAAACCGGCCTTTTGTAGTATTGTCGAAAAATGTTTTACCTTGCATCTGAGTGGTTTCTTCAGTTAGTCGTTGTTGTTAAATTCTTTTTATTGGGACACCACAGGGAAAAGTGTTAGCCCCACATTGCAGTACTGCAGCAACTCCCATTTTGGATGTGGAAGGCAGTAGGGAAGGATGCAGGGGTGGGGTCCTTATTTGGGTCATGTTAATATGAAGTCACTGGTTCATAGTCACAATCCTGATGGGTTTTAGGACTGCTGTCCCGCCCAACTCATTTGGCAGGGTCAGACAGGGTGCATCTTAAACAGAAAGAGTGCAGTTGGGAATTCTGCACTAAAACAGCCTGCATCACTATGATCTGAGTTTGACCTGAGGGCTAAATGATCGGATCAACATGTTTTTGATCAAGGTGGTTATACTGGTAAAAGATACACTATTGCAACGTTTCTTTTGCAGGACAGGCCCTATTTTGACAGCTCAGCCCACAGTCCCAGATTGTTTGTGAAATGTCCCAACTTTATCTTTGATATCCCGCACTGAACAGCCAGAAAAAGATACAATGTTTAATTAAATAAGAGGCTCTTGGCTTTGCACTTTGATACATTTGTAACAGTTTAAGATAAGCAAAGATACAAATGTAACTATTAAACAGGTCTCTCGTGAGGACTGAGACTCACAGCTTCAAGGGCAATTCACCTTCATTAGCAAAACTGTTATACCACATGAGAAAATGCCCTAAAACTCACAGAAATGTGTTCAAACTTTCCATAACCAAGAAAGGATGGCACTCCGAAGTAAAGCAGGTTTATTGCAGAATCCTGTGGAGACTAATCACCTTACATGTTTTGGGAACAAATACCAACAATAGAAGTGTTGGTGTTGAGGTGGGTAAGAAAAGACATGCTTCCAAGGGATTTTGTCCCAAAACACGTAAGACGATTATTGTCTGCAGGATTCTGCAATAAACCTGCTTTACTTTGGAGTGCTGTCCTTTCTTGGTCTTGGAAATCGTATGCACAGTGGGGACGCTGTGGAAAGAGCACCAGGACCTTTTTGGGCGAACAGTCAAGTTTTTGAGTGGTGGCCTTTGGTTTTTCTAGTTCAAACTTTCCATAGCCTGACATTTTGTAAAGTGAAAAATTGGCACATGTTTTTGTCCCTCTTTCTGTTTTTGAAATGTTGGGAGGTATGCAAGTGGATGATCAGGTGTATGGCCAGCTTAAAGGAATGGTTGAGTGTAAAAAATAAAAACTGGGTAAATAGATAGGCTGTACTAAATAAAAAATGTTTCTAATATAGTTATTTAGGCAAAAATGTAATGTTTGTTGGGCTGCTTTGCAGCTCTCTAACTCTGAGTTAGTCACTGACTTGAAGGGGGGCCACATGGGACATAAATGTTCAATGAGTTTGCAATTGATCCTCAGCATTCAACAAAGCAACAGTTATGTCCCATGTGCCCCCCGTCAAGTCACTGATTGGTTACTGCCTGGTAATCAATCATTGGAAACCAAGAGAGCTGCAAAGAAGGGAGTAGTGTTCTGTTCTGTTATTATGTTAGACATCCGGTCACTCCAGTCTTTATACATTACATTTTTGCTTAACTAACTATATTAGAAACATTTTTTTATTTTGCACAGTCTATTTATTTTTACACTGACCGTGACCAATTCCTTTAAAGGAGAACTATACCCTCATATAGATAGTTTATATTATATTTAGTGGCCTATTAAATAATCTTACCAAACTGAAATATATATTTAAGTAAATATTGCCCTTATACACCTTTTAACCTTGAGCTACCATTTTGTGATTGTCTGTGTGCTGCCTCAGAGATCACCCGACCAGAAATAATGCAGCTCTAACAGCATGAAAGACTGGAATATGAATAGGATAGGGCTTGAATAGAAAGTGAAAAAAAGGAACAACAATGTGTTGCCTTACAGAGTGTTTTACTTCTTTTTTTAGAAGGAGTCAGTGACCTCCATTTGTAAGATGGAAAGTGCCAGAAAAAAGAAGGAAAACAATTTAAAAACTCGAAAAAATATATAATGAAGACCAATTGAAAGGTTACTTAGAATTGACCATTCTATAACATACTAAACATTAACTAAAAGGAGACATATAGGATAAATGAAACCCCTCTAATTATGTAGACAACAATATATACTATATGATGCTGGTTTAATTTTTGGCTGTAAAATTTTTGTCTTCCAAATTAATTCCTTTATTTGAGCTCCCCGTAGATGTTCTCTGGTCCCTGCTTCAAATGAAGGGTGGGAGTGTCCTAACAGTCCCTGCCAGAAGCACAGTAGGAGGGGGACAGTTAATAACAGTGCTGCAGTCACACAACTACCAGGGACGAGGCCCTGATACAGGCTTTGCAGCCTCCCCCCTCCTGAAGCTGAGATTGCAGTGGATTGGTAATAATGCAAAACACCTCCCCCCCCCCCATTGGTAGTTTCACCTCCACGCACAAGCAGGGTCGGACTGGGCCAGCGGGACACCGGGAAAAAACCCAGTGGCCCTTGGCCCTCTTGGACCCCACTGGCCCAGACTTGTCCCCCAATAAGCTGGCCCATCCATGTCTTTCTTGGACGGCCTGTCTTTTGCCTGTTTGCATAAGCGTGCAGTGCATATTTCGCGCATTTGCACATGCACGGATTTTGTGCATTTGTGCATGCATGTGACGGGGGTGGAATGTTGGCTCCCGGTGACTGCAAGGTGGGCGTCAAGCCTTGCCGGCCCGGTGGGCCCCCAGTGCAGGCCTGGACTGGCAATCTGTATGTTCGGGCAAATGCCCGATGGGCTGCTTGCCTTAAAATGTAAATGGACTGCTCACCTAAAAAATGCAAATAAGGTCTTTAATATATAAATGAGTAGATCACTTTAGAAATGTAAATGAGCCAGCCACAGCTAAGCCACTGCATACATCTGTTAGTGCTCATGTCAGTACTGGCATATGGGAGGAACCTGGGATTCTGACCAACTTCATTTAGTAATATTAGAGTTGCTTGCTATATACCCAATCCTTTATGATTATTATAGATATGTTGGCAACAGGAGGATCCATGCTCAGAACAATCACTTCAGCCTGTATATGGAACCCAGTGATATGTAGCATTAATTACATGAGACAGACTAGTGTATTGAAGTATGACACACTTTGACCCTGTGATACACATGGTAATTAAAGTCCTCTTATCTGCCAGGGTGCATGGTCTAGCTGGGGGCAAATTTAGAATATACTGTAAGTATAGGGTCACTAATCCATCCGATAGAATAGTTGTGATAGAAACTAGGGGAGATATTTGTTGCAAGGGCCAGTTCCAGCACATAGGGTGTATAATATTGCTGAGAATTATATGGTAATGGACTCTTAAAATATCTATGAATAAAAAATAGTTCTAGTTAACCTTGGGGTTGGAAATATATATATCATGCTTTGCATGCGCATGAATACATGGGCTGCTTCGATACTTTTGCCAGGGCTGCTTTTTACTCCCAGCCCTGCCCCAGTGCACCGGTCTGACCCTGCACACAAGCAAAGACATGCATCAGTTCCCTATCAGGTCAGCCTAGCTGCTGACTGGTTCCTATCCTACAGTGCAGCCAGCTCCCCTGCACAGCCTGGGAAAGGAGGCAGCAGGAAGTGGAACAGACAGGCAGGAACCATAAACAAAACATTTTAAAGCACATTCCTTATATCTAAAAGAGTTGAATGCACTGTTACATTCTTTATTTTTTATTTTTTACACATATGCCTCTATTAAAAGTGAACCACCCCTTGCCCATCTGCATACATAAAATTCACAGAAATGACTGTACTCCTAAAGGCACAATGCTCTCATACAAATGCAGTGCAAAGGAACAGTGCTTAGCAAATGTTTCACTTTAAAAAAAAAAGAAAAAAAGTCTTCCACCTCAGTTACAGGGATAGTCACACGGCTCTTCTCCCTCAGGCTTCTGTGTAAAATGAATGGGCGGCGCCATGTTGCCTGTCTCCTACTATTGGCTCCTATACGTTTCTAGTGGCTGTTTCTCTGCCCGCCCCCTTCTCCTCGGCGACAGAAGGATGTTCCTGGCTACTCCATCCGTAAGGGGCAAAATGTGTTTAGTTTATGGCCGCGCTCCTTGATCAGCCGGCGGAGGGATTCTGTGGGAGCTTCCAAACTCACCGTGAGGCTGGGGGGATGCGAGTGAGCTGCTGATTCGCAGACACATGATCCTGTCACCCAAGGGCGGACACGAGGCTGCAAGGTCTCCTGATTCATAGCAGCGACTTGTGTCCAGCTGTTCCTAATATAGCAGTAAGTGCTTGCACGTTATGGCTGCTCTTTCACTCTCTGCTGTCTTTGCTGCATGTACAACGCTTTGCAATTTGTTGACGTTTTACATATACTTGTTATTATAATAATAGTGACTTGCTTGAATTTTTCGCTTGTTCTACCTGGCACTTGAAAATACTATATAGTTGTTGTGTTATTTAAATGCCAGCTATCACTATTGTATCCCATCCAGCACTTATTTTAATTCCACTTTAATTCCAACACCTAAAATTCCTTAACACGAAGAAAAATGTCATATAAATACATGGAATTATAACTATATAAACTGTTTTTAATTCATAAATCTAAAAAAATACAATCTATGCAATTATTCTGTGACCGGCCAGTCTACTAATTCATACCTACAATGAAATGCTCTTAATATAACTATAATCTACAGTATGATCATTTCCCTATGGGACCAGACTGTACATTATATCCTTATAAACCCCGCGTTCTGACGTCAGAACGTGCCGTTTATAACAGGGGTCACGCACCGCTGATTTTGACGCCGGTGCCCCTGAATTGGACGTCGACCCCTCCGACCACCCCACCCCCCTCCTGACATTTCACTGTAGATTATAATGCATAATGTACTCCCTACTAAAATTTATAAAGATATCAGAAGTCACCTAGGAGTTATGTGACCATATAAAAGCACCAGGTGACTTATAATATCTTTATAAATTACAATGGGGGGTATTAAAAGTAACTTTATAACTGCTAATTCATATCTACAATTAAAAGCTCTAAATATAACTTTATAACTACTAATTCATGCCTACAATTAAAAGCTTTTAAAGGGGAACTATTGCAAAAATGAAAATTCTATGTAAGCTTCATCATTATGAAAGCAAAATATCAACAAAAACAGCAGCATTCTGGTATTATTGTAAAAGTGATACTTAAAGTTGGCATCAGGCACTGAGGGCAATGAATTCACGTTTACAACAGTACTGGAGTGCTGCTGTTTTTGTTGATAATTACACTATTTTGCCCTGGCAGAGGGTACAACTTGCACCTGGGGCTACAAAGAGCCATTTTCCGCGTTTGAAGCACACTGAATTAATCCTACTGACATATAATAAAATATTCTGCGTCGTTTCTGAAATAATCAAGTTTATCTTCTGTACACCACATCTTCACTATTCCTCTCTCTGTTTCTCTTCATTCTGTCTTCATGCAGCAGTTGAGTGTCAGAAAGTCATTGACAGTTAGATCCAATATATCTTATGGGGGGATCCTTTTGCCTAGAAGATGTATGAGAGCTCACTCTATAAAATCACTAAACATCATGTCTCTCTACATGCAGGATTTGTGTCAAAGGCAGTTATTATGTTTGTACTGGAATCAGTTATTTGAGTGAGCTCTAATTCATCTGCTAGGAAAGAAAGCACCTCTATAAGGGTAGAACTACACAGACATTTTGGAAGCGTTTTCGGCAGAAAATTTAGGCGTCAAGTCCGATGCGACGGAAAACAAGGTACAAAATACAAGTGTCATATGAACACTGCGACACTATCCAACATGTTTTCCGTTGCATCCGACTTGATGCCTGCGTTTTGGCGCAGCGTGTTGGATCTGCCAAAAACGCATCTGTGTAGTTCTACCCTTAACTACCCTTAGAACCTTAAAGGAGAATTAAACTCGTTCTTGATAAAAAAAAACACCCCCTACCCTGGGTAGACCCCCCCCCCAGCCTAGTTGCCCTCCTGGGCAAATGCCCCTAATTTTTTACTTACTCCTCTGTGCAGATTCAGGCATCAGGAGTTCACAGGGCGCCATCTTCTTTTTTCGGTCTTCTTTTGAATCAGACCGGCGCTTCTGGCGCATGCGCAGTCGTTCAAGACCATAAATTTACTACAACTGCGCATGCACCTAAAATGCCGGTCTGATTCCGAAGAAGACAGAAAAAAGAATATGGTGCCCGTGAACTCCTGAGGCCAGAATCTACATGGAGGGTAAGTAAAAAAAATTAGGGGCATTTGGCCAGGAGGGCAACTAGGCTGGGGTGGAGGGGGGTCTACCCAGGGTAGGGGGTGGAATTTTTTTTATTTAAGAACTGGTTTAATTCTCCTTTCAGGTTACATAACAATATGTTAAATATAGAAATATAAATTCTCTCATAAATCAATATAATATTTAAGTAACATTTTCCACAGAACAGAATGCTAACAATGCTTTTATGGATGTAGAGCATAATGGGTCAATATCACTAAAAGTAGACCTCTCATTAGAAAAGTATGGGCACTCCTGGTCTGCAAATACCCCCCCCCCCCCAGCTCTGCTTTAGAATGTGAAAAATGACACTTTACACTTCAATATTGTAAAAATGGTCACATAAAAAAATTGAAAGTAATTGGGAAAAATAGAAAGTGTTTTTTTAAAGACAGCTGTTAGAACTGATACAATAGTTGCTAATACTCCTGAGATACTGCTGAAATATGGATTAACTAAATGTTGCAAAATTGTAACAGTTTAGAGTCTGCACCTGAATTACTGAGCTACCAGACACAAACACCAGAGACCGGAACATTCAACTTTAAACTTAGAATTTTGAAAAACAGTAAAACAATTGAATTGAAAAAAGTGTCTGGAAGGTGAACAATCCCTTTAAAAGAAAGCTATGTAATAAAAAGTTTACAATGACAATAATATTGTATCCTTACAAAAATATACTTTTCGTGACTGCTAAGGCCAGTGACCGCTATTTGCAAGGTGGAATGAGGCAGCAAGGCAAATAATTAACTGTAAAAAAAAATAATAGGCTAAGACCAATTTGTTTTATGTGTAGTAGATCTTGCCAGACTAACTTAATTTCTTTTTATGAGAAGGTAAGCAGGGACCTCGATTCTGGGATGGCTGTGATTTACTTAGACTTCACTAAAGCATTCGATACAGTGCCACACAGAAGGTTACTGGTTAAATTAAGGAATGTTGGCCTGGAACATAGCATTTGTACCTGGAGAGAGAACTGGATAAAATATAGACTGCAAAGAGTGGTGGTAAATGGAACATTTTCTAATTGGACCAGTGTTGTTAGTGGGGTACCGCAGGGCTCTGTACTGGGTCCCTTGCTTTTCAACTTGTTTATTAATGACCTGGATGTGGGCATTGAAAGTACGGTTTCTATTTTTGCAGATGATACTAAATTGTGCAGAACTATAGGTTCCTTGCAGGATGCTGCCACTTTGCAGAGTGATTTGTCTAAGTTGGGAAACTGGGCAGCAAACTGGAAAATGAGGTTCAATGTTGATAAATTCAAGGTTATGCACTTTGGCAAAAATAATATAAATGCAGGTTATACACTAAATGGCAGTGTGTTGGGAGTTTCCTTAAAGGGGTTGTTCACCTTTGAGTTAACTTTTAGTATAATGTAGAGAGTGATATTCTGAGACAATTTGTAATTGGTTTTCATTTTTTATTGTTTGTGGTTTTATAGATATTTAGCTTTTTATTCAGCAGCACTCTAGTTTGCAGTATCAGCAATTTGGTTTCTAGGGTACAAATTACCCTAGCAACCCTGCATTGATTTGAATAAGAGACTGGAATATGAATAGGAGAGGGACTGAATAGAATGATAAGTAATAAAAAGTAGCAATAACAATACATTTGTAGCCTTACAGAGGATTTGTTTTTAGATGGTGTCAGTGACCCCCATTTGAAAGCTGCAAAGAAATATAAGAAAATTGCAAATCATTAAAAACCTATGAAAAATAAATAATGAAGACCAATTGAAAAGTTTCTTAGAATTGGCCCTTCTACAATAAACTAAAAGTTAACTTGAAGGTGAACCACCCCTTTAAGTGAGAAGGATCTTGGGGTTTTTATAGATAACAAGTTGTCTAATTCTGGGCAGTGTCATTCTGTAGCTACTAAAGCAAATAGGGTTCTGTCCTGCATAAACTCAAGGGATGAAAACATAATTATACCTCTTTATAGATCCCCAGTAAGACCTCATCTGGAGTATGTAGTGCAGTTTTGGACTCCAGTCCTTAGGAGGGATGTAAATGAGCTGGAGAGAGTGCAGAGACGTGCAACTAAACTGGTTAGGGGGATGGAAGACAAATTATGAGGGGAGACTGTCCAGGTTGGGGTTGTTTTCTCTGGAAAAAAGGCGCTTGCGAGGGGACATGATTACACTTTACAAATACATTAGAGGACATTATAGACAAATATCAGGGGACCTTTTTATCCATAAAGAGGATCACCGCACCAGAGGCCACCCCTTCAGACTAGAAGAAAAGGACTTTCATTTGAAGCAGCGTAGGTGGTTCTTCACAGTCAGGACGGGGAGGTTGTGGAATGCACTGCCGGGTGATGTTGTGATGGCTCATTCTGTTGATGCTTTCAAAAGGGGCCTGGATGATTTTTTGGACAGACATAATATCAAAGGCTATTTTGATACTAAACTCTACAGTTAGTATAGCTATGGGCATATATGGATTGTGTGAAATTGATGCCTCTTTTCTCATTATACATTATGTACATTGTACATTATATTTTGGGTTACTGTACCAGCCCAAGGCAACCACAAACCTTTAGTGGTAAAGATCTGTGTCTCCCCAGTAGATGCCCCAGTATCTCCCCATCTTTTTTTCTGCTGATTCACTGATTCACATGTTCCGTGCTGCTGTCACTTACTGAGCTTAGGGACTGACTTAAAATATACAGTGCACATAGAATATTACTGTGACAATATAAAGTGGATTCATATTTAATACATATAATTACTACATGGCAGTACAGGATCCTTTTTTTTAACCTACATATGCAAATGTAAAAAGAGTTGGGGAGCAACACAAGCATGAATAAAGTCCTCAGGGATGCCAAATAAGGGCTGTGATTGGCCATTTGGTAGCCCTAACCGGAATGTACGTAAGGCTCTCTTTGGCACTACACCTGGTTTGTAACTAAAGCTTGCCTTTAAGCCAGGAATTCAAAAATAAGCACCTGCTTCGAGGCTACTGAGAACAACCTCCAAGTGGTTGGTGAACAACATGTTGCTCCCTAGCCAATAATAAGTTACTAGATCCAGCAGGTAGTTGGTCATCTATCCCCACAAAGCATTTAGTCTCGCTATGTATGATCCTGGTATCCCGTCCAGGGTACTGCAATAAGTCAATAAATGAAGGTAATTGGAGACAGACCAGGACACACAGAATCTATGCTGCAAATTTCCTTTAATGGACAATAAAGGAAAAATGCAGCATAGATTCTGTGTGTCCTGGTCTGTCTCCAATTACCTTCATTTATTGACTTATTGCGGCTCCCTAGCCAATAGTTGGGTATCACTGGTGTAGATGAGCAGGACCGTTTTTGGGAGAGGAGCCTGGGCAGTGGTCCAAAGTTCCTCTAGGTGGGTTTAGTGCTCCATTAATGTTTACACCGTGCAATCCATTATCTGGTGCTCATGTGGCTATTTATGTTTTATTTATGACAAACAACACTTGTAGGGATGAACTGCATGCTGTCTGTAAGCTGTGGAGAAGTTGTTAGAATTTGTAACATCAGTGTTGAGTCCCTCCTTACCTGCCAGGATTTCAAATGATGCAGAAAGAAGCCAGAGTTCCCCCTTTAACTGGAATGAGCAGGAGGAGCTGTTCCTGTACAAAATATCCATATCTGTTTCTCTCTATGGCTTCCCCCTAAAACTCTGCCTGTTAATTCAGTAATAAATGGTTTTATATTATTAATTAGGCTCCTGGGCAGAGTCTGAGTACCCTGCATGATACCAGGGAGCACACAGAGATCATTGTGCCGTTCCTGGATATCTTTCTCTTTCTAGCACTTGGCTGTGTTGATGATGCAGTTGAACTGCATGGCGCTGCATGATTAGATGAGAGGGCTCTATATCACAGCTAGGGATCAGCTTCCATTTTCATTTGCAATGTGAGCTGACATGGCAAGTCTAAGGTGCAGAAATTGATCGTTTTAGATTGAAAGGCAATTCTGCTGATAGTTGTAGCAGAAGGTCTTGTGCTGACTTTGGGTATCTACAGTATATTAGTAATTATATGCTATAACATACTAAAAAAAAGTTAACTATATATTCCTACAATAGGGTATATAACCTGGGCCCCCAGTTTTTTTTAAAGCTACAGTTCCCAGAACCTCTTTACATCTGTAATTAAATGCTTGGATTTGTAGTTCATCAGCTGGAAGGCTGTCGTTTGTCATACCATATTCAAAAATTACTTTTGATGTGTGTGTATAATTCTGATATGCTAACAAAAAGTAAATGTTTCTTTTCTAAAACCGAAAGGATGGACATATGTATTCTAAAAATAGTTTCCCAAATTCAGAGGTGCGAATTAATAGATCTTGTACTCTGCATGGGAGAAACAATTGTAATTTTTTTTAATGGATTGTTCACCTTTGAGTTAACCTTTAGGATGATCTAGAGAGTGACCTTTTGAGACAATTTGCAATTGACTTTCATTTCTTATTTGTGGTTTTTGAGTTATTTGGCTCTTTTTTTGAGTTTGCAGTTTCAGCAATCTGGTTGCTACGGTCCAAATTACCCCGGCAACCTTGCACTGAATTGAATAAGAGACGGGAATATGAATAGGGGAGGGGCCTGAACAGAAAGATGAACAGTAAAGCACCAATAACAATAAATGTGTAGCCTTACAGAGCATTTGTTTTTAGATGGGGTCAGTGACCCCATTTGAAAGCTGAAAAAAGGTAATATAAAAATAAAAAATAGAAATGGAAAATGTGTTTAGAATTGGCCATTCTATAACATACTGAAAGTTAACTTAAAGGTGAACCACCCCATTGAATATCCCTTGGGAGTGCTATGCCCTATGTACCAGGAGACATGCATGCATAATCCAGCTTGCTCACTATTCTCATGCATGCGATAAAGAATAGGGTGACGCATCTTAAAAATATACTGTTGCTTTCCCCATCCAAGTGTGCAGGCTCTATTCACCCACATATCCAGTATCTTTGTGTGTAATTTTACAAATATGAGATACAAGTATTTTTATCATTTCAAAAGACTTCCTTGCCATCACCTTAACACTTACGTGTGCAAGGACAGTTGAGGACAAGGTAACCTGTGTGGGCTAGGGCTTCCATCCACTCCTCTTCAGCAATAGACAGGCAACATGAAATATATATATATATATGGAATTGTGTGTATGTATGTATGTATGTATATATATATATATATATATATATATATATATATATATATATATATATTTGTCAGTAACATGGAAACTGTACTATTTATTCTGCACAATGCTTAACCATGTCTTAATGCTCTCTCTGTTTGTTTAGGATAGCAGCTGCCATATTAGCTTGGTGTGACATCACTTCCTGCCTGAATCTCTCCCTGCTCACTGATAGCTCTGGGCTCAGATTACAGCAGTGAGGGGAAGAAGGAGGGGGAGAGGGGCAAACTGAGCATGCTCAACCCCTGGCCCTGGAGGTTTAAGCTGAAAACAGGAAGTCTGATATAGAAGCCCATGTGTACATAATAGAAGGAATGAGGACATCGGATCATTGTTGATCATTGTGTATTTTTATAGACCTTTCTGATAAAGCTTACTTAATTTTAACCTTTCCTTCTCCTTTAAGTGGAAGGAGGGCAATATGTTTAGGTTGGCTGGTCATTTTATTATAGAAAAGCTAGCAACCCTAGGACCTGGACCTCTGTTTGCCATCCCCTAGTATAGTTACTAATGGCTTCTTTAGCATTTCAAAGCATTTTGACGTTTGCACTGCTCATCATCTGTATCTGTCTATTAATTTATACTGCAGTATAGAAATTAATGATGTTAATTCCAGAACAGCCAGTATGCAGTTCAGCACAGGTACATTGCATTGAATATTACAAGGGAGGCTTTCTGTTCTGTATTTTTCTGGTAAAGGTATGGGACCTTTAATCCAGAAAGCTCCAAATTACAGAAAGGCTATCTCCCATAGACTACATTTTATACAAATAATGCAGATTTTGAACGATTTCTTTTTTCTCTGTAATAATAAAACAGTAGCTTGTACTTGATCCAATCTAAGATGTAATTACTCCTTTTTGGAGGCAAAACCAACTCTTGGGTTTATTTAATGTTTACATGATTTTCTAGTAGCCTTAAAGAGGACCTGTCACCTTGAGACATGAGTAAAATATTTCTTTTCCCTCCTTCGTAAAACCCTTTAGTCAGCTGTTTTTGTCTATATCTGAAACGGATTAGAAAATATCCTACATGTAAAAAGGGCTTCATAGGCGCTGCCATGTTTAAACACCCCTTTGTTTTCCGTGTGTGGGCTGTGCCAAACTGCCAAATCTCATTCATGCTTAGTCAGAGTATACTCTATGATAGACAGGCTCTGTATAACTCATGTCACACCAGGACTTGATATTCTATGAGAATTATTTGAAACACCTTCTATTGTTCTATTCAGATTGTGTGGGCTACTCCAGCCACTGACAATTGCACAAACTGGTGATATCGCGGAGTCTGCAGGACTTATTCTACCCATGATGCTTTGCTCTCCTGACTTTCTGGAAAGTCAGGCTTCAGTGTCTCATGGACATTCTGAAAAGTAGTTATAAATTGAGATTTAGTGAGATTTGAGCATAATAAATAGGGGTATGTGGTTTGTTTTAAAAGTTTTATTTCCTTCCTAGTGTTAACTCAATCATGACAGGTTCCCTTTAAGGTATGAAGATCCAAATTATGGAAAGATCCGTTGTTCGAAAAGGCTCAGTTCCTGAGCGTTCCCGGATAACAGGTCCCATACCTGTATTACAGTCAGGTATGGTTATGAGACAGGGCACAGGAATAATTCACCCAAACTCCAATATCAGATGGGAAACATTTGAAAGAAAATGAGTATGGAAATTCCATAGCAGTTACCCATACCTCCCAACTGTCCCGTTAGACTCACAGCTTAAAGGGCTACTCACCATCATTAGCAAAACTGTAATAACTGGAAAAAAAACAGAAATATAATTAGGGTGTGTGGCCACAAAAATGGGGGCGTGGTCAAAAAATGTTCCCCGCGTGGGAGCTATGATACCTATCTTGGCATGTGAGGAATCACAAGGAACATGATGTAAGTCATTCCCTTTAATGACTAACTATACAGAAAACAAAGAACATTCAGCACACTGGCCTTTTTGCAGGTCATTCTGTAGTTTGTCCATGGGAAAAGTGCAGTTTTTTTCTATTCTGATGTCATTAGTAGATAAAAACCTTTTTGGATCTTGTCGCACTATGTAATAATTGTCAAGTAAGCAGCTCACTGCCTGTTAATAGATGACAACTCCCAGCAACCCCAAAAAAATGTAACATACTAACATAGGTTGAAAAAAAATACCAGTCCATCAAGTTAAAACTTTTTGGGGGGAATGCAATTAAAGTCGCAAAGAGAAAAACAATTCACACCAATAAGAATAAAAATGCACATCTCACAATGTAATATTGTTCCTTAAACTGTTATTGCATTGCAAATTTTAATTGCGCACTCTTAAGAAATGCGTCGTAAGGTGTCGTAATCTTTTGGCACAAACATAAGTATTTCCGTAAGAAGTTTTATTACATTGGTGAAAGCTGTAAAATTCGCAAACTCTCTTCCACTGTCGGACAGGGAGAGAATTCCACAACTACACAGCTCTCACTGTAAAAACCATTTCTGAATATTACGATGGAACCTCCTTAGTTTCTTTTAATACAAATGGATGCGCTTGTGTCATTTGATAGGGCCTACTGGTAAGTAAAGCATCAGATTGTTTGTTGTATGATCCCCTTATATATTTATACATAGTTATCATATCTCCCATTCAAGGAGAACTAAACTCCACAATAAGAAAAGCTCCATCTACTACCCTAGATAGTCCCCCCCCCCCCTTGCTTCCTACCCTCATAGTGCATTATTCTAGTAGGTACCCTTGGACAGCATGCTCACTTATTTATTCAGAGTAACGCAAAGGAGCTCATGGTACCATCCTTTGGGTCAAGTCTTCTTAAGTAAGGGAACGCCTCATTTTTAGTGCTTGCGCAGTTGGAGCAATCCACTTTTCATATCAACTGTGCATGCACCAAAAAGTTCAGTGACTTGCCAAAGGGAAGGAAGAGGATCCGTAGAAGACCGAAGACCTGGAAGATTGTGCCCATGAGATACTCAGCATAAATAAGTGATCATGCTGTCCAGGGGCACTTTGGACTATTTAGGGTAGTAGATGGGGCGGTGTTTTGTTCTCCTTTGAGCGCCTTTTCTCCAGCATAACAACCGCAACATGCAGGGCCGCCATTAGAAATTACAGGGCCCCGTACAACAAAGTTTCTGTGGTCCCCTGGTCCACGCCCATCCTGGCGCACAAGCCCTACCCTATTCCTGCCCACTACACATCACAGTTAAAAGACCACACAGACATCAGTACTAAAAAAGTAACCCCTCCCAAAAGTTATTGATGGTCAGAGCCCCCTTTACAAGTTAAAAAAAAATTGGGGCCCCAAAAAATATTTTTTATAAAAACATTGGTGGCCGGACCCCCCCTTACAACTTAACAAAAAAATAAAATATTTAAAAAACATTGGTGGCAGGGCCCCCCTTACAACTTAAAAAGGGGCCTATAGAGTATGAAAATAAAACATTGGTGGCCAGGAGATTAAAAAAACCCACATTGGTGTCAGTAGAATGGCTTCAGGACTTCACTGTCCGCTCCTTTCGTGACATTGGGTATTTTCGCCGCTTCAGGACTTCAGTGTCGGCTCCTTCATGACTTTGGGTCTTCCCACCGCTTCTGTACTTTGCGTCTGTTCGGAACTTCCGCATTCTGCATTCAGGACAGTGGAAGGAGCGGCACACCTTTGGCACTCGTAAGGGGGGCCCGGTTCTTCGATAAGTACGGCACTGCCGGGCCACCCTTCAGCCCCGGGACACTTGTCCTCCCTGTCCCCCCCCCCTGATGGCGGCCCTGGCAACATGCCTAGTGTTTAATCATAACTGAGACTTTTCATACCCAATACCAGCTTAGTTGCCCTTTTTTGGAATCTCTGAGTAGCTGGAAACTAAAACTGCACAGCCTAGTCTAGATGGGGCCTTACCAGCGCTCTGTGCAGTGGACAAATAACCCCCTCCTCCCAAAAATCTATGCGTCTTTTAATACAGCTCAAGACCTTTTTGCCCTTTTAGCTGCTGACTGGCATTGCTTCCTAAAGCCCAGTTTATTATCTGCAACAGGGCTGTTCACATGGAGGTCCATGTGTCCGATGTAGCTCTCCAAAGGATTTTTATGGCCCCAATCTGCAAGCCCCTTCTGTTTCTAAGTGTAAAGTCCCACACTCAAAGTTTAGCAGTGGTCTACAAAGGCATAAGATCATGGACTGCAAATTGTTGTTTGGGATAGAAAGATGTAAAAGTCTTTTCCCCCATGTACACTGTTTTTCCACCCATATGATTTGCATCTACAACTCCCAGCATTCGTCCTACATATTATAAAGTTTTAAAGAATAATGAGAGGTGCCACCATGTAGATGGACTCATTAAAGGGGACCCATAAAAAGAATTTCAAAATCCTTTTTATTACATTAGTCAAACAAAATTAACTATAATTACACTATATAAATTATGTGAATCTTGTTACCCTCAATCTGGGAATTCACAATTCTAGCAAGCAGGCAGGAGCCATTTTGTGGACACTGTTATTAAAGGGAATGTAAAGGCAAAAAATAAAATCCCATTTTTATTTTCTTTAATGAAAAAGAAATCTCCAATATACTGCAATTAAAAAATGTCTACTGTTTTTATAATAAACTTGACCGTATGCTGTGAAATTCTCCCTTCATCTACTGCTGGGTATAGGAATTTTCAGATGTTCCCTAACCTCTCTGCATGGAAATGGTCATACTTTCAATCCATGGCCCTTTAAAGGGGTCATGGGAACGTTTTTTCAAAATGCATCGGTTAATAGTGGTGGTGTTTTCCGGATAAGGGAACTTTCGAGAATTTGGGTCTCCATGCTTTGTCAAGTCTTCCTGGCCCAGTGGCCAGTGTAATGCAACATGATCCTCTAATGAGAATTTTACCAGCTCTGTATAAATGTGATTCTCCTCCTTTCATAGATAATCATTAAAGGCATTTTTTTGTTCTGAACACCTAAACAGCACAATAGCCATCATTTAGGTGATTGAACCCTTTTTCTTTGGGCTCTTACACACGAGCGTCTGAAGCTGCGCTCCTTTGCCTTCCGGTTTTATGCGGTCAGGCGCAAGGGAGCGCAGGAGCAGACGCTTTCAATTTTTTTCAATGGGGCTGTACTCACACATGTGCATGTAGGTGCCGAACGCAGTTTGAGACGCAACATGCGCATGTTCTTAAGGCTCTGTAGGAGACAAACGCAGGTTGAGACACAACATGCTACATTTTTCCTGTGTGAGTACAGCCCCACTGAAAAAGATTGAAAGCATCTGCTCCTGTGCTCCCCTGCGGCTGAACGCATGAAACCAGAACGCAGGGGAGCGCAACTTCAGAGGCTCGTGTGTAAGAGCCCTTTATGTGGATATGTTTTCTTTGTGTGTCATGGTGACATAGATCTGTAATTGTCTCTTGATGATTTGGGAGATGAATAAGCACCTGAGCCTCTTTGTTGCCTTGAAACAGTACTAATCACCTGAGACCAAAATAAACCATCTAGATAGCAAGGTGTTTTATACGGAAATAAAGATTTTGAGTTGGCATAAGCTAATCCTATAAAGGTGGTTGTTGCACAGCTTTTTGATCATTCTTCAAATATATATCAATCCTTAAAGTTGCATTTCACATTTAAATTAACTTAATATGCTATAGAATGGCTAATTATTATCAAATGGGGGTCACTGACCCAAAAATGTATTGTTATTATTTCTTTTTATTACTTTACTTTTGGTTTACTCTCCTATTTATATTACAGTCTCTTATTTAAATGAATGCATGGTTGCTTAGGGTAATTTGAGCCCTAGCAACCAGATTGCTGAAATTGCAAACTGGAGAGCAGTTGAATTAAAAGTTACATAAATAATAAAAAAAATGAAAGCCAATTACAGATTGTCTCAGCATATCACTCTACATCATACTAAGAGTTAACTCAAAGGTAAACAACCCATTTAAATGAAACAGAAGGGATAGGATAGCTAGGTTTGCTGCATCCCTTTGGCAGATCCTTAACAACAAAGGCCTTTGGGAGTCAAAATGAAGTTAATAATAAGCCTTGTTGCTCATCTGAAGTATAACTCCTTTATTCTGCAGCTAGGAATCTATTCTCTAGACACTATCCTCTTGTTTCTCAGGTATAACTCCTTTATTCTGCAGCTAGGAATCTATTCTCTAGACGCTATCCTCTTGTTTCTTGGGTATTATGCCTTTATTCTTCAGCTAGAAATGTATTCTCTAGGTAGAAATGTATTCTCTAGATGATACCCTCTTGTTTCTTGGGTATTACTCCTTTATTCTGCAGCTAGGAATCTATTCCCTTGGTCCCCAACCAGTGGCTTGTGAGCAACATGTTGCTCTCCAACCCATTGGATGCTTCTCCCAGTGGCCTCAAAGAAGGTGCTTATTTTTGAATTCTTGGCTTGGAAGCAAGTAATTGCATTAAAACTAAGTTTACTGCCAAGTAGAGTCACCTGTAGGCTGCCAGTCCACACAGGGGAAAGATGGGCTGCATGGTGGAGTTGCCAGAAGAAAGCCATTACTATGCAAATGCTACAAAGTATCCCGCTAACAATATGCCAAACAGCACAGAAACAAGCCTCAAACCTTCTGGCACAAAGTCATTTGGAGTAATGAGACTAAAACTTAACTTTTTGGCCACCACCAAAATTACTACATTTGGAGAGGAGTCAACAAGGCCTATGATGAAAGGTACACCATTCCTACTGTGAAACATGGTGGTGGATCGCTGATGTTTTACGGATGTGTGAGCTACAAAGGCACAGGAAATTTGGTAAGAATTGATGGGAAAATGAATGCAGTAAGTTATCAAAAAATACTGGAGGAAAATTTGCACTCATCAGCCTGGAAGCTGCGCATGGGACGTACTTGGACATTCCAACATGACAATGATTCAAAACACAAGGCCAAGTCAATGGCTACAGCAAAATAAAGTGAAGGTTCTGGAGTGGCCATCTCAGTCTCCTGACCTCAATATCATTGAGCCATTCTGGGAGGACCTCAAATGTGCAGTTCATTCAAGACAGCCCAAGAATTTAGGGGAACTGGAGGCTTTTTGCCGGGAATAATGGGCAGCTTTAGGGCTGACAAAGGAGTTTGTTCTCCGAAACGTTGCATCTGCACTCCGCACAATAAATCTTTGAAGTATTCATACAGACCTGTGTGCCATTGGAATTTCTTCTGTTGCAGCTTTAGGGCTGGGGCAGACAGGGAGATTCGGGCAGATTCTGTCGCCTTCTCCCTGTCCGCCACCTGTTTCAATGAAAAAGCGCCAGCGCCAATACACACGTGGCGCAGCGATTTCCGGAATCGCCCGAAGTTGCTTTGTGAGGAAACTTCGGGCGATTCCTGAAATCGCCGTGCCGCGTGTGTATTAGCGCTGGTGCTTTTTGATTTAAACAGGCGGCGGACAGGGAGAAGGCAGTTCGGGGAGATTGTCGCCAGCGATTAATTGCCAGGCGACAGAATCTCCTCGAATCTCCCTGTCTGCCCCAGCCCTTACCGTCTGAGAAGATAAAGAGCCTCATCCACAACTACCACAAAAGACTTCAATCTGTCATTGAGGTTAAAGGGAGCAATACACGGTATTAAGTACTGGGGTATGTAAACTTTTGATCAAGTCATTTGGGTAGTTTGTGTAGTGATTATGATTTAAAAAGAATAAACACAGTTGTTTGACAATAAATGGCTTCAGCCAATCACTAATCATGAGTGCAAAAAGTTTTTGTGTTATCATTCATATTCTCTGAAAAATGGTAGAAATCATAAATTCTGCCAGGGTATGTAAACTTATGAGCACAACTGTATATATATGTGTTGCTATAAGAGATTCTGATTTTACTTTATCTCTATAATTGATCTCTGTAGAAGTAAAGAACAAACTTCTAAATATAAAATATATAAATAAATAATTGGAAGCTACCATTTTATATAAGTGCAACCATGGAGTTCTGAAAAATTCAATGTTTGCTTGTAAGAGGTAAAATCTTTAACATATATTAGTTTTTTTTTTAATGTTTTTTTATATATGCATTATGGTACTGCGCTGCAGAATATGTTGGTGCTTTGTTAATATGATCTAATAATACAGCTATGGGATCTATAATCTGAAATGTTTGAGTCCTGGGGTTTTCCTGATGAAGGGGTCTTTCTGTAACTGAGGTTTCCGGATAACCGATCTTTCCCTAATTTGGATCTTCATTCCTTAAAGGAGAAGGAAAGGCTTGCTGCACTTACATTACATTACCTAACATTTGGCACCTATTGGGTTTATTTAAATTTTTACATGATTTTCTTGTAGACTTAAAGGAGAAAGGCTTACTGCACTTGGTGGTGCCAAATGTTAGGTACCCCCCAAGTGATTGTAGTGACTTGAAACCCTGGGCCGGTGCTCCTATTGGCAGAAAACTGCCCTGGGTTATACCAGTGAGCACCGTGGATCAATTTTCTTCCGTCTGCCTCTGTCTTCCTCCTTCTTCACGCGGCTGCACATGCGCAGTAGAACAAAAAGCCGAACTTTAACTAAAAAGTCGGCTGTTTCCATAAAATGCGCATGCTTTTGCCCTTGGAAATTTGAAGACCGGAAGAGGAGCGCTCTGGTATAACCCCAGGCCGGTGCAGTTTTCTGCTGATAGGAGCACTGGCCTGGGGGTTTCAGGTAAATCAATACAATCACGTGGGGGTGTGTAACATTTGGCACCCCCAAATGCAGCAAGCCTTTCCTTCTCCTTTAGTCTACTAGAAAATCATATAAACATTAAATAAACCCAATAGACTGGTTTTGCCTCCAATAAGGATTCATTAGATCTTAGTTCAAGTTTTATTATTACAGTTAAAAAGGAAATCATGCTTTAAATTTGGATTATTTGTTTCTAATGGAGTCTTTGGGAGACTGCCTTTCTGTAATTTGGAGCTTTCTGGATAATGGGTTTCTGGATAACAGATCCACTACCTGTATTCGAGTTTTTTTTACCCCGGCTACACTGACTAGAGTTTTTTACATTCCAATGTTTTCTTAAATTAGAAACCATTCCAGTTGTGAGTTCATTAGAGGTCCAAAAAAGCTCACAAAGCTCTAAAATTCAACCTTTGATGAATAAACCCCTTATAGGATTCATGCAGCTTAGATACCATGAAGTACAAGGTATTGTTTTATTATTACAGAGAAAAGAAATCATTTAAAAAGGCATGGTTCTAGGGGGAGTGGGGAATTGGCAATTCCTGTTTGCTCCCACCCTGCAGAGCTATCTGCACCCAGCACTGTGGATGGGTGGGCTGGCAGTGAGCACTGATGAATGAAAGGGATGCTGGTGGCACTGGGAGGGGTGTCATGGGTGAAGGTCAGCTTTGGGTGCCATGAGCACCCATATCTCTTGGCCCAGAGTTGCAGAGGATGCAGAGTGCCCACAGTATACAATGCATTATTTCCTCTTTGTGTAAATGAAAATAGCTGGATAAAATGTGTATATTGCACAATACTTGTATATAAAGTTTTCTGAATTCTGCTCTTTCACATATGAACTGTGTTTGGTTTACATCTAGATTTTTTTTTTTGTTCTAACTTTGTTTCTGTAACCAAAACAATACCGGCCATATGGTCTTTTAATTAACATTCTGTATGTTTGTGTTTTCATAGGATATATTTAAAAGCTTTGCGGTAGCTGAATCAGTGAAGGAGGAAGCTTAAGTGTATGGAATGAACAATGAGAGGAAAACTTGGAATTTAATTGAAGTTTGAAAAAGGAATTGTCCTGCACTGTAGAAAATATCTCACATTCTCCCTGACTCCTGCTCAAGACCCGGGTCCTTGAGTTAATATCTTTATGTAACACTGGTGTGTGCATAAGTATTTCTGCAGCCTGGCTACATTCTGTCAGCATGAAGTGGATCTGTAGACTCAATGAAACAGAGAAGTTCTGGGTAAGAGTTTATTTATCCTTCTTTGGGTGGCACTCAAACTATGTCTGGGAGTCCTCTTTGTGACCTACAGTTTGGTTCAAATGAATGAACATCTTTTTTATTTTTGCAGTTGCATTACTGAAAGGGAACATTTCTCCGTTTTAAAATGAATAATGGCTGAGGTGTAAAGTATAACTAGCAGACCCTGTCGCATCCATGATGCCTAGTAGTATAGACGGCTGGTTGGGGACCTGGTCTGATACATGATTTCAGTATATGTTTCCAGAACAGATTATTTTATCTATTGTCAAAGATCCTTCTCATAATATAGTAGATGATTTACGCTTACTATAAACTAAGAAAACGTTAGTAAAGTTGGGCCAGTACCAGAACAGCATTAACAATACAGTGATACCACTGGGCCAATCTCAATTCCAGTGCTTCCCACAGGCAGTGCCCTTTTACACTGAAATTGTTGTGTGTGTCCATACTACAGGCACGGAGCAGGGCCATTATCATCAAGGACCAAGTCAGTGAATGCAGTTCCTAATGTATATGAACAACTGGACATTTTAGAGGGGGTCTAAGATATGAAATCCCTGAAATCTCTGATGAATCAATAGGTTAATTTTTGGGATTCAATAAAAAACTGCAGGGCTTCGCATTCTATATGACCCTAAAAGCCTTTGGGGAAACTCTAAAAAAAATGACCATAAAAGTTATTAGTGAGAATCATTTTAAAAAGTCTCCCTTTGATAATGACTGACACGGTTTGATTAATTAATGAAGAATGCAATTTACACGTTCCACTGTCCAAAAAAGTGACCCCCCCGTGCTTTGCTTGAAATGCACCTTTTTTCAACATTCCTCTAACTGTCTATGGAACACAAAGCAACATAAGGCAGAGAACTGCGTTTAATATTCTAGACGCACGCAGACCTGTTCATACTTTGTTTAAACAATTTGTGTAAAATTGTGTACCCCACTGTGTGGCAACCTCAGCAACACACTGCTGTTTATTTTTAAGTTAAAAGCTTGATGTGTCCCCAGAATTCCTGCATTGTCTTGTTTAACATTCAGGAAGCAGTGGCTTGGTGATTCAGAGGAAATCACATTCAATCATGGAAATAATTAGGACTTTGGAATAACTTTGAAAGTATTAATCTTTTCTCCCTGCATGCAATTTGCATTTGGGAGCAAGGATTTGGGTGATTATCCTAAACATTCTAATGAACTGACACAGATATAAGGTTAAAGGGGTTGTTCACCCTTGGGTTCACTTTTAGTAGAATGCGGAGATTGATATTCTAAAACTATTTGCAATTGATTTTCATTTTTTTATTATTTGTGGTTTTTGAGTTATTTAGCATTTTTAGTCAGCAGCTCTCCAGTTTGCAATTTATATGATTGCTACCCTAGCAACCATGCACTGATTTAAATAAGAGACTGGAATATGAATAGGCGAGGGACTGACTAGAAACATGAGTAGAAGCTAATCGCAACACTACACTTTTAGACTTACAGAGCAACCCCCATTTGAAAGTTGGAAGGAGTCCAAAGAAGAAGGCAAATAATTCAAAAACTATAAAAAATAAATAATGAAAACCAACTGAAAAGTTGCTTTTAACTGGACATTATATAATATACTAGAAATTAAAGGGGGATTCAACCCTTCCGGCGCTAAACCCCTCCCCCCCTATTGCCCCTAATTTGTATATTACCCCAAAGTGCAGGTCCCTTCGTGCAGGGTCACAGGCGCCATCTTCCTCCAAAACGTCTTCTTCGTTTGGCACTTGGTGGCGCATGCACAGTAGGACGCATTTGCTGGTTTGTACTACTGTGCATGCACCCTACGTTCACGTGCAAACCATCAATTGCATCCTACTGCGCATGCGCCGTCAAGCGCCGACTGAAGAAGGAAGAAGATGTTGTGGAGGAAGATGGCGCCTGTGACCCTGCACGAAGGGACTTGCGCTTTGGGGTAATATACAAGTTAGGGGCAATAGCCCGGGGGGGGGGGGTGGCTATGGGGTGGGAGGGGGAGGGGTTTTGCACCGGCGGGTTGAATTCCCCTTTAATTAAAATTGTATATAATATAGTATATATTAAATACGTTTTACCTTTCAGATCTTGCAGAAATAAACCTTTATGCAGCATTTTATTTATTAGGGTTGTTAAAATGCTTGTTATTAAGAAGGGACTGGAGAAAAACACATCAGCATTCTGGCCTCGGTGCTTATAGGGAGCTTCTACAGCAGGCGTCCATGTTGCGGCACATGCATAAGTTTAATGAGCGAGTCATTCAGCTAATTTGTTATGCTCATGTTTATGGATGTAGCATCTGGGAATGTGGCAACTGATGTGTGTGACATGCACAGTTGGGGAAGTTGCTTAGTATGTGCATTCATGTGCTCCAGAGCTCTTGCTAGGTGCTTTTCGTAGAAAAATACTATTGTTAGCCCATTCATCTGCTTGTGTTATCCAGAATGTTAGTTGGGAGGAAAGGTACTCTCAAGTCTTGTGTTGCAAAAAAAATGCCTACACGTTAAAATCTTTTGCTTTTTGTCTGGATCTGCATTGTAAATTTACATTTTTTCATACCAGTTAGTTTTTACCCTTTAAAGACAATGTCTAACCACTAGGTCACACCCTTTGGTGCTTCATTGTAAAATGTTTATCACACTGCTGGAGGCCTGAAGGAGATAGATAAAGGTGGGTGGTAGAAGTCTGTTAACTTATGTGCCGTCACATTCAGATTAATTAGTTGGATTGTCTGCGTGGCTATTGTAATAACTTTCACTGTAGAATTTGTGGGTTCAGGTTCTGACCTAGAAGTAATTATACATTAAATATAAATGATCTAACTGAAACACTTACAGTATACAACAGTGTAGTAAATGAGAATTTAGCCCAGTATTGAAAACATGTGGACTAGTTCTAGTTCTGGAGCAGTAATGGGATGGGGGTTCAGCCTGATGGACACTTGAGATTTGGGAAGAACGTCCGTGTTCTTCCTAGGTACACCTGTAAACCCAGCTTGAAGGCCATTTAGAATGAGATTTGTGATTAACACTTGTCCTACATATTCTTAAAACAATGCTGAAGTTTGGACCTTCAAAGGGAGCTTATTCAGTTATTTGTCTACTCTACTATCTCGTGTGGCCCACAGGGGGTGAATAGCCAAGGTATGCAGAGAATAGTGAAACAAGAACTATTACTATATCTCTGAATAAATGAGTAGACAATCTCCGTGTCTGATGGCACAACATTATTTTTTTTATTACCTAATGCAAAGTATTATTTATGTTTTTCTTTCAACCAGGATCTTAACCAGACTTGGCACACGGAGAATCCTGATTTTTCACAGTGCTTTCACAACTCCGTCTTGAACTGGATCCCTAGTATCTTTCTCTTTATCTGCTCGCCATTTTATGTTGTCTACTTACGGCGTCATGGACGCGGGTATATCCGAATGTCAACCCTCAGCAAAGCAAAAACAGTAAGATTTATTTATTATGAATACTTTATTCAAGTTAAAAACTTTTCTGGACATAACTTATAATTAAATATAGAGTCCAGACTTCTTTTCACTATACACTGATTAGTGTTGTTTTGGATTTTGATTGGGCCTTTAGATTTTACAATACTCTTCCTAGCATGTACCTTGAAATATATACATAGCTATAATATGTCAGATGATAGATATTACATATGCTGATTTAATTGTGCTTAAAGGGGCAGCTCGCTTTTAAATTAACTATTATGTTCTAGAATGGCTACTTTTCAATTGGTTTTGATTTTTTTTTAATAATATTTGTATTTGCCTTTTTTAAACTCTTTCCAGCTTTCAAATAGGGGTGGCCAGGGTTGGACTGGGGGGCCCCAGTGCCCACCGGGACTGCTGTCCAAGGCCCACCCATACTGTGACACAAAGCTCGCATGAGCAGACGGTGTTGTGCGGTGCTAGAGTTTTTTTTTTTTTTTGTATAATCCCACCGGCCAGTCCGACCTGTCCACGGTGCTCTCAAAGGGCCACGGCTCCACCATAGCTTCACAGTCCAACACAGTCAAAAAGCCCGGCCTCACCTAATAGAATGGGCTGTGCATGTGGTGCAAGGATGTTGTCTGTGGTGCAGGGCTTTTGGCTCTGCTGCTTCCTACCTGCCGGCTGCCTCCCTGTCTGTAATGTAGGATTTACTTTACGTGCAGTCGCAGGGTCACGTGGTAGGCGGTAACCGCATCAGCAACCTCTGACCCACCACCTTCTGCTCCAATCAGAAAGTTACTGGCAGCAGGCAGCAACTATGGGCGGAAACCTGCAATGTTCACCTGGACCACACAGATTATAAATTATTTTACTAAGACACAGCACGTTAAATAAAGCAATAGCCCCTGGGGCCCACCAGGTTTTTTACCAGGTCCCGGGATGCCAGTCCGACCCTGGGGGTGGCTGACCCTGGCAGCCAAAGAACTATAGCTCTGCAAGGCTACAAATTTACTGTTATCGCTACTTTGTATTACTTATCCTTCGATTCAGGTCCTCTACGATTCATAGTCCAGTCTCTCATGCAAACCATTAACTGGTTGCAATGATAATTTGGAACTTAGCAACCATATTGCTGATGCCAGCAAATGTTTCGGGGCAACACCCTTCAAGTGTTCTAGAAGAAGGGGGGTTGCCCGAAAATGTTTGCTGGGATCCTGAATCAAACTACACATTGGGGGTCATTTATAAACACTGGGCAAATTTGCAGATGATTGCTTTTAGTGCTCGACTTGCAGCTGTCTGAAAAAAGCTGATCACTGATTGGTTGCCATGGATTACTGCCCAGATACAAATTAGCCCAGTGTTTATACAATAAATGAGCCATATTGTGTTGCAGAATTCTCCCCTCTTCAATACAATTTACAAATTCTATGCATACATAGATTTTTTTGCAAAATAGAATCACAGATTTCTCTTATGGCAGTCATTTCTGGGGCAATTAATGCAGCTGCGTTATCTGATGATCAGACATTTTAAGTGGTCATATATCACAATTAGATCAGGATACTGAATACTGTCTTGTTTTAGTATTCAGGTTCGGCCGGGCAGAAGGATTCAGTCGACTCCGAATCCTGCTGAAAAACGCAGACCCCCTGGCTGAATCCCAAACCAAATCCTGGAGTCGGTGCATCCTTATTTTTGACCAACATTATACACCATGTGTAATTACTTTTAGGCTATTTGTTAGGTTGCTATGTTGGACTAATCTGTGACTACCAGTGTAGGTGGTAGGGCATCTGCTAAAATAAAATTACAATAAAAAAGAAAAAGTCACACATGCTTATATGTGAGAAGCAGTCATATCAAACTTTTTTTCATCTTTGATTGCAGAAGTTCCCCTAAATTGAAAGGGGAGCACCATATGGAATAGTATGCATTGAAATTGAATTCTTATAGCCACCTTGGGGAAGCCAAATAAGCTGAAATCATAAGCCCAGATGAGAACAGTGATTTTAGTTCCTATAAAGAAAGCTAAAGAGGTGTGAATGACTTGTATGGCCCTCTACAGAACTATACAGTGAAAACCTTTCTTATAACAGATTTTGTAGCAAACAAATAGTTCATTTATAGGTGCCAGATATATACTAATACAAATTGTAAATGGGAAGAAAAACCTGTTAATGCCAGTCAATGAAAAAAAAAAACACAAAAACAAATGAAACTTTGAGATTGCCAAGACTTTATTAAGAAATAATTTACCGAAACTCCACTTCCACTCCTCTTCAGTAAAGGTGATCCATCGTGCAGCGCTCGATTTCTTATAGGAGATAGCCAGGGAGGAGAAATCAAGAGAAGCACGATAGATCGCCACCTTTTCTGAAGAGAAGCAGAAGCAAAGTTTTAAGTTATTTCTTAATAAAAACTTAACGATTTCAAAGTTTCATTTGTCTTTGTGTTTTTTTTCCGGTCTATACTAACGATTTTTTTTTTTATAATTGATGTTATTGGCCCTTTAATAGTAACCTGGAAACGTGTAGAACAATGAGTTTGTTGAACATGGAATTAACTTTTTAGCTTGTGGTACTGCCTTATTATTTGTTTAACTGCAAGAAAATTTTTCGTCTTTCCATACAATGGAATTCCAGATAACAAAGGCTCAGAGAAAGGAAACGTCCTGATGGTTCCAAGATTTTTTTTTCTGTTCAGGTTAAAGGAATGGCACAAACCATGGGTTTCTCCAACTGCCTTTCCTGTTTCTGTAATAATTGTGCATCTTACACCCAGCTTTCCTCTTCCTTTTGGCCTTTTGTACTTTATAAATACTTTGTTTCGCAGAATTTCACTAAGGTGGTGTAAAACAAATCTTATCTACTCTTACTTTTAACATAACTCCCAACATTTTGTAAGTAAATAGAGGGACAATAAAAATTTTCCGCACGTAGCGCAGCAAATTTTTTAACCCTCAGAGAAAGGTACAGTTGGGAGGTATGCTTTTAAGAGTGATGGTGCCTGTGTGGAAATCACTATTACCAGTCAGGAAGGATTGTATATATAAATGTATGGCAGCATATGTAAATAGATAACTATATCATACTTAATAAGACATACTGAGTTTGGCCCACTGTCTTCAGAAGGACCATCCCCTACCTAAGCCTAACCTCACCTAAAGGAGAACTAAACCCTAAGAATGAATATAGCTAAAAATGCCATATTATACATATTGAACTTGCACCAGCCTAAAGTTTCAGCTTGTCAATAGCAGCAATGATCCAAGACTTGAAACTTGTCACAGGGGGTCACCATCTTGGAAAGTGTCTGTGACACTCACATGCTCAGTGGGCTCTGAGAAGCTGAACTTAGGGGATGTCTCAAATTGTTGTATTGTTTGTAATATAAGTAGGGATGCACCGAATCCTTAAAATCATGTGACTTTTTGTCACAAAATAAGGAAGTAAAACATTTTTGCCGTGCACTTCATGCTCGGCTGGCTTTTGCCATTCCTTAGAGTCCTGCGCGGGTCCATGTTTTGGGACCTGCAATAAGCAACCTGGACATGCGACCCGCATTTTTACCAATACCTTATCCGCAACCCGTACCCGCGACCAGCTGAACATCAAGAATCAGGAAGTCACTAATTTATAAATAGGATACAGGCAACATGAACTTGGACAAATTGTCAGCAGGCCAAGAAGGTACATAGCTCAAGGAGAACTAAAGTAATAGTACAGGCTTGTCCTGCCTAATCCAGTAATTCAAACTCTCAAAAGAGGGAATATGTCGAAGACAGGGTCAGACTGGGCTGGCAGGACATAGAGGAATAAACCCGGTAGATGTCTGCCCAGACTGGCTCCCTTGTCCAAATCTGTCACTGCTGCCTTCAAACTCCCTCTCTTGCCCCTATAACTGCTCTGTGAATTATACAAGCATCTTATTGATGAATGCTTTACCTTACAGGTATGGGGTCCGTTATCCGGAAACCCATTACTCAGAAAGCTCTGAATTATGGAAAGGCTGTCTCCCATAGACTCCATTTAATCCACATAATCCAAATTTTTAAAAATTATTTCCTTTTTTTCTGTAGTAATACAACATTGCCTTGTACTTGATCCAAGCTAAGATACAATTAATACTTATTGGAAGCAATACCAGCCTGTTGGGTTTACCTAATGTTTACATGATTTTTTAGTAGACTTAAGGTATGAAGATCCAAATCATGCAAAGACCCATTATCCGGGAAAACCCCAGCTCTCGAGCATTCTGGATAACATGTCCCATACCTGTACTTGAATTGACATTGCCTATATTAATTAAGAACTTTTGTGCTCTTACAGTGTCTTGGAGCTTTGCTGGTGTTGGTCTGCTACACAGAACTGTTCTACACTGTCTGGAACATGACTCATAATGTTCGCCAAGCTCCAGTTTTCCTCATAAGCCCTCTGATTCTTGGATCCTCCATGGTAATGTTTAAATGAAATGGCGCTTGCCTTTATTTGGTATCACTATTGAATTCCTGTTGCAAGATTTATCTCCAAATTACACCGTTCTTTTTTCTGTGTCACTCAGTTTTGTCTTTTTTTGTAACTTTGTTTATTTGGTTTTACAATTTTACCAACAAACAGTTTGTAGTAAAAACGGCTATATGTACACTGTGGATTATAAAAAAAATCGGCTATATATACACTGTGGATTATACAGTACATAATCTCAGGATTGTCATATATAAAATTGACAATTTTTAATAAATGTATATTGAAAAGTTGCTCAGAATTATGTTATTTTATGCAAATTTTTATTTGAGGTAACTGTAACGCCAAAAAATGAAAGCGTTTTAAAGTAATGAAAATATAATGTACTGTTGCCCTGTACTGGTAAAACCTGTTTGCTTTATAAACACTACTATAGCTTATATAAACAAGCTGATGTGTAGCAATGGTGGAAATTGAAAAAAGGCTATATGGCACAGGATAAATAATGGATAACAGATAACATTAGGTTCTGCAGAGCGTATCTGCTCTGTAACCTGAGCTTTTTCTTCTTTGAATGGCTGCCCCCATTGCTACACAGCAACTTATTAATAAAAACAATAGTAGTGTTTCTGAAGAAGCAAATACAACAGTTTTACCAGTGCAGGGCAACACTGCATTATATTTTTGTTACTTTAAATTACTTTTTATTTTTATCCTCATTATTTCCTGCTAGTATGCTTGTGCAAGGTCCAGTTTCATATTTTATAGCTTTGTTTTGTACATTTCAGTGTCAAATCACTATTGGTTACTAATCATATTAGATGCAGTCTTTTGACCTGTAGTATTATAGATTTCCAGTGAACTTTTCTTTGTTATCCTTTTTCTCTATTCTTATATCCTATGAGACCAATAGGCTATGTATTCATTTTCTATGCAAATTTATTCAGTGCACAGAGCCATCAGCAGACACACTATAAGCAATGGTACTACAACCCCATTTCTAAAAGAAGTTGGGACACTGTATACATTGTAAATCAAAAGAGAATGGGAAATATGTTAAACCCTGTAGCTTCGTGGTCCCCAACCAGTAGCTCGTGAGTAACGTGTTGCTCTCCAACCTCTTGGATGTTGCTCTCAGTGGCCTCAAAGCAGGTGCTCATTTTTGAATTTCAGGCTTGGAGGCAAGTTTTGGTTGCATAAAAACCAGGTGTTCTGCCAAACAGTCTCAGTGTAGGTTGACAATATACACAGGGGCTACCAAATGGCCAATCACAGCCCTTATTTGACACCACAAGAACATTTTTCTTGCTAGTGTTGCTCTCCAACTCCTTTTACATTCTGAGTGTTGCTCATGGGTTGAAAAGGTTGGGGATCCCTGTTGTAGCTAATAGCAAATAGTACAAAGACAGCAAATCAGATGTTGGACCTGAGATATGTTGTTTTCTGAGATATGCTCATTGTGAATTTGATGCCAGCATACCTATAAATGATTCCTGGATAACAATGGCTCAGACAATGGGAACTTCCTGACAATAGGTAATTGTAGTTCCAAAAATTTATTTATTTTCAGTCACCAAGCAAAATGTAATATGCCATGATGCAGAAGAAGGTATACCATAAAAGCTTAATGAAAGGAGCACAGCTGTCCAGAGATGGGCTCATATAATCGTACGAAGAATGTTTTTTTGGACCGTCTGTGGGTTCAAAATGGTCGTCCTGACAATTTTAGCACCATGGTGATCGGTTGTTTAGTCAATCAGAGAGATTAGAACAATTCTGTTGGATACTGTTAATTACTTCGCATGTATCTGATAATACCCATAGGTGACTGTCCATCATTATTTAATGCTTAGTACCATAGATTAACAAATCTTTTTCATCCCATGTATCCAAAAAACAAGTAAGCTACATTGTAAATTGTGTATTATAATCAATGTTCCATTTCCATTGCATAGATCTAAGGCAAAGTCAACTGCCTAGCTCAAACGCACCATATATGAAGAGATGGGTCAAAAACTCCAGGCTGTCTTTCAATAAAAAGATGTATTCTGTAGTTCCTTGTGCCTTACTCTACCATCTCAAAGTAGAACTTAACCCTAAAAACAAATATGACTAGGGATGCCATCATTTATATATACCCGTTACCAGCCTAAAGGTTCAGTATCCGTATGATAGTAATGATACAGGGCTTCAAATTTATCACAGGAGATCACCATCTTAGATACATGTGTGACACCATGAAACCCTTGGGAAGGCCTACCCTGAGTCTGAGAATGGTTGTTGCTGTTTGAGCAAAATTCTGCTTTATGTTAGTAGGAACAAATTCTTCTAACCATTAATACCATTTCCAATCATATATCTGACAGCTTCTTGCAACGTGTATGATCCAGTATGAACGCATGCAAGGTATACGGTCTTCACCTCTCCTTCTGTTTTTCTGGTTATTGGCATTGCTTTGTGCAACTTTCCAGCTACGTACAAAAATTACCACAGCCATTTCAGAGGTGAGCCCCCCCCCCCAGGTATTCTATTAATGTATATCAATAAATCAACCCAAAACTGTAATGTATTTTTGGGGAAATCCTTATTGCAAGAATTTAAAAAGGTGGATTACAATGGTCCCTTGCTGTATATACAGGCTTAACACTTGGGGGCAGATTTACTAAATTCACATTAATTCACATGAAGGATTTGAATATTCGATCGAATTTTCAAAAAGATTAGAATTTCAAATATGCAAATTAGGCAAATTTGACCAAATTCGACCATCGAATATTCGAATTTGATTTTATTCGAATGTTCGATAATTCAGTGGTCAAATACTTCCTCTTTAAATTTAAATTTGATCACCTACTTCGCCAGATTAAGCCTGCCAAAATGTGGATCATTCCCTAAGATCGAATAAGAAAAATTCAATCGATCGCTTAAAAATCGTTTGAATATTCGATTTGAATTTGAATCGAATTTGATTGATTCGATTGAATTTTCCCTATTTGATTGTTCGATCAATCGAATTGCGCTAAAAAGAATTTGAATTCGAATTTTTTTAATTCCCCACTATTCCCTGGTCGAATTTCAAATTTTTTTTTGCATTCGAAATCCGACCCTTAGTAAATCTGCCCCTTACACTTACTTTTATGAGTAAAGTAGTAAAAAGGGCAAATCTTAAGATGTTGGCTCTTTCCAGTAAATAAAAAGTCTCCCTTATCCTATAATGAACTATCTCATACCCAATGAAAACTGGATTTTACTTATTCTTAAATGGTTTAATTAGTGTAAATTAAGTGACAATTGTACCAAAGTATTTTGTTTAATGCCATCATGGTACACCATTTTATTTTTAAAAAGAAAATTGTAATAATGATGGATGTCTGTATTTGTTTTGCCTATTTTGCTAAATTGTTACACAGAGGTACACAATTGAATAAAATCAGTGGTGATGATGATGCTTGCTGTTTTGACACCAACTAGTATATTTTACACAGCATGATAAATAAATACTCCCTCTTATCTCTTTGTTTTACTAGTGTATTCATGCCTTCAAACTTGAGAATAATTACCTTTAATTCTTTGTTTTTTATTTCAAGGCTCCACAGATTGACAAACTGCGATATACCCTTTTTGTTCTATACTTTGTATTTGTGTTGGCCCAGTCAGTACTCTGCACATTCAGTGATGACCCACCATTCTTCTCCAACCTAAAGAAGGAATCGGTATGCTGCTTCTACACTATTGTTTTGAATTAACTTTAAAAAAAAGATTTACTGGCTCACTACACTGGCAGAGATGAATTCTCATTTTAAGAAACAGAAAGACGACTCTTAAAGGGGTTGTTCACCTTCCAAACACTTTTTTCAGTTCAGTTGTTTTCAGATTGTTCCCCAGAAATAAAGACTATTTTCAGTTGCTTTCCATTATTTCTTTTTTTAATGTTTTTTCCAAAATCTAGGTTTAAAGACAGATGTTCTTGTCTCTGGTGTTTAGTCTGACAGCTCAGTAATTCAGGTGCAGACACTGAACTGTTACAGTTATTTATACTGTTATTTTGCAACATTTAGTTCAGTGGTCCTCAAACTTGGCCCTCCAGCTGTTAAGGAACTACAAGTCCCACTGACGGCCACAGTCAGGCAAATGCATTGTGGGACTTGTAGTTCCTTAACAGCTGGAGGGCCAAGTTTGAGGACCACTGATTTAGTTGATAAATTTCTCAGGAATATTCTCTGGAATATTAGCAACTATTGTATCAATTCTAACAGCTGCCTCTAATGATACCCAGGGATTATGCTCTGCAGGGACAAAGATAAGAAATGTATCCATTAAATGTATCAGTTTAGAACAGTTTAGAGGGTCGGAGACCCCCCCTCCCACAGTTGCTTTAGAAGGTGAAAAATTACACTTTTCACTTCAATATTAGAGAAACAGTCACACATAGAAAATAGAAAGTAATGGGAAGAAGTCATTATTTCTGGTAATCCATCTAAAAACAACTAGTTGTTTGAAGGTGAACAACCCCTTTAAAGTTAACATAGGCTGCTTTTTTTCCACCCCCGGTAACTGGCCACTCACTGCCATTTGAACTAAGTCTCTCACTGTGCCTTATTGCAGAAGCGGCCCTTTGTGAAGCATGATATTCCTGTCCTATAATATGATATGCCTGTCCTATAAGCTGATTAATTTATAACCCCCCCTAGCATCATAATTTAATAAAGTCAGTGCCAAAAACCTGAAAATTTCAAGGTTTTTTTTTTTTTATTATAAAATCCAACATTTTAATTTCTGTTATTTATTGTACCCAGAGGATGGAAAAAGTCAGACCTGCAGAGAGATGTCAGTGGGAGAAGTCCCAAAAAGATATCCTGATCTGCACTGGATTTCTTGCATAAATCTAAAGATTTTGTGTTTTTCGGGCAAAAATCCGATAAATTGGTTGGAAAATCTGAAAAATTCAGTTATTTCTAAACACCTGTGCAGTTTGCAGTGTAGTTTTTGTTTTTTCAGTCTGTTGTTTTTTCCTAATGCCTTGTAGTCCCCCTTTAGTTAAATAAAAGAGCTTTTGGACAGACAGCAGTAAGACGGCATTCCTGTCTTGAGAACATTTCATTTTTTTCCACAGGCTTAAAGTGTTCCAAAGGTCACAGATTTAGCTCTAGTTTACACTGAAACAATTCATGAATGCATGAAAGAATGTATAAATTTCAACTTGTATGTTTCATTCACAGAATCCATGCCCTGTATCTGACGCTTCCTTTCTTTCCAAGGTTACATTCAGCTGGTTTACAGAGTAAGTGGTACACTTTGTGGAAATGGAAATATTCTTATATTCTCAATAATCTTATGATGGCCATAGACGTGCAGATTATTAGCCTGTGTCGGTCAAAAGATCATCCTTGTCAATCCTCCGACCTACAACTAACCATTCAAATTAATATAAAGTAGTAAAGAGAACAAATCACACATGCTCAGGCCATTAATTATCAAACAGCAATCGTATGAAAGTTATGTCCGACAAATAGTAGTGACAGTGTCCCACAGGAGAAGGAAAGACTAAAACTAAGTAAGCCTTATCAGAGAGGTCCACCTAAATATTCCAGTAAACCTTCAAAGTAGTGCTGCTCTGAGTCCTCTGTCAAAAGAAACACAGCATTTCTTTCCTTCTATTGTGTCCACATGGGCTTCTGTATCAGACTCCCTGCCTTCAGCCTAAACCTCCTTGCCCTGGGCATAAGCATGCTCAATTTGCTCCTCTCCCCCTCCTCCCTTCTCTGCTGTAATCTGAGCCCAGAGCTATACGGCAGGGAGAGACCCAGGCAGGAAGTGATGTCACACCAAGCTAATACTGCAGCTGCTATCCTAACCAAACAGCTTCTAGAGCTTTTACTCAGGTATGGTAAAACATTCTACATAATAAATATAGCATTCTGGCTTGCACTGTTGCAGCTAATCTATTGGCAGTAAAATGACTGTAGCTTTCCTTCTCCTTTAAGAAAAAATGGCAATTACAAGCTTGAGTTTCTATAGAAGTCAATGGGAATTGTGTCAAAAAAACTTTATTTTTTCACCTAGTTTATTAACTCATTAGAGATTTTTGGTCCCCAAATATGTGGTTGCTGCTAACTGGTTGTGTTTTTTCTTTAAAATTAGTTGTTGCTCAGGGTCAAAAAACAAGATTATGAAAAAGTTGACTGCGTTTTGTTGTGGGTTTTTTTCCCCCATGATCGTGGGTTGTTTCCTCAACCATGAAAATTGTTACATTGGCATACTAGTGTTCCTAAGATGGTTTTCTTGATTTCTGTAAAACCTATAGAGAACATTGTGACTCATGGAAGATAATTGCTGTATAAACTTTTTATGTATATACCAATATTTGCCTGTTTCCTAAAGAATAATGTTTAGAGGCTACAGACAACCTCTGAAGGATGAAGATGTATGGTCCTTGAGGAAATCCGACACAGCTGAAGAAATTCTTACCTCATTCTCAAAAGGAGTACAGAAAGAATGTAAAAAGGCAAATCTGTAAGTACTTATTGTAAAACATCCCTCATATGCAATAAAAGGCACTAAGTTTGCCCAGGAGCTGCAACCCATAACAACCAACAGAATCTTTGCTTTTAAAGGGGTTGTTCACCTTTGAGTTAACTTTTAGTATAATGTAGAGAGTGATATTCTGAGACAATTTGCAATTGGTTTTCATTTTTTATTGTTTGTGGTTTTATAGTTATTTAGCTTTTTATTCAGCAGCTCTCTAGTTTGCAGTGTCAGCAATTTGGTTTCTAGGGTACAAATTACCCTAGCAACCCTGCATTGATTTGACTAAGAGACTGGAATATGAATAGGGGATGAACTGAATAGAAAGATAAGTAATAAAAAGTAACAACAACAATACAGTGTAGCCTTACAGAGCATTTTGTTTTTAGATGGTGTCAGTGACCCCCATTTGAAAGCTGCAAAGAAAAAGAAGAAAATTGCAAATCATTAAAAAATCATTAAAAAACTATGAAAAATAAATAATGAAGACCAATTGAAAAGTTTCTTAGAATTGTCTCTTCTACAATATACTAAAAGTTAACTTGAAGGTGAACCACCCCATTAAACGGGTGACACGCAAATTCTACCTTTTGATTTGATGCTATGGAATACTGCTCCTGGGCAAACTTAGTGCCTTTTATTACATAACCCCTATGAAATTTAATGTTTAACCATACATATAGCCTTAATGGTCTTTTGGGCAGTGAGTTGCACAGAGATACTATATCTATTTTACGTTTTTCAGGGGATCAGAAAAAAATGGTGTAAAATCCAGGAAAATGTAAAATCAGGGAAATGTATTATGCATAATATCTAAGTGGGACCACAAAACAAAAAATGTAAAATGAGGGAAAACTTAAAATCAGGGGATGTAAAATTGAGTTTTCACTGTATTCTGTACGTTGATGTCAGGTTATCCTTTGTACTCTTCTAGGGTCAGTTTTGCTGTTAATGGTTATCTCTGCAAATAGTAACAACTGGGACAAATTTCTTGTAAACACCATACTCTGTTACTTAGTTATCCTTTCTATAATAAGCAGCTTGCTGATTTCCCTGTCAGTAGGGCAAAAGGAACATTTTTTTTCTTGCCTATTAAACTCAGGCTGCTTAACAAGTTTCCACCTCAGCAGGTCCTGTACCAATAATGATGTTCAAATTAAATTGCTTTACATCAATTTACCAATAGGAAACTATGAATTATTGGTGAAGTGGCCTACTTGATTAGCAAAGGAGCTGATTGGCATAACTTGATGATGAAATTCTTCACACCCAGTTCCATTACTTGCTTTAAAGGACCAGTAATGTAAAAATATAAAAAAACTTTGTTAATATACAACAATAAAACCCCCACAAAGACAAATTAAAGTTTGAAATCTCCAAGTCTTTATTAAGAACTAAACTACTGAAACGCCGCTTCTGAAAAGGCAACAGGGCAATGATCCATCGTGCAACACTCAATTTCTCCTCCCTGGCTATCTTCTATAAGGTAGCCTGGAGATGAAATTGAGCCCCCCTGGAGAAGAAATTGAGCCCCACATGATGGATCATCACCCTGCCGCCTTTTCTGAAGAGGAGCAGAAGCAGAGTTTCAGTAATTATTTCTTCATAAAGACTTAGAGATTTCAAAGATTAATTTGTCTTTGTGTATTTAGAAAAGCTGCCGACAGACCGAGTTGGTAGCTTATTGGCCCCTGTGTGTGGCCCTCCGATAGGCTTCCCCGATCAATATCTGGCCGAAAGGGAGTGGATCTCCCTGTCTATGGCCTCCTTTACAATTTTGCTACATTAGTTGATAAATTTCTCAGCAGCATCTCTGGAGTATTCACATCTATTGTATCAATTGTAACAGCTGCCTTTAATGAAACTCAGGGATTCTGCTCAGCAGGGACAAAGATAAGAAATGTATCAACTACATATATCAATTTAGAACAGTTTACAGAGTCAGCACCCCCCCCACCCACCCAGAGCTGCTTTAGAAGGTGAAAAATGTGTTCTACTTTGATATCAGTGAAACAGTAACTCAGAAAATAGAATTTAAATGGAAAAAGTCTTTATTTCTGGTGAACTATCTGAAACCAAATGAACTGGAAAAAAGTGTTGGAAAGTGAACAACCCCTTTAAAAGGTTGAGCCCAATTTAGCAAGCAGCTATTGGTACAGTTTACTTCATTGGGGTGGGGGAGTAGTTATGGCAGGTCGTGGTGTCCCGAAAAATTTTGCTTAACCAGTCTTAACAGCAAGCTCAAAGTGCCACCGCAGAAAGGGCTTACAGCCAAATAAGTACAGTACTACAGTACTATATATATATATATATATATATATATATATATATATATATATATATATATATATATATATATATATATATATATATATTTATTATATGCAACTTCTGAAGAATAAACAGCAGTGTTCATAAGCAACATTATGTGTACATTCATGTATTGACAGGTTAGAGGAGCCAACAAGATTCTCTCCATCAACCACAGATAATGATATGTGGATATCCCAGACAGAGAAGAGTGAAATAGAACTCCTTCTGAAAAATCAGCACATTCAGATAAGCCAAAGAACCTTTCTGAAAGCCATCATGCGATCCTTTGGCCTATATTTCCTTTTGTCAGCTTTACTGATGATATTCTACACTTCTTTCCTCTTTATAAGCCCTCTACTAGTAAGGTATTTACACACATTGTCAGTCAAATTTATACAGAGTAAAGCCATGCTAAGCCATAAAGTTGTGTTCCCTGCATAAAGGTGAAGTGTGACATTCCTAATAGAGTGACATTTCCTATAGTTGACTGAGATTTCTATGTTCTTGTATAAAATATTTTATTATACCAGGTCACAGTTTCTGAACCGCACCTTACACTTTAAAATTGGGACCTTGATCTTATATTCGTGCAATATGATTGGTGTGAAAGAATGTAGTGTATTGGTTCATCTTGTATGAGAAATATTTAACATACCATTGGAGTGGGATGCTAAGGAGCTGTTACTGGTAATCTAATGTTTAGAGGTACTCGGTACCAACTAGTAAGATGTCACTAATGCAGCAGATAAGCTGGGAGTGTCACAAATACCCATAATTAGTGATGGGTGAAACGACTGCCTTTTGCTTCACCAAATTTTTGTGAATTTCTAGAAAAATTTGTGAAACAACACCGTGTCTCGTTTTGGACGTTGGCGTCCAAAAACGGACGCCAGCGTCCAAAACGAGACTGGTGTTTCGCAAATTTATTTGCCTGCATCAAATTGCGGGAATACACTGTGAATTTGCCCATCACTAATAACCACTTTTTTCTGCCTGTAAGGTAAAAGCATTGTCTATGCTTAGACAAAACAACTAACAGTGTAAATCTCATGTGTTCTTAATGCTATTTTTATTTACTGGGACATTGGAAATTGTAGCGGTAGTCTACAAACTTCTACTAGACTGCAAAGGCTGCTAGTAATCTAATACTATGTATGTAATGTAAAATAAAAAAAGAATGAATTTACCTCACTGTTGTGCAGACAGAATTAATTGGTGCTCTCCTAATGTTCTGTGTTTAATATAATCCAAGGATTGAAGTTAATTAATGTGAAGGAGGAGGGATTTTCATCTCTTTGAGCAGACACTCTTGTTAGCTATAGTTGGAAGCAGGCATTAGAGAAGTGAGCTATTGTTGTATACATTGTATCATTAATTTGAAATGAATTCACCAGTCAGTTGATGCAAAAGTTCCACTTAATGATGCGTTTCTCTGTGTATTTTACCAGGTTACTGTTGCACTTGCTAAAGGATCCTTCTGCCCCATCATGGCAAGGCTTTCTAATTGCCGTTCTCCTGTTCATCTGTCCATGCTTTCAGTCTCTTTTCCTTCACCAGCACGATTATATCTGCTATGTCATTGGGATGCGGCTCAGGGCAGCCGTTGTGGGCACTGTCTATAAAAAGGTGATATGTAAAATCTATTGTGATAGTAAATTATCCTAGTGTGTAATATTTTGGTATATTATATCTTTACTGGGGTTTGGATCCTCAGGTTGGTTCTCTTGCCACAATTGGGGGATTAAGAGTTAGAAAATGAACACCTCTTGAAGAAACCTCAGGCGACTTCGGAAAACAAAGTGCTCTGTGTGGCATCCTGCTGGTGATTTAGATTCTAGCCAGTTGGAAGGCTTTTTGGGGAGATTAGACCCCTGAAGAAGAGGTGATTAGTCACCGGTCGACTAAATCTCCCTGTGTCTTCCTATTTGTCACTGCCCTTAGTGGCTTCTATATTAAAGGTGGAGTTTGTGAGGCAAAAAACATCTTCAAATTGTTAAAGGGACCTCTGCCATTGACAGGTTTTGGAGTCTGACTCTTTTAGCAGTTTCAGGGCATAATAAAGCTTGAAAAATCACCCCCCCCCCCAAAAATTTAATTTTTTGATAAAACATAACTCGACCTTTAGTAAATACCCCCCTAAAATATTAAAAGTGACTCCTCCTGATCAGAGCTTCATACTCTGCCTGCAGTAGCTCAGGTGAACTTGGAGCCTGTGTGGGTATGCACCCTTTCTCTCTCATTAGCAGGCCTTCAAAATTTGGTAGTGCTAGAAACTCTTTTGAGGATGATCTGCCTTTGAGGAGCCTGGAAAGAGTCATTTTTAAATAATCTTCCTGAGTTCTCCCTGCCTATAATCATCTTGACGAAATGGTGAAATCCCAATGCAAAAGAAAGCAGCATGTTTAGAATGTGCAGAGGTTATTGTGCTTTGTGTATGCATCTGACCATGTGCTTCTTTGAACAGGCCTTGGTAATCTCTAGTGCTGGACGAAAGGAGTCTTCTGCTGGGGAGATTGTGAACTTGATCTCTTCAGATGTGCAGAAACTCATGGACTTGGCAACATGTGTAAATTATATGTGGTCTGCACCTGTTACAATCATTGTGGCCATGTATTTCTTGTGGCAGGTAACAATTATAGCTTTAATCTTTTTGTCTTTTCTATTCCTTAACTGTTGGTCACGACTTCTTCTTCTTTCCAGGCCTGTTAATCATAGAAACATATCATTTTCTTCTGGTTTTGTTTCCCTGGCTTCTATGCAAATGCCATAAATCTCAAGCTTACTGCCAGTGATGTGTTGCATAGCCCTACTCTTGAGTGATTGCCTTAAAAGGATCACTGCCAGCAGTTTAATGGGTGTGATATGATCTCATTGAGGATGTGGCTACATAGTTTTATCATAGCATGTACTCGGAGAACCATAAAATTAAGTGTGCGTTAGGATTTTCACCCATTCTGTCTAAAATTCATTTGTGCTTTTAGATGTCAAAATGAATATTTACTTGCTTGATTTACTGCTAATTTGCAATAAATATAAAGCTCACAGGAATGTATTTCTCACTATAGATATTTCCTGGAATGTATGAAGTAAATGTCGTTGTGTTTCTCAGTAATGCAAATAGATTAGATATCTAGGAGCAGTAACGCAACAGTGGAGGGATGAACCCTGATGCAAAACCGCCCACCCCCTTCGAAAGCATTTTTTTAAAGCACGAGCCGCTATGAAAGCAGGTTTTTAAAGCGCGTGCAAGCTACCGGCGGGCTTGCAGGGGGTGCGGACCCTGGTACAATTCCACCAATTCCCCCAGTAATTCTGCCACGGTATAGGAGTCTTGTAGTTCACCTCCTTAGCCGGTTCTTGGTATCTGTTCCCCCTTGGATATGGCAATCAGTATAGTTTATGGAATTTAACCAGCACGTACAGATTAAGGGTAGACAAGAAAGATAAATGCTAAATATGGTGTAATTTTTTTCAACCTTATTGGATCGCCTTTCTGTGAACTCAAACTTTTTTTTTTTCTTCCACCTTACAGGAAACTATGTCTTGTGACCCCCCCCCCCTCCACTACCTTGGGTTTTTTTTTTAGATAGATGGTACTTACAAATGTTTAATTGGTACTTCAGACCTTAAGACTCAGAATGCCGGCAGCACATATTTGGTTCATTTCCATAAACGATACATATTGTCTTTCTCCGTATGACTGGAGATTATTTGTGGAAGTATAATTGCTTACACTCTCAAGTTAAATGAAATGTTTTGCCTAAGCAGAGCACTTAAAACCCCTCTAGATATTGGTGTCCCATAGGTTAGCTAGCCTCACAGTTCTGCAAATATAAGGAATTTTGACTATTAACAATCATTAATGGATTTTATACTTGTAATAATTGTATGTTCAGTTCAGGTGGAAAGTACAAAATTCAATTATCCATTCTGGCTTTGCGTGCTTCACAGTCGCTACTGAAAACCACAGATTTCAGATATTTTATTCATATCCAGGGATACTAAATTATTCATGGGGATAACTACGACTGATTTATGATTATGCATTTAAAAAGAAAAACACGTATACAATGTACCAAAAATTTGTGTTGCTGGATCCTTTATTTAATATACAACTTCAAAAACATAATTTGCTTGATTTCTTCAGCATTCCGAGCACTTTATCATGGCTGATTGCACAGTTAACATAATGTACGTGTCCTAGTTAAGGAATGTTTAATCTGCATATTTAATTTGGATGTACCAACTAGTTTTGCTGCATTCCAGCAGTAACTTTTATACCTGTTTATAATCTGTTCTCATTTGAATGCAACAATGCTTATGTCTGGTTATGTAATCCAATAATTGGGTTTGTTTTTGTCACATGCACTGTAATTCAGCAGTCACCCAGGCGACATAAGTGACGTTTCTCCCTTTTATTTCAGACTCTGGGCATAGCAGTTCTTGCTGGTGTGGCTGTGTTCATATTGAACCTGCCGTTTATGACTGCTTTTGGAGTCATAATTAAAAGAGTTCAGGTAACGAGAATAATTATACATTTGATATTTCAATAACAATTTATACTTTGTAGTCCTAGTGCTTTGTAGTAGTTACTCCATCTTTCCTTTTCTAGCTCTGTTATGTAAATCTGAGACATCCTTCTCTATTTTATCTGACTCTAAAGTAGCAGTTCCATTGCCTCTTGGGCAGTTTAGCATTGCCCTTTAGCACTGTATGGCACATCCACTGATTTCTCTGATAGTATAACAACACCAAAGGAGAAAAGGCAGATCCACACTGCATCTGTGATATGGCAGCAATGCAATCTGCCTGTCTGCCTGTGCTCATAAGGCAGAATTTCTGGGCAAAAGCTGCCCCAAGTTCTGAGTGAAAGGCTGATCAAATATGGGGCAGATGCAGGATGGCCTTTTCTCTGCTGCTTTTTTTTACTCATTGATGCTGCCTGTCTCTTTAAAGCGATACTAACACGTTCCTATAAAAATCATAGGAACGTGTCAGTATAAAGTATGTGCTGCACCCAGAATATTTTGCCTCAAAGCCCCCCTCAGAGCCACCCCATGCACCTGCACTGACACGACCCTCTGACACTACTAAAAGACCTCCTGAGCCGTTTCAGTAACTTTGGGCTGGGGGCGGCACGATGCTTCCATAGGCTAATAATGAATTAAATCAGGAATACAGCCTATGGAAGGATAGCTCTACCCCCAGCCCAGCGTCACTGAAATGGCTCAGAAGATCCATTCATAATGTGAGCTGTCAGCAGCGCAAAGGTGGGCAGGGCTGGGGGGCAGCTTTGCGGGGGCTTTGAGGCAAAATATTCTGGGTGCACATACTTCATACTGGCACGTTCCTATGATTTTTATAGGAACGTGTCCGTATCGCTTTAAGGTCAATAACATTTTCACAGAGATTTGGAAATGTAAACTAAATCCTCTTGCTTATTTTCATGGCATAAAGGAACAGCAAATGAAGCAGAAAGATGGCCGGATAAAGATTATTTCGGAGATCCTCCAAGGGATAAAAGTTCTGAAGCTCTATGCATGGGAAAATGCTTTCATGAAGAAAGTAACAGAATTCAGACTAAAGGAGTTGAAAGCTGTGAAAACGGGTGCCCTGCTGCTGTCTGGAGCGCTGGCTGTATTTGTTGCTTCTCCATTTTGGGTAAATTGAGAAGAACCTAGAACTCTATGAATAATTGTTTTCAGATAACCGATACAAATCAGTATTGAGGAAATCTTGATTTATTTTCAAAGTTTCTTGTGATCTCACACATCCTATTGAGGGAGAAGCAGTAACACATACACACGCATATATTTATACACACGCATAAATATATATACATACATAAAATATAAAACTACGCACCGAAGCCAAGATTTTGGGAATCTGCCGAATCCTGAATCCTTCATGAACATATGTAAATTACGGCAAGGAAGGACTGGAGAGAACCACTCACTAATAGGATGATTAAACATTTTTTAACTTCCTTGTTTGTGTACTTCACAAGATTTTTAGTATTTGGTTCGGCGGGTATTTGGATTCGACCAAATCCTAATCCTTCTGAAAAAGGATGAATTCTTGCCAAATCCTGAATATTCTGTGCATCCTTATATAAAACACAAAATGAAAGTCAACTCTCAAGGAAAAGGAGTAGCATACAAAGTTGGACATGTCTGTAGACACACAGGATATAAAAGCTTAAATATTCAGTAAAATTCTACTGCTAATTTATTTATTGAAGTCAGGCGAGCGACTGTTATGCACAACATTGCATTGATTGACTAGAGCACTACTGTACAGAATGGGCTGTGCTCCAGTAGATAAGTTTGTGTTATGCATCTCTCCAAACCCTACTCTTGCATATTTAAACAGTACACCCCCTAAATAACAAATTCCTATAATATAGACAGATATTTCCCTCACTTTGCTATCAAGCTTGAGGCAGATGTTTCTTCAAGGGATTTCATAGTTTCCATCTTCCTAATGCAGCCCATAGATATTTCATAATATATCATGATATAACTGATAAATGGTATGGTACATAAAAATGTACAGAGCCCCTGTATATACACACTTACAAAACACTCCCAATAACTACGGGCAGTTGCATGCAGAACTGTTTTACTTATGCAAAGCATGTTTGGCCATCCAAAGCACCCCATGTGCCATGGGGTGCTTTGGAAAGTACTGTAGTGGAATGTATTTACTGTAAATAGCAGTGCTTTACCAGTAACCTGTTATGTGAGTGGCAATGTTATGAAATAACATTAGATGAGAAAGCCAGTGTGATAGAAACATTGTGCCACCTACTGGAGAGAATTAAGAAAGTTGATCTGCACATATGTTTTTATCATTTGGATTTTAACCATGATACATCTCTGAAAACAAAAACATTTGTGTGACTGATGGCTGTTTTCATAGCGTGACAAACTTGTTTGAACATGTTAATGTGATGAACATGTTAAAGGAACACGACCATCATTTTTTTTAAAATACTTTTTTTTTTTTACGAAAATAAACGAAAATAGAGATAAATCTTTAAAACTGCTAAATTTTTAATAAGAAATTACTTACCGGTTCTCTGCATGCGCTCCTCTTCTGAGATGGCGAAGATCCAACATGTGGCGCTCGATTTCTCCTCTCTGGCTTCTATAGGAGATAGGCAGGGAGGAGAAATCGAGTGCTGCACATTGGATCGTCGCCATTTCAAGCCACTACAGCTTGAAAACTATTTTAAAAGAGCAGCCGATTTGCCCTCTTATGATCAGAAAGCAGTGGTTGAGTACAGTTATATAGAAGAAAATAATTCCTCATCTAAATGTGGATGTATAGGTGTCCCTGACCATGTTTGGAGTTTTCCTGGCAATGGACGAGAAGAATGTTCTGGATGCAGAGAAAGCATTTGTCACCATCATTTTACTTAATATTCTCCGGATCCCCCTACGTATGTTCCCGATGGCAATCACTCTTTTTGTACAGGTACTAAACATACCATTACAGCATAAATATTTGTGTGATGTTTAAGGGTAGTGACAAACAGGCAGATTCGGGGAGATTTAGTCGCCTGGTGACTAATCGCCTGTTCTTCTGAGCCCGAACTGCCTTTGCATGTCTTCCCTTCAGCTATAATGAAAATTCGCCTGCGCTAAGCACACATGGCGCTTCATTTTCCGAAGTCACCTGAAGTTTCCTCACCTTCGGGTGACTTCGGAAAACTAAGCGCAGGCAACTTCATTATAGAGGAAAGGAAGACAAGCAAAGTCAGTTTGGGGAGATTGTCATCCAGAAGAATCTCCCCAAATCTGCCCGTGTGTCACTACTGTAACATATTTATTTTTTTTACTAATCTTCAACATTGTTTGTGTTTAAGTCCTCTGTTTCACTGAAACGTATGGTGAAGTTTTTCTCTGCAGAAGAACTGGAGCCAGAAAGTGTTAACACTAACGATTCCTTGAGTAGTAAGTATCTGACATTAAACTTTTGTCTTATCTGATACCATATCGACAAGATGAGTGCACACATGATACGTTTTGTTTTTTTGTACCTGATAATGTACAGTATCCCTATGAGATCACTGTTATGCCCATGGGTGGCACAGTATCATTAGGGAGTTGATTTGCAACAACCCCTAAACTGAGTTTACCAACAGCTGCTCAAAGCATACCAAACATGTGTATGTCACAGACACTCCTAACAAAATCCAAGATGGAAAACAATTAAATTTAGATAAGGGTATATTTCCTTCTCTGTGTCACTATCAATCGATTTATCTATGTTTATTTTTTTGCATCTTAGAACATGCCATAACCATCAGACATGGTACTTTCACCTGGTCTTCTTCAGAGCCACCTTCTCTTCAAAAGTAGGAAAATATAATTTTATAAAAATGTTAATAGGTTTTACAAGACTGCATCACGCCTCCTATGTTCTGTTCTTTATCTTTTCCATTCATTTTATTCTTTACAGCATCAGCATAAGCATCCCGCAGGGTTCCCTTGTGGCAGTTGTTGGCCAGGTCGGATGCGGGAAGACCTCCCTACTTTCCGCATTGCTGGGAGAAATGGAGAAGGTAGAAGGGCAGGTGACTCTGAAGGTAAAATGGCCTGTGCTTGTATAAATAGATTACTTGCTGCAGGGTAAATAACATTTGTATATCCTTTCCAAATGGAAGCTGGCTTTATAACTGTTTATCTAAAGAGGGAGATGTGTCTTCTGCTTTGCTTGGCTGCAACTTAACTTGACTTGACATAAAAGAAAATGTTATGTATGGCTATTGCCAAATAATTGGTGACCTTTACCAGGAGATACTTTGCTATGTCAGTCTTTGTTGGGACTCGTACACTATGGCAACCATGTCAGCACTGTAATAAATTAAGAAGCGCTATATTTATATTAGGTTTTATTTATGGGTTTGTTCCAGGGTCATTTATTTTGGCTCGACCAGTGTTTTTCAAGGTTTCTAGTTTCATATTTCATTTGGGTTGAAAAGTTCAACCCCGCCAAATGAGCACAGTGCATATACAAGTATAGAATCTATTATCCAGATTGCTGGGGACCTGGGATTTTCCACATAACAGATCTTTCTGTAAAAGAGCTTTGTGGCTAATACATCTCATATTTATACATAGTTTAAAAATATAAATGCATGTACCTTACACAGATATCCATATACACCAAATCTCTGTTTTCCGCATAAATATGATAAACGGGAAGTTTGACTATTTTAGTTTGGAGTACACACTGTTTTTTACATTATGCTTTTTATATTTATTTCAGGTGGGGTTCTCTACCATCTATTTATAATAACAGTATAAGTGCTTTAAAGGGTAGTCTTGTGTAACATAACAAAAATAGAAATTAAATTAAGGATGAACTGGTCCCTGAGAAATTAAAGTAAAACTTCATTTTTACTTGTCTATTATTGCATTTTTATTTCCTTAATATTAAAAATGGACAAACTTGAAAACTCTAACAGGACAGTGTCCACTTGGGGCTGTTATGTTTACAGTAGCTGAAGCATTAGAAGCCCTTGTGACACTTTCCTAAAATCCTTTTTAGTGCTTGGCTCTGAATCTTGTATACAATGGTTTACACTACATATGTGCTATACATTATGCTAGGCCTAGCAAACCATTAACATAGGGATACAGCATCAACAGTTCATAGCAAAAAGTGTGCTTATTTATTTTCCCAACTAAATCAGTATTTATATGCTCATTATTCACTTTTTACTCTGTCAAGCAACTGTTTGGTTGTTGTCAATGTATATACATATAACTATACAGTTTGTACACATACACATTACTATTACACTATTTATTTTGGATATAATTCCCCTTTTCTCTCCCTCTGCCAGGGTTCTATAGCTTATGTCCCACAACAAACCTGGATTCCTAATGCAACATTCAAGGAAAATGTCCTCTTTGGAAGGAAAATGGAAAAATGTTGGTATGATCGAGTTGTTCAAGCTTGTGCATTGCTGCCAGATCTAAAAATTTTATCAGGGGGTGAAAACACAGAAATTGGAGAAAAGGTAAGAAATAAGTACATTGACATTGTTGTGCCTTTATAGTAGACTGCTCCTGCATCAAATGCTTCTTTTGTTAGGGAATAAACCTGTCAGGGGGACAGAAGCAGAGGATAAGCATTGCCCGAGCTGTGTACAGGAACTGTGACGTCTACTTACTGGATGATCCGCTCTCTGCAGTGGATGCTCATGTTGGACAACATCTGTTTGAACATGTCGTTGGACCCAATGGTTTGCTCAAGGACAAAGTAAGTTTGAGATGTAAAAGTACAGAAAGGGGATCATTTCTAATGAGTGGCTGCAAGTCACCAGGTTTTTAACCACAATGCAGCATTTCCCCCCAAATTCCAGCTTAATACAGGATACTTTCAACTTTTGGCTACTTGCAGGGAGCTCCAATGCATGTGTATGCTATGGAACTCTGGAACTACTGTCAGCCTAGATATGACTGTAGTCCTGGTTTACCCCTATTGGGCTGTGTTACTAGGCACAATTGATTTGCTTCAAGTGAGTAGAATGCTAATTACATTTTTAAATGTGTATGCATTTATATACATCATACCAACATAAATACAGGGGCAATAGATACTACCATAATGAAGTCTGCTAACATTCTTTGTGTCCAATATAATATTTTTGAATATTTCTTTTTGTATATTTGCATGTATGTATTATGAGTGGAAGAGAAGAGCCTTTTTGTGTTCTTTAAGGAGCTATTAAAGATATGGTTTGTTATGCTGACTTGTCTGTAGAATGTAGTCAAAGAACTTCTACTATGCACAGTTCTCAGTGCAGCATACAGTATGTTCCCCTTCAGAAAATTATGAGAAGGAAAAAAGCACACTGATTCTTTCTATGCATCCTGAAACAATTTTTGGGTGCTGGAAAATACAGCAGGCACTATGCTTGAAAATAAACCTGTATTCCTTCATATTCTTGTCAGATTCTGGGGTGGAAAACACAAAGTAGAATACAGAGTTTAATTTTCATTGCTTCATATGGATTTTTCATTTGACCTTGGAGACTTGCTTTAAGAAATGCTTTCATCAAATAAATAAGAGTCTTTCTTTCAGACACGGGTTCTTGTGACCCATGGAGTCAGCTTCCTGCCACAAATGGACATGATTATTGTTATGTCTGAGGGGAGAGTGTCGGAGGTGGGCACCTATAATGAATTGCGCCAGAAAAACGGAGCTTTCTCTGAATTCCTCAACACATATGCACGGAAATCAGCAGTCTTTGAAGAGTCCCAGGAAGAACGTAAGTTTTGCAAATTATGGAATACGCTACAGTTAGAGCCTTTTTTATGTTCTGGCATACATAGAAAGATACATGTGAATTGTAAATTGAAGGTGTGCCATTTTTGTATTTAGTGCATGGGCTTGCTTATATAAACATACTTTAATGTGCCAGCTATATATACACACTGAGGAGGCTGCTTTTATTAATACTGTGCAATACCTCCTGCTGGCTTTTTTAAGTGAATTATAACATTATACCAGGAGAAAGAACAAGGGTTGGCAAATTGTTGTGTGTGTGTGTGGGGGGGGGGGGTTAACAGATTGTTAGGTACCCCTCCAGCAATTAGTATTGTTAACCTGAGACCCCAAGCTGATTCTCTTGTTTGCTATAAACTGCACTGGCACAGAGTACTACTGTAGGAGCTCCTTGCTGCCATATTCTACTTTTTATTTCTTTTCTACCTTCAGATCCAGGTGTACATTAGCAATAGAATGAAAAGGTATACTTAGAAACAAATAGGCAGCTTTTTACTGCTCATCCAACCTGAGGTCACAGAAAAGAAAAAAGAAGAAGAAAAATCTCTATGTGGTGCTCCTACAGATGTCCCCATGATACAACTAGAGAAAACAAAACAACAATTATAAACTGAGAGTCTGTAGCCCTTTACTGTAGCCTCTTGTTCTCATATGTTATGTTTTCAAAAATCTCTCCAGAAACACCTAACAGCATGCAAGGAGCCATGAAGGGCAAACATTCAGCAAGGTAAGGTGTATGTTGTCTTTGCACATTTCTTACTCAGTACACATTCTCCTAATTCATTACTCAATTTACCTGTTTTTCACTTGAAGGAATGATATCGATAATGAGACGGATGATGTAGCTAATGAGCTGGATGCAGATGCTGGTAAACTGACTGAAGCAGATGTTGCACTTACTGGCAGGGTAAATTCCAATAATACAGCCATTTTTATTAATACTTGGGATGATTGCTTATACTTTTGTTTTCTTTGTTACTATTTTAACTATAGCAAGATGAATAATACAGTATTGTTTTTATGTATCTTAAACCTTGTTATGAGGTAAAGGCCCATTAAGGGTCGGGCCCAATGTGTTTTTTCCCGGTATCCCACTGGGCCAGTCCGACACCGTGCGGGAGTAGCTGGTGGTTGTGGATTATAGTTTCATGTTAAGAATAGCATTTATCCAGCTAGAAGAAGAGTACTCTAAATAGGTTCCTTTTAAAGAAATCACATAAAGTTTAATTAAGTGGTGAGAAAAGTCTTACACAGCAGTTACGAACATTAGCAATGATTAACTTGCAAATGTTTTTGTTGGGCTGGATGTATGAAGAATTGCAGTTGAGAGTTGATGCAATTGATTCTAGAGAACATTGTTTGGCGTACTGCTTGAAAAATAATTCCCATTTCATTGACTCGTAGGTCAAGCTTTCTGTATATTTAGAGTACTGCAAAATAATGGGGAAATGGTATCTGTTCATTAGTGCTTTATGCTTCGTTATCCAACAATCGGCCTCGTTAAGCTATAATTACTGGATTGGGTTGTGGGCAGATGACCCACCAATAAATGGAACACAGCAACACACAAGCCTGCGTCTGGGAGTCTACAGCTTCCTGGGCGTGATGCAAGGTAAGCAGTAGTACTGTATTCATCTGTTCCTATCCAGTTTACATAGATAAATAGAGTATTAAGTGTGGGCATTTGTTAGAATCTTCTCTGAAATTTATTTTGTAATTGGTGCATGTTGCTAATATTGTCCATCTTTATATATGTGAACAAGTTTCTCGAGCGAATCAAAATATTGTGTTTCTTATCCACAGCACTGAGCATCTTTGCTGCCTCTGCCACTATTATAATAGGTGGAGTGTCTGTTTCCCGGCAGCTCCACTCCAGACTTCTCTACAGCATCCTAAGGTGCCCGCTAAGTTTTTTTGAACGGACTCCAAGTGGAAATCTTACAAACAGATTTGCCAAAGAAATGGACATCATAGATAACACTGTTCCTCAAGTTTTAATGTTGTTTATAATTATGATGCTAACTATACTGGAGATTTTGCTGGTAATAGCATTAGCCACACCTCTTGCTGCTGTAGCATTCATACCTTTGGGCTTACTATACTTCTTCCTACAGGTGAGTGTGCTATCTTAACAAGTTACAGAATATCATTCCTTTTAATTCCGTTTAATTAAGATGTATGGATGTTGGATGCCATTTTGGGAGATGGCGGTGTCTGGTGCAGGCTCCTAGAGTATACTGTACCAGTAACTTATGTTTATTTTAATGCTATCACTGTGCTGAAGCCATTCTAGAGTACTAGGTCCGGACTGGGATTCAGAATAATCCATGGCATTTCAAGTATGCAGTGGCCCAAGGAGCCTCCCACCAGCAGCCCCTCTGGTATTTGCCAGAATTCGCAGATTGACAGCCTGTGCCTGCAATACATCAGGTCCACTCCACAGTAGCCTGTTGCACTGTGGAACCCTCTGGATCCATGGAGGATATTGCATTATTGTACTGCCCAATCCACCTTTAATTAGTACAACTTTATAAGGGCCTCAGTGATTCTAAAAACGATACTCTATCTTATATTTTATGCAAAGTTTTAGTAGCAGTTTAAAAACATTTTCTGCGTTGTCCTTTTATTAAACAAAAAAGTAAATCCCTTGTCCCTCCCCCAACCCTGCAGTCTATATACCAGTGCTCCGACTCCCTCCACTTTCAAACAATTCCTACCTGATAGCACCACCATCTGTCATAGACCATGTATTTTTTGTATTCTCAGATGACTGGGAAGTGGCTGCCAGCAGGCAGTGGTGGCATTATCTCTGTTGTCTTCTCAGGGAGACATAGTGCCACAAGTCTTATACAGACTGCATTCAATTAATAGTCACTGTATTAGATTAAGAAGTGAAGTAGCGGAGCTCACCTGTAATTCGCGTGTCACTCCTCCTGTGTTCCAGCAGCAGCTCTGGCATGTGCCGATAACTTCAGCCGTATGCTATTCTCTAGTCTGGTTGTGCCAAAGCGCTTGCCGGAGTTAACGGAGGAGGCTCGATTTCAAAACTTCATTCTGGTTTTATTGTGCACATTTCAAAGTACAGACAGTGGGAATGGTGAGAGTTCCTACGCGTTTCGTGCCCTAGCTCTCCCGGCACACATGACATTAACTCCGGCGAGCGCTTCAGCACAACCAGACTAGAGAATTGCATTCAATTAATGCATGCAGATAAATGGAGTGACATGACCACCTGTGGGATGCATTGAAACACCATTGCAGGCCAGGCCTATCAACAACAGTGCTCAACCTGTTACCTGCATATATGAATAAAAGTGAATTTTACAAACAGTGTACCAAATCAAATGTAAAGCCTTCCTAGAAGAGTATAGAGGGTAAAGCAACAGAGAGGCCATCCTCAAATTTACACTTGGAATGATATATTGGACATGCAGATATCCCTCTACTTGGCCATATAGTGTATTTAGAAGGATGGTAAACCGTTCCAACTCAACGCTTCAATTCACAATGTGGTATACTATTGTAAGGCTCAATCATAGACAACAAAGTCTGATGTTTTAATTTAATGCTTTATTTATCCATTCAGAAAGGACTGCATTGCATTCTTAATTTATACATTTAATATTGTCAGTAACAATTTCTGATGCCTTTCACAATTCTTTTTTTCATCGGAAGAGATTTTACGTAGCTTCATCTCGCCAGCTGAAACGCCTAGACTCCGTCAGTAAGTCTCCTCTGTACACCCATTTCAATGAAACTCTCCAAGGAGTGTATGTTATCAGAGCCTTCAGAGAACAAGACCGCTTCATTCAAGATAACAATATGCGCCTAAACATGAACCAGAAGTTTTATTTCTGCAGTTTTGTTGCCAACAGGTATGTTGTTATGGTTTGTTGTTTGAATGCATTGCCAGAGCATTACAACTACTGTGTATACTATAGTGTTAAAATATATTTGTGCAGGAAATCCATAATATTTGTGTTACCTGCAAATCTTCCACAAAAGAGTAGCCTTCATACCAAACCCAATTTTGCATATTCAGTTATGAGCCAAATCAAAAATGTCAGTGCAATGGACTTATTATAATCCTAAATTGGCTAAAGATATTTTACCTTCGCTGTGATATCACTGATGTGTTCAAAAGTTTGTAATCACACCTATGTTCATAGCTTTAAAGAAATTGATTCTTTTATCATTCCACTGCATAACATTTGCACAATTCAAATGCTGACCCCATAGGGTGGCATTGCAATTTCTCTAGTCTCATCTCTGTTTTTAAACACTGAAACACTAGCGTATATATTTACAGATTTTGGTGGGAAGCCTGAGGTAGCAATGAATAATATTTAGATGTTTTAAATCAACATACAATAACCTTTTCTATTATTTGTAGGTGGCTAAGTGTTCGATGTGATTTCCTCAGTAACTTCATCGTTTTTACAGTAGCCATTGTTGGTGTCCTGTTCAGAGACAGTATTACCCCTGGACTTGTTGGTCTTGCTGTGGTTAACTCGTTACGGGTAACTATACTTTATCCACCACTAACAATCTTCCTTTATTAAATAATTTTGGTTATCTGCTCCTGTGTACCTAAAATGAGCTGCATTGCTGCTGCTTTCTCAGAAACAGGCTGGGTTGTGATCAAACATTTTGAGCTCCTTCAAATCTGAGTAAACTGTTGCCTTTAAGACTTATTTAATATTTATGAGGTACTCATTGCAGTTTTAACTCTTAAGTTAACAGGTGTTTTGAAGGAGGCAGTTCACGTTGCGACTGATCTGGAAACTAACTCTGTTTCCGTGGAGAGAGTGAAGGAATATTGTGATGCAGAGCCAGAGGTAAATACCAAATGCACTGCCCACCATCCCTTCATTTAAGTGTTTTCTTTGTGCTTAAAAGCAATGACTGTATATGTGGGTATGGGTATTTATATACTTTTTTGCCTGCATAGGGATGTATTTATTGGCACTCCCATTTTTTATAGATGTATATAAAGGAAGAGCTACATTACATTATTCAGAAACCAGTTTTCCAGAAAGTTATAAATTATGGGAAGGCCTTCTCCATTTTAGTCAAATAATTCAGATTTTTAAAAATGATTTCCCTTTTCCTTATTAGAGCCAAAACTAAATTAAATTATTTCTTAAAAGATTTAATTTATGGAGATCCAAATTACAGAAAGACCCCTTATGCGAAAAACAGCAGGTCCTGAGGATTCTGGATGACAAGTCCCATACCTGTACATATATTCAGAAACATTAGGCTTCATGGCGATTTCTGATCACAGACAATCGAGACCTTAGTATGGGAAAAAGTACTAGGTGATAAATTCTTTGGAAATATGTTTACAACTACAAATTGTGTTTTATAGGCAACTTGGACTTCAGATAATGCTTCTGATCTTTCTGACTGGCCAAGTAAGGGTAAAATTGAATTCCAGAATTATGGCCTGAAATACAGACCGGACCTAGATTTTGCTTTGAAGAATGTAACCGCATCCATTCAGCAAGGAGAGAAGGTTTGTACATTGCCTCTACATGTCTGATAGTACATAGTGGAAATTTTTACAGTGCTTCTTCTTGCATTACAGTGCCAGGAAAAAGTTTGAGCAATTCTTAATTAAGCCTCACCAAGTTATTACAATTATTAATTACTCTAAAATAGTTGCCAAGCCACCTCTTCTTTCACAGTGCTAAGAGAAGTGTACACTCTGTTGAATAGTGCTAGGAGAAAATGGGTTCAGTGCTTCCTCATGTCTTATGCTAGGATCAGGTTCTTGTCTCACAGTGGAAGGAGAAAGTTTTTGGGTGCAGAGGAAAAAGTACAATACTTCCACTGATTTCACTATACACTAGAAAAAGGATTGTGCAAACCCTGCTCTTGTCTCAGTGCCAGGAGAAGGTTGACACTAATTCCTTGATCTTAGTTCACATTCCTTTTTGGGCAAAGTGTCATATTATTGTTTCGCAGTGGAAAAGGGGAACTTTCAAACGTTATTGTTTCCTGACAGGTGGGTATAGTTGGAAGAACTGGAGCTGGAAAGTCATCGCTGACCCTGGGACTATTCAGAATCCTTGAACCTGCAACTGGAAGGATCTGCATTGATGGGAAGGACATCTCACAACTAGGTCTCCATGAACTTAGATCAAAAATTACCATCATTCCTCAGGCAAGAAAAGTTTTTATTACAGAATGCAAAAATTGCAGTAAACCTATTATCAACTTGCCTTATTTATTCATTTTATATTTATTTGTTTGTTGTTTGCTTTACAGGACCCTGTTTTGTTTTCTGGAACTTTAAGAATGAACCTGGATCCATTCGATAACTATTCAGACAATGATATTTGGGTAGCTTTGCAGTTGGCTCACTTAAAAGCATATGCTTCAGCTCTACCAGAGGGACTCAGTTACACTTGCACAGAAGGAGGAGAGAACTTAAGGTATAAAATAATGTAGAAAACAATGTTAAGCAGTTGTCGGTTAAAACATCTCAGTGCAAGCCTTTAATTTCTTGACAGAGTAATGCTATTTAGGTGCTTTACTGTTAGTAGGTGTCACTGTACAAATTTCAGTTGGCCTACTTCACCTGCTATTGAGGGCTTTAAAATGGAGCAATATAATATGCTCATGGGACTCCTCTGTTACGTTTAAAATACTAATGTATTGGAAAAAGTTAGTGGATGACACCCTGCCTAGACAAAAATTGACCTACGCAGCCAGGGGCTGCCCTGAAAAATTTGGGAAAATCTGGGATAAGTGGCTAGCAGTACCTTAATTAGAGGTGGTGACTCGAGACACAAGTGAACAAGGCATAATATATGTTACCCAATATGAATGCTGTAAAATTTGATTTAAGGTAGCTCATTTTTGCTTGTTTTATTTCTTCTTTTTCGTTAATCTGTATGTATGTCTAAGAAAATCAATAAAGAAAATCTGTTAAAAAAAATACTAATGTATTGTAGAGGACATTTAAAACCCTACAGTACTAGATTATATATATCTGTATATACTGTATTCCCTTGTTTTGGCTTTCATTATAAAGTATTGGCTTTCAATTCACCTGAGGAATGGCCACCTGAAACACTGTGTGCACCATACACGTTACACTGTGTAATAAAATGTAATTCTAGGGGTATTCCCCAATAAGTTGTTGGAGTGTTTGTCTCACTGACAAGGGCTTGCTCTATTATTTGACAGTGCATCTCAATACTAGAAATAGTTTCTATTGCTTCTCTAGTAACAATAAATAATGTTATAAAGCAATTTATCTTTGTTGCTTTGCTCAGATTGTTATCAAAGAATGTTATAGACATAACAGGGTGTTAAGGGAGATTACCGCCACCTCGTTTCTTTCAGGATTTGCTGCAGAATATTTTATATCTGTTTACATTATTCCAAATGTGTTTAATCTCAGTGTCGGCCAACGGCAGCTTGTGTGTTTGGCTCGGGCTCTACTTCGAAAGACAAAAATCCTGGTGCTAGATGAAGCTACAGCAGCTGTGGACCTGGAAACGGATGATCTCATCCAGAACACCATTAGGAAAGAGTTTGAAGACTGCACCATTATAACAATTGCTCATCGACTCAACACCATAATGGATTACACAAGGTGAGAACTGCTTTTCACACTTATTTAAAGGAGATATAGCATAAGTAGGGTTGCCACCTGGCCGGTATTTTACCGGCCTAGTGGAGAATCTTTGGAGTACAAGTGGTGGTAGACTGGAGTAAAATACTTTCTCCATATTCGCAAATAGAAATCTGTCTAACTTCCGACTCAACCGCCCATGTGTCAGATCAATTCTAAAATACTCTGCTCAGTTTTGCTTGTCCCAATCTTCATTTCACACATCCTGTAGGTGCCCCATTGGGTAATTATTAGCATATTAATAGGGATTAGTATTTTTTAACTCACACTTGCATTATTTTACTAGTTTTATCTTAATGAATGAGGCAATATTAGTAATTTGAGTGAATATATTATCTAAAGGAAAAGTAAAGCCTCCCAGCCATTTTTTAGTTTTAGCAATTAGACACTTGACCTAAGCTAATAAAACATATTTCTGATACAAATCCCTATATTATGCAAAATAACATTTCTTGTATATAGACCCATATATCTTGTTACAGAAGTGGAATTACACAGACATGTAGGCAGATTAAGAAAGCCCAGGTTATCCTGAAAAAAAAGATTTATAATTTTCCTAAGTAAAATAAAACCCCTTCCCCAAAAATTCCAATTTGATGGCTGACTGAGAGGTTTAGTAAGAGTTAAAGACAAATTCAGAAAAAAAATGTCTTTAAAATGTCATGCAAAAGACAAAAATCTGTAAATTTTCTGTTTATAAGACAAATTCACAAAAGTGGAGATAGACTTTTGTGAATTTGGTGGGAAATATGAAATTTGTATCTCCACTTTTATTTTGTCTCAATATCACCACTTTTGTGAATCCCCCCCCATAATGTCCCATGTAAAAAGCAGCTAGTTTAGTGTGAATACACAGGGATGAGTATGATCAGTTATACAAGGATTTTATCTTGGCTAAATAAAACTTTATGGTAGAGGAGTGGCTCATATTTGTCTTTTCATATCCCTTCTCCCACTGCTGTGTTGAGCATCCAGTTATGATATAGGGCTTGAGCACAGTGCAAAGAACCGATAGGTAGAAGCTACAATGTAAAGGTCTTCTCAGACCTTTGAAGGTCCTCCAGGAACTGAAATCTGTTGGTTCCACGATAAAAACACTTTGATAAAGATATTCTGTATTAAATAATTGCTTCATAGGTAGGGCGTGGCATGGCAGCCTAGGTGGACGGACGTGTGCGGGCAGAGCTCCGTAAGCTGATT
>CM044447.1:101436995-101463114 GCA_024363595.1 Xenopus borealis
AAAAAAAAAAAAAAATAATTGCTTCATAGGAGGAACTGTGGTGTTAAACAATAGCACACAACTGGCAACTGCCAGTAAGGCCTATCTTATTCTGGTATCTGTTGCCAGATTCATTTCAGTTACTTAATAGTATTTGTGAAGCTCTGCATTATTTGCTTCTCAACTGTGGTGCTGCCCTACCAAAGGGGGTCTCAAAGACATGAGTGAGGAGTCCTAAGTCTGGAGGCCAGTACAGGTAATACTTAAATAGTGACCTGGATACTCCCTAAAACTGTAGTAGGGGGACTATAGATTCTTCAACCTTATTAACATATATATATATATATATATATATATATATAACATTTCAGTAGTTACTTCCCAGGGTACTGAATGGGATTGATTCAGTGTCTAAAAGTAAAGCAATTATGCAGCTCAGCATAATAATCAAGAGCTCTCAATGCACGGTAAAATACAATTCCAGAGACACAATAGATAAAGTTTGCCTTTAACATTTGATTTTTTGCTGCCCCTGTCCTGCCATATTAATTTTACTCTGCTGTTTCCTTACAGAATAGTGGTTTTTGACAAGGGAGAAATTGTGGAGTTTGACACACCTGCACAGCTACTGGAAAATAGAGGGCTATTTTATTCAATGGCCAGAGATGCTAATATAATTTAACAAAAGTGATGTCTGCACGCCCAAAAAAAGAACACCAAAAGGGAGACCTGTATTATTTGACTGAATGTTTTCTGTGTAAGGCTGCAAGTCTGTGTTATAGTTTCACTAACAGAAATTGACGTTGAATCGGCAAAGGCACCACTAATTAACAGAAAAGCAGACACATGAATATTTATGAAGGTTTTTTTAAAAGGCACAGTGCTGTCTTTAATCGGTATCTTGTATGTCTTTTTTCGTGAATCAATCGTTATTTTGATGTCTGCATTCGATCATGCTGACTAGGGAGTGAGTGGAAATCACAATCTTCAGTATTACCGTCAAAATTTGAAGAGCAGGAGGGTGTGGGGGGGGGGGTAGAATTAGCTTTGGCTTTCTCTCCAATGCTATAAGGAGTTGTTCCACGCCTGAACTCACCTTTGCACAGATTTTTCACAGAAAATCTGGCCTTAGTAAACTTCCTATTTATAGCACTAAACTGAAATGTCTGAGCACCCACCTTCATACTATGTCATAGAGGAAATTACACTGGCAATGCACGTGGATGGTAATTCAGCCAATAGGCTAGTAGTAATTCAATCAAAAGGCTAGTCATAACCAAAAAAAATGTCTTACCGCATTGGCTGTTTTTTTAGAGAAAGGTAAGAAAAACAAACACAACTACAAAAATCAAAGTTTTGAACTGAATTGTTGGCAATCCTTAAAGATCCCACAGTTATAACTTAATATATCTGCACCAACATAGTTATAGCACTAAATATGGCTAAGATAATGAAACAAAAATATTTTCTTTCTAAAGAAATATACCCTTGTGTATGTTCTGTATTTTTCCCACGTGATATCAAATTTTCATCATTATATAGCACCAGGATATGAGGAACAGAGGAGGATCTAACGCACTGTAACAGGGAATGTCAAAGACATGTGGAAGCTGAAAAGATATAATGTAATTCAGAATGACACAGTTCTGAACGGAGTAGAGGCTTAGAGCTGGAAACATTGCATAGTGGGCATGTAAACGTACATTTGGAGGTGTAGAGAAGGACTGAAATGTTAAAGGGCATGAATGTTTAAAGGAATTGTTCAGTATAAAAAGAAAAACAGGGTAAATGGATAGGCTGTGCAAAATAAAAATCTTTTCAATATAGTCAGTTAGTCAAAAATTTAATGTATAACAGCTGGAGTGACTGGATGTCTAACATAATAGCCAGAACACTACTTCCTGCTTTGCAGCTTTCTTGGTTTCCACTGATTGGTTACCAGCCAGTAACCAATCAGTGACTTGAGGGGGGGCACATGGGCCATTACTGTTGGTTTTGAATCTGAGCTGAATGCTAAGGATCAATAGTAAACTCACTGAAAAGTTATGTCCCATGTACCCCCCCCCCTCCTTAACGTCACTGACTAACTCAGAGTTAGAGAGCTGAAAAGCAGGAAGTTGGGTTCTGTTCTATTAGACATCCATTCACTCCAGCCTTCATAGATTACATCTATTTACCTAGTTTTTATTTTTACAATGAACTGTTCCTTTAAGTTTAAATCTGATAGTTATTCATTAAAAAGATTTGCATAGGGGTTTGTTCTTTTCAGTACGTCTAAATACCATTCAACACTAGGGGGAGGCCAGATTCACCCTAGTGAATTCAGTTTTTTTCCTCAACTGCAAATTGCCATACACGCATGCATGCATGTTTTTATTTTTTTAACTATTTTCCAAAATCAAGTTGAATGTCCCTGTCTCTGGTGTTTGAGTCTGGCAGCTCAGTAATTCAGGTGCAGACACTAAACTGTTACAATTTTGCAGCATTTAGTTGATACCTTTCTCAGCAGCATCACTGGAGTATTAGCAACTATTGTATCAATTCTAACAGTTGTTTGTAATGAAACCCAGGGATTCTGCTCAGCAGGGACAAAGATAACAACTGTATCAACTAAATGTATAAATTTAGAACAGTTTACAGGGTCGGCGACCCCCCTCCCAGAGCTGCGTAAGAAGGTGAAAAATGACACTTTACATTTCAGTATTAGAAAACAGTCACACATAGAAAATAGAAAGTGATTAGAAAAAGTTGTTACTTCTGGTGAACAATATGAAACAGACTGAACTGAAAAAAGTGCTGGAAGTTAAACAATCCCTTCAATGTTCACTTTGCTTAGGAAAGGCCTGAAGAGCTACTTAGATTACAGATCTCTTAGAAGATAATTGCAGATGATTTTAATTATTTTTTAAATTAATTATAGCATAAGCAAAGATGTTGAAATAGTTAGAACTTTTATAGGGGAATGTAATTTAAGTTGGTAACGCAAAAACTATTAACAGTGTGAAAAGTTAAGCCTTTGCACAAACAAATTTTGCTTTGCGCGAATGCAGTATACCTTTTGCGAACCCGAAAACTGTTTTGCGACCACTTCCACCAGCAGAAGGCGGTTTGCGAATTTTTTACTTTGCGCTAATGCGCTGTCCATGTAATAAAACTTCTCACTGAAAAAGTCACTATGTTTCCGCCAAAGATTACGACACCTTCAAGCACGTCTTAACAGGGCGCAATTATAATCCGCAATGCGCAATAACGATTCACAATGCAATAACCATTTAAGGAACAATATTACATTGCGAGATGTAGATTTTTACTCTTATTGGTGCGCAATGTTTTTCTCTTTGCGACTTTAATTACATTCCCCCCTTAATGTTTTTTAAACAAAGAAAATTAGGCAACATTGCTGATTTCTGTGTCTTTGTGTCACAGGGATGAACAAATTCCAACCCTTCAGGTATTGTTGAATTAGATCCTCCAAGCATCCCGTTATTAGTCAATAGCCTGTTGTTTAGCTCAATGGGAAATAAGTCTCAGAGCATACCGTGCTATAGAGCAACAGCTGTCAGCATAGTAGAAGAGAAAAGGAAGGTTATATTAAAGTGGACCCGTCACCCAGACACAAAAATCTGCGGATTAAAAGTACTTTTCAAATTAAACATGAAAACCAATTTCAAATTTTTATTAAAGCATTCATAGCTGTTTTAAGCTCATTTAAAAATTTCAGCTGTCAGTCAAATATTATCTGCCACTCCTCTATGCCTTAGGCATAGAGGCGGGGCAGATAATTACTTTCACTTTCCATTCAACACTTCCTAGATGTCACTGCTCCCCACACATTCCCCCAGTTCTCTTAACCATTTAATTGTGTAGCCAGGACATGGGGATAGACATCAGGTCCCCCATTCTGGTGCACAAACAAGATTCTGAGATGATGCAAGACTTGCCTTAATAACAGTGTCCACAAAATGGCTCCTGCCTGCTTGCTAGAATTATGAATTCCCAGACTGAAGGAAACAAGATTAAAATAATTTATATGGTGTAATTAATGTTCATTTGGCTTGACTAAAGCGATAAAATATGATTTTTAATATTTTTTTGGGGTGACAGGTCCACTTTAAAAAATGAAAATGATCCTTTGGTCACTGGAGGGGGTGCAGGAATTGAAATTCAGCAAAAGCAGGAGGGTCACATGTGTTTCACTTCATATGTTCATACCTAAGATAAGATTAATGAATGAGGCATGCTTGGAATTCCAATGGTTATCAGTCTGTTCAATCATTATTTTTAAAACACTTTGAGAAATTGAAGGTCCATGAGAAACCACTGCAACCTGCAAATGCTTATACAACTTTAGTTACTCTCAGGAATATTTGTTGGCTTTGTTGCTTGATCTTAGCCAACCTACCTCATCATGTAAACACAGCTCAGTAGATAGTTCTTTGTTGGCAAAGTATATGGGAATTGTACATACAGTATAAGCACAACTGTCTGTTTTACCTGGCAGTTGAGTGGGTAAGAGACACACCCACGCATGCACGCCCATTAATCTGTTCTACCAATGATTGTATAAAAATCTCCATACCGCTATTGACCAAATGGATTTAGCAATGTCTCATCAGAGACCTCACTTGGTTGCCTTTGTGTACCCAAGTTAAGAATATACCTCATGCCTGCCTTACATACTCTTTGTATTGTTATTTTATACCTGTCCTTGTATATATCTATTAAGTATGGTATGTTTAATATGTTAGGTTATATATACGTTAAGAGCTTTAATAAAAACCTACATGTAAACCCTATTAAATACACAAATATATACAGCTGGTGTGTTTGCACTTTTATCTTTGAGTAAATGTACATTTGAAACAGCAGGTAAGTAGTAGCGCACAGTTTCTTAGCTGTTATGATATATTAAAGACAGCATCTATATTTTATGGTTCAGTAGTATCCCATATTTATAAACCTGGCTTGGGTAAAGCTAGGACATGGCTAATGTGTAACTGGGTACGTTGTGAGCAATGCAAAAACTTTCCTTGCTGAGAGGATAACATATTTAAGCTCATGATAAGCTATGCAGTAATTGGAAGTTCTTCATCTGATTTTTCAAGACTTTTATTGATCAGAAGAATATCTAATACAATGAAAAGTTACTTACTCCATCAGCTTCCAGATTCACTACATGGCTCAATGTACCTGGACACTTTCCATCTCATTCTGGAACCAGGATATTAATATGAAGTTTTCTTCTTCATCCACAAACACGTTATCCAGAAATCTCAGAATTACAGGAAAGCCATATCCCATAAACTCCACCTTGTACCTGATCCCAACCAGGATATAATTAATACTTATTGGAGACAAAACAATCCAATTGTGTTTAATGTGTACGTGATTTTTAAGTAGACATTATGGTGATCCAAATTACGAAAATATCTCTTATACAGAGAACCCCCGGTCCCAAGCATTCAGGATAAAAGGTCCCATACCTGTAAAACAGAAGTTTTTCAGTAGATGTTGGAACACTGTTGGTGGGATATGACTCCATATAGTCAGTAGCATTTTAGTAATGTTGAATATTGATGTTTTTGTGCTGATATTGCTTCTAGAAACAGTCTAGAACTGTTGAAAATGTGTCCCGATTTGATATGAGTAGGGATTGATTGACATTTTAAAAAAGCTGTTTAATAAAAGCCCTTTTGAAATAAATAAGAAACCCAAATTCTTTTCTTATTAAAATACCCATACTTGTTCTAAAAGGTACTTAAAGTAGACCTCAACCCTCCAAATTATAAAAAGCCCCTACCTAGTAAGCAAGGTCATCCCTCTTCCTGCTTCCCCTTTCATTGTTCAATAAGTCTGAAAATGTCCATGAGATTATTGCCACCTAGGGTTGTCACCTTTTCTTTAATAAAATACCGGCCTTCCTATATATTTATCTTTTTTTTCTATTTACAACATTGGGATTAACCGCTAAAAATACTGGCCAGGGGGCAACCCTATTCCCACAGTGCCTAAAAAAGACTCTCTGTAATGGCATTTCTGCTTCTTCATTTAAACCACTCCTCCCCCAAAGTGGTGTTTGTTATAACTGCTATGCCCTCAGTTAGGACTCGTGTTTCATTATTTTGCTTGCCGCTGCTTTCCATAATAGTATGGGAAAATGATTATTGTCACTGCTAGTACTACATCTACCATAGGCAGAATATTTCCCACAGAACAAAATATTCGTCCACTACAATGTTTCCATCCATAGGAAAAAAAAATAAAACTGTGTCATGTTTAAATAAGAACAATGTGAAAGCACTGTAAGAGGTTTAATGTTTTGAGCAGTTACTTTTTATTTTCATTAGTATTATCATTCAGTTTCTTTCAGAAAGTGGATTTTACAGAATTTTAGACAACCCAATTTTGGATAAATTCCTCATTTTTGGGCCAGCTATTTGGGACTGTCATTTGGAAATTGGGACCACTGGAAAGTGTGATATAATGGCACATGGATAGGGTTGCCACCTGGCCGGTATTTTACCGGCCTGGCCGGTATTTTTGATGGTTGATGCCAATGTTATTAATAGGAAAAAAAGATAATTAAATAGGAAGGAAGGTATTTTTTTCAAGAAAAGGTGGCAACCCTAAACTACTGTTATAAAAAAAAAAAAAAAAGACCCAAGCTCTATCTCCCCCATCTTTTGCTCAGCTTACTAATGCATTGAGGGTGTAGGATCTGGGCCCCCTTTCTGGGTTACTCTGTAATGAGTTGCAGATAAAACTAACGTGATTTCAAAACTGTACAGATGTTGCCATTACAGGAGCAAGTATAAATCTGCTACAGTCACTATACATGTTTCAAATGAAGGGTGGGTGTGTCCTAACAGTCCCTGACAGAAGCACAGTAGGAGTGGGACAGCCAATGACAGCCCTGCAGTCTCATAAGCAAAGACAGACTTCAGTTCCCTATCAAGTCAGCCTGATGATTGGTTCCCATCCTACATTTAGGGTTGCCAACTTTTCGGAAAAAATAACAGCCTTCCTAAATATTTATCTTTTTTCCCTGTTGATAATATTAGGATCAACCATAATTTTTACCTGCCAATCTTGTAATGCTTGCAATGCAAACCTGAGGGCAGACTGAAAAGTGCAAAATGCATGGTTCTTTGCGCCTACAAGTTTTACCCTGCTCCATGGTTTGTAAAGAAGGCTTTGCATTGCCATGATGAAACACCCTTATTTTAGTTTTATTACCATATAAGACACGCTATCAAACAAACATATTCAGGTCAGCCTAGCTGCGGATTGGTTCCCCTTGCATAGGTCTGAAAATGTCCATGAGATTATTGCCACCTAGGGTTGTCACCTTTTCTTTAATAAAATACCGGCCTTCCTATATATTTATCTTTTTTTCCTATTTACAACATTGGGATTAACCGCTAAAAATACCGGCCAGGGGGCAACCCTATTCCCGCCTAACAGTGCCTAAAAAAGACTCTCTGTAATGGCATTTCTGCTTCTTCATTTAAACCACCCCTCCCCCAAAGTGGTGTTTGTTGCTGCTATGCCCTCAGTTAGGACTCATGTCATTATTTTGCTTGCCACTACTTTCCATAATAGTATGGGAAAATGATTATTGTCACTGCTAGTACTGCATCTACTATAGGCAGAATATTTCCCACAGAACAAAATATTAGTCCACTACAATGTTTCCATCCATAGGATTGGTCCCTGTCCAACAGTGCAGTGTGCTGAGTGTTGCTGGCTCCAGGGTTAGGGTTGCCACCCTTTGTAAAAAAAATGTTACCGCCGGGGGGTGGGGTAAAAAAAGGGGCGGGTGTGATGTAAAAAGGGGCAGGGTGTGACGTCACAGGGGCGGAGCCACAGCGAGTGATCGGCTGAAGACGGCGAGAAAGGTAAGTTTTTATTGGAATTAAGGCAGGGCAAGGGCCTTTTTTAAGGGGCATTACAAATTTACCGGCAGCTACATTACCGGTAAATTTATAATACTGGCCCCGGCCTTGGCTGGTGTTTTATCGGCTAGGCCGGTAAAATACCGGCCGGGTGGCGACTGGCCTGCTGAGGATCTGGGAAAGAACCCTATGGGCCTTGGCCTTGTTTGTCCCTAGGTTCTAGATAATATGCCATCACGTAATAATCACTAAAATCAGAAGCAATCTGGTAAGTGATTGGTAGTGGTACCACAGCCTGCATCTGTCACTCTGCTTTCGTCCATACATCAAGGGTCCAGGCCTAGGGCAAAGAATGTTAGGGGTGGCATGCCGCCCAGTCGCTTTGCTGGGAGCATAGCTCACCAGTGCTACAGTGCCAGATTTCACGGGAAGGCGTCCTGGCGCCCGCACACATACCCCCCTCCAGTGCGAGCGTGCATGCGCCAGCTCACACCGGAGAGGGGTATGTGTGCGCGGGCGCCAGGACGCCTTCCCTGGAAATCTGGCGCTGGTTGCTCGCTCTCCAGCTTGCATCAGAAGATAACAAACAGACATTTCATAGATCAGCAAAAGAGCTGCAGCATCAAATGACAGACTGGGTTATTTGAATATCCCTCCCACACATTTTGGGTCCTGTAGATGAGAAGAAGGGAAGGATAAGTGGGGGCTTATCTACACATTCAAAACATTGCTGACTGATTTCAAGATTTCACCCCATCTCACAGGGATATAAACTCTGAGATTCAATAAATAATAATTGTTGCTTGCATCAGAAAAGTCCAGTGAGTGTCTCTATTTCCTGCATATATACTTATTACATTATTGCTGGCACCCGGGCATCTTTACAGTAAACACATTTTACCTTTGTTTTTTTTCATTGTTACAGCCATTCCAGTTTTTTTTTAATAATTTTGATATTTGTGGGCACTATTTGTTACTGGGTGGCTGTGGCCCATTGAGATGAGGTTTTGTGGTGGGCCCCAGGCCCCCCAGTCTGATATTGGCTGGTTCCACTGCACAGCCTAGGAAAGGAGGCAGCAGGAAGTGGAACTAGTAGGGTAGGGTTGTTACAGAAATTTAAAATAAATTAATCAGAAACAAAACATTCATTCTATGTCTAAGAGTTAAATGCACTGGAACTGTCTTGTTTTTTTTACATAAAATGTCTCCTTTAATAACGAATGTTCTGTGGTGTGCTGGCTGCCTGCAACTCAAGAGAAAAAATTAATAAAACCATAGAAAACACAAAGTTGAAGGAATGCCTCCTGCACAGCAGATGGCAGCAGACACTCTGTCTTTCTCTCTATGGTTGGTCTCCATGCCGACAACCTGAAGCTGTCAAGGTCTTACCATCGAGGGCTGTTTGCGCATGCGCTGCGCGATTAAGGCGAAGTAATCTAGGCTGTGTCAGCAGAAACCCGTGCAGCTTGCTAGGGCAGCCGGCAGTGTGCGGAGCCGGGACAGGGAGAGGACTGTGTGAAACACTGTAAGATGAACTGCCTGGATGTGTTAGTGGCGCTGAGCGCCATGTGCTGGCTGTGTGCCGGCGAGGATATCGTGGTCGGCTGCGGTGGTTTTGTCAAATCGGACGTCGATATCAATTACTCTCTAATCGAGGTGAGGGACACCAGCAGCTTCCTGTGAACTACAGCTTCCTTCCCACTGCGTCTGGGAGCTGTAGTTTTTGTATATGAGAAGTCCTTGCTCCTGGGCCTTTTATCATGAGCGCTTTGGGGGAGGTCACGGGACTCGATTCATTCATTCATTCACTTCCTTCTTTTCCATTCACTCACTTCCTGCTTCTCCTTTCACTCACTCATTCAGTCACTTACTTCCTGCTTGTCCTTTCACTCACTTCCTGCTTGTCCTTTCACTCATGCACTCATTTACTTACTCACTTCCCGCTTGTCCTTTCACTCACTCATTCAGTCACTCACTTCCCGCTTGTCCTTTCACTCACTCATTCAGTCACTCACTTCCTGCTTGTCCTTTCACTTGCGCACTCATTTACTTACTCCCTGCTTGTCCTTAGTCCTCAGTCCTGTGTTCAGCAGCCTTTGGCCTATGTCAGTGGCTCCAGTCACATCGTATTGTTTCATTACAGTGGGAAGAGCTGAGATGCAGTCATCCTATTATTTTTACACTTCATGTAATCATTAACTTTCAATGGACATAAACCAGTCCTGACTGGGAATTAGAATAGGCCCTGGCACTTTAAGTACACAGAGGCCCAAATAACCCAAGCAATCATCTGCCCACCAACCTAATAAATAGTCAGTGTCTATGGCATCTTACAGCAGCCCCTCTGGCATTTGCCAGAATCCGCATTCAAGTGCATGGGGCTACCAAGAGTTGTTGTTTGCTCATAATGTTATCTGTTATCCACTATTTAACCTGTGCCATATAGCCTTTTCTCAGTTTCAGCCATTGCTACTCTGCAGCTTGTTTATATGAACTATTGTAGTGTTTCTGAAGCAAACACATGATTTTGACCAGTGCAGGGCACACCATAAATTGTACGGAGTGCCCGGTGGCTGGATTAATAAAATCTTCATTTATTGGGTTATAGTTCATCATAGCTGTGACATATACCCCACACTTGACGCATTTCGTGGCGTCTCGCCACTTCTTCAGAAGCTTAAGGTATCCAAACGCCCAACACCAATTAATAAACCACCATAGGCCCCTCCCCATAAAAACATTAACCCCATCAAGGGGACAGATTTTTCAGCATGTTTGATCTGTCATTAGACACGTCATTCACTGTAAGATAGTATTGAATGAACTCAAATAAATATCCAGCACCATGAAACATCAGTAACTATAAATATATTAAAACAACAGTAATAACTTTGATAGTAATTAGTTATTATATACAGTATTACAAGGTCTAATTTGAAACAAAACTCGCCAACACGGGTTTGATTCAAATGTTGTGCAGTGACAGTTATAGACGATACATTAAATACTATTTAATTAAACACTTGCACATTAAAGAAACACATTAGTTGCAATAGCAATCAATCTCCCACTCTCTATTAAGCCCACCATCATTTTCTGTAGTTTTTAATTGATAAATCCAGAAAGCTTCAAGTCGACACAGCTTTGTGTCCAAATCCCCCTTTCTCTCATCTCTTTGAGGTTTGTCTATAATCTGGAAAGTGCTACATACTTCCTCCTGATGTTTTTCTAACAAATGCTTCACTATGGCAGACTTCACATCTAACCGATCTAACCCGGGTACTAGCCATCCTCATGGTTTTCCCTACATATTGGGCTCCGCAAGTGCAGGTTGCCAAATAGATGTTCAATTAAAATATTGCTTGATATCGAAGATGACTCCTGTTACTACACTATGAAAAGATTTAGATACATTAATAAGTGGACAGGTCTTGCATGTGCTGTGTCCGCATTTATATGTGCCTTTATATTTTAACCATCATCATTCTGTCCTTTGGTATATATATATATATATATGCACTGCCAAATTCTTTCCTCTCCTGAACACAAAGGAGGGCTTCTCTTCCAAGATCCTACCCAAAATTGGGCCCTGAAGTTAAACTCCCCAGTGTTTTCTAACACTTTTTTGGATTAAATGGACATTACAATTTTATGTTGTACAAAAGCAGATATTAGAGTCTATTTTGCCCTTATTATAACTCAATCTTATTTTTTGTTGGGGCTTAAAATTCAGTTTTAATAGTTCAACACGATCCGCTCTAACCCCCTTCTCATACGCTACTTTGATATCTTGCAACCTGTATCCCCTTACAGGAAATCGATCCTTAAAAATTGTCCCACTGGGATGCAACTCAATCAGGAGGTGGGATGGAAAATCTGCAACGTGTTGTGGGTAATCGACTTGCGGAACATGGTAGTAGTGATCTTCTCTCCCTGTGTTTGGAAGATCATACTAAATATTGTCTTGGTTCTCGCACAACCTCTCAAACAGGCTAATTGGAGACGCCTGGTGCTCAATGGTGGAGGTCCGGCAGCCTCCCGACAATGTAGCAAACAAAAAAATCCAGTGGCACACAGGACTTATTCAACACGTGTTTATTGCCAATTGCGGTGCAACGTTTTGGGGTTATGCTTGACAAGGGTTAACCCCGAAATGTTGCATCGCAATTGGCAATAAACACATGTGTTGAATAAGTCCTGTGTGCCACTGGATTTTTTTGTTTGGAAGATCACATCCAGAAAGGGAATTTCAGAGATCTGAGTCTCATATGTGAATTGTAGACACTTAACCATATGGTTGCAATATCCTATAAAGGATGCCAGTGAAGTTTCATCACACTCCAATGCAATCGTCGATGTATCTATAAAAACGTATTATCTGATGTTTGTAGGGGTTCTGATCACCGAAAATGAAAATCTGCTCCCACCAACCATGACCAAATTGGCAAAGGTTGATGCTAAGCAAGCCCCCATTGTGGCTCCCCATAGCTGTAAGTAAAATTAGCCATTGAACAAAAAATAAAATAACAGAAAATCAATGCCATCCAAAATAAACTCGTTGTGCACCTGAGGAAACAAACCCATAACCGTCAAGCAAAAGCGTATTGAATTTAAACCCACATCATGGTCCATGCAATAATATAAGGACTTAACGTCCATCAAATTCTTTATCACTAATAACACCCATATCTTGTGCTGATGACAATAGTATTCGCAACTTGTCCAAACTCTGTAGAACATAATGACGTTATCTGTTATCCACTATTTATCCTGTGTCCTGTGGCCTTTTTTCAATTTCAGCCATTGCTACACAGCAGCAAAAACATCAGTTTTACCAGTGCAGGGCAACACTACATGTTATTTTCATGACATTAAAACACTTTCATTTTTTGGTGTTACCGTTAATTGAAGTGTAATTTGTCTCTCCCTATTGAAGCTGTCTGTCTATTATAATGTTTTTTTTGCATTCTCATACTATGGATATGGGAGATTTATCTGGAATATGTTGGGCCTGGGGTTTTTCTGTAATTTGGATTACTATGCCTTAAAAAACAAAAAAAACAAACAATAAATAAACACAATGATTTTTGTATCTTTTTAGATCAAATTATACACCAAGCAAGGTACCTTAAAGTATCAGACGGACTGTGCACCAATAAACGGCTACTTTATGATTCCTCTGTATGATAAGGTGAGTGTCAGATACTGCTATGCTGCAGCAATACGGGCTATCATTGTAGAACTTCTCATGTGTGCAGGCAGTCTTGTGTATATATTGATGTGTAGAGAACACTTGTTTGCTGCCGCATTGCTTGTTTTAGAAACTTGATGATGAAGAGATGGCAGTAGATAAATATTTTTTTTCTTCTTGGGTTCAAGTTCTCTTTGCTCATTTAACATTGCTTCAGCACATGGCTTAAAGAAGAACTAAATCTAAAATCACTGGGGTCTGCCAAAATGTTAGGGGCCTCCCAGAGGTTATAATTGCTTACCTTATCTGGGGTAGGTGCCCTTTCGCTAAACACGGCACTGGCCCAGCATAGTATTTCTATTCAGGTCCAGGCAGCCTGATGTGTAGTAGTAGAGTGAAATTTAGGGAGACCATACACAGGCAGATCAAAGCTGCCGATATCAGTCCTTTTGACCCATTCGGCAGCTTATTTGCCCATGTAGGGGTTGTTCTGACGGGCTCATGATTGACAGCAGGCCACAAATCGGGCAAATATCGATCATGCAGCTTTGATTTTATTCAGTGATTGAGGACTGCATCGGCTAGTTGATGTGGTCCTCGTCCTGTTGGCGCACATTTCCTTCATTGTAATCAGATTGTTTGTCCCTGGGCCGAACAATCAGATTAACCAAATATTGTACTGTCTGTGGTGGGCATATCGGGTTAAAGATCTGCTCGAGCAGATCTAACAGTGCATGCATCCAACTGTGTTTTTCATTTGATTACATCTTCATGTATCTGAAGTTAAATCAGGCACTGGAGAGGTATTTCTGCTCCGAGTCTGAGTCTACCCACATGCTCTATGCTGGAGTTACTCCTTTTTGCAGCTGCCTGAAAAAATCTGCTTTTCCCCTTATTTTGGACTGTGGAGGTACATCATTGGATTTATCTTCATCCAGACTCTACGGGGTGTGGGACATTGCTAGGTCAACCATCTGCTTAGAGATTATTGTAAGCAACTTGCTGCAAGAGAATGCACCGCTACTCCTGGGTGTTCTGATACAGAAGCGACTTGCATGAATATGCCTTCAAGTGTCTATTCAGTTCTTTTGTGTTCTTCATGGAACTCACTGTGGTTCAGAAGAGAATATGGCAGTTGCAGAGGGTAAATTATAGCACTTCTCCTACCCCTTGTTGAGCACAATTAATTTTGGTTCCATTGCTTAGTTAGGAAGCACCAAAAGTTTTGCGTAGACTAGTCCAAGGCTTACTATTGGTTGGAATCTCTTACCCTCGAATGAGATATTTCCCATTTTCCATTCACCTGAAAAATAATCGACTGACCTTGCTTATAATCGTTGTCTGGCCTGTGCTGCTCTACCTGAATATCATGGTTATGATGCCAACAGGATTGGGAAAGAATGCATTGCATAAACACTGTATTCAGTGACATGACTGTTGCATTTAAAAAGAGTAAAATAAAAAGCATTCTGATAACTGATTAGTCTCTTAAGTTCATGTTTTTTATTTTCTTCCAGGGGGATTTTGTTCTTAAGATTGAGCCTCCCCTAGGGTGGAGTTTTGGTAAGTAGTTGCTTGGTACTAATAGCTCTTTGCAAATCCCCACGGTGCTGTGTGTGTCTGTGTTTTACATTCCCAAGTTTCTCCTATTTGCATTTGTTAGATGTAATCAGGAAGTGCCATGGGGCTGTTTATGCTCTGGGTGCTGTGGGAAATCTTCCCTTCTGTTATAATGATGGCTAGCAGGTGCTGCTTGAACTGCAGCTCCCCAACCTTTGACTAGTGGTGCACACTGGCAGATTAAGTTCAGCAACAGATTAATAAAACATCTAGATATGTAAATATAATATTGCTTATCTCCAGTGTGTGTAGGCTAAAGGCCCCCATACACAGGCCGATAACAGCTGCCGACAGACCGAGTCGGCAGTTTATCGGCTGGTGTGTGGGGCCATCTGACGGGCTACGCCGATCGATATCTGGCCGAAAGTCAGCCAGATCTCGATTGGGCAGGTTAAAAAACCCAGTCGGATCGCAGCCTCATCTGCAAGTGTATGCGGTGCTGCGATCTGATCGCCCGTTTTGGATGCATTATGATCTGATCATTGGGCCCTAGGGCCCACGATCGGATCAACACGATATCACCCAGTTCAATGTGGGCATATCGGGGAGATTGCCGCTAAATTTGTAATACCGGCCTGGCCCTTGCAGGTATTTTACTGGCTAGGCTGGTAAAATACCGGCTGGGTGGCAACCCTACATGAGAATCAGCTTGTGTACCAGAAGCCTAATGTGATTCTGGACAAATAGTATTAGTGTTTTCTTTTTACAATTATTATATGACAATATATTTTACCGCATTGTGGATAATGCACATGACCAGCAGCATAATGATTCACCTGCCCACGAGATTAGCCAATAAACTAAAACACATAATTATATAAAAAATTAGTGTATTATTAGAATTAGGATTTTCAAAATGTTGTTCACCTTTGAGTTACCTTTAGTATGGTATAAAGAGTGATGGCTGTCTGCAAGTTGGGATATATGCCTCTGAACCATTAGGCTGTATCTGTGCTATAAACCAGCGGTTCTGGATGCATAGTTGGCCAAAGGGACATAAAGGAGTGATTTGTATGTCTCCGCCCATGATGCCTTATGGGAGAATTAAAACTCTCATTTTTGGTATCCAGGCAATGCTATGTGTATGACATGAGGCAAAGTGAAGCCTTCTGAAATCAGAAGGTATTTACTTGTATGTAATTGCTTGTGAAAGACTTTTTGTCCCTTTTCAGTCCTTCTCACCCTAACCATGTTTAGTTTTTACAATTGGTTTTCATTTTTTATTATTTGTGGTTTTTGAGTTATTTAGCAATTTATTCAGAAGATCCTCCTTTTGAAATTTCAGCAATCAGGTTGCTAAGGTCCAAATTATCCTAGCAACCATGTACTGATTTGAATAAGAGCCTGAATAGAAAGAGGAGTAATAAAAAGAAGCAATAACAATACATTTGTAGCCTTACAGAGCATTGGTTTATAAGATGGGGTCAGTGACCCCCATTTGTAAGCTGGAAAGAGTCAGAAGAAGAAGACAAATAATTCAACTATGAAAAATAAATAACAAAGACCAATTGAAAAGTTGCTTAGAACTGGCCATTGTGTAACATGCTAAACGTTAATCCAAAGGTGAACCACTCCTTTAACTTTTTTTAGTATTCATATATTTCAATGTCCATGTTTTCTACTTTTAGAGGCTTGTGCATGCCTTGTTTGTTTCATTTTCAGAAGAATGTGTCTTATTTTGTTATGTTTCTGTATAATACATTTTTATATAGATCTATAAAATAACTAGTGTGTTTGTTTCTGCAGAACCAACAAGTGTCCCACTTCACGTAGATGGGGTTTCAGATATTTGTACAAAAGGGGAAGATGTCAATTTTGTTTTCACTGGATTTTCTGTGAATGGAAAGGTAATGTAAAAAAAATTAAATTTTTTGAAGGTTTTTCCTATTTTCAGTCTCCAATTTCAGTTATGAAATGTGATACAGGTATGGGATTTGTTATCTGGAAACCCAGCTCCATATTACAGAAAGGAAATTGTATTTCTTTCCTTTCTCTCTGTAATAATAATTCAATACATTGTACTTGATGGTAACAGCTGCATAAATAGCAAAAATAAGTAAAAGTGTTGTAGTACTGAGGTATAAAAATAATAGCATTAGTCTGAGGATTTTGTTCCAACTTTATAGCATGAACAAATTCAAACAACATCTGACTTGAGGAGCTAGTAGCCACCCAAGTTAAATCATTGTCTAAAGAGATCATTCAGACAATGTTTACAATGCTGACTTTACAAAATTGTTGGTTCGGGTGAGTGAAACTCCGAAACTCTATATATTTAATTGATTAAATCCGCAAACAAGTTAAGCCATGGCTCACCCGATGAACAGCTTTACTTACCGTGTATAAACCCCAGGTCCGTCTCCTTTGGGTACAGTTTACAGGGCGAAGTGAAACTTGTAATTTGCACTCACCGATATCAAATGGTGGCTTGGGTGCAGCGTCTGAACCCGTAGCTTGGGGTGGAGGTGCTGTATAAATTAGCACGCACTCCTGAAGCACACTGATATGGGTAAAACTCCATGAATTAAAACAAACTGGTCCTAACGAATTTCGTGTCTAGAGATATGTAATCATAGGCCACATGATTACATATCTCTAGATACGAAACGCATTAGGACAAGGTTGTTTTAAAGGATCAGTAACATCAAAAAATTAAATTGTTTTAAAGTAATAAAAATATAATGCAGTGTTGCCCTGCACTGTTAAAACTGCTGTGTTTGCTTCAGAAGCACTACTATTGTTTATATAAATAAGCTGTTGTGTAGCCATGGGGGCAGCCATTGAAAGGAGAAAAGGCTCAAGTCACACAGCAGAAAACAGATAAGCTCTGTAGAACTTAGTTATCTGTTATCCATTACATATCATGTGCCATATAGCTGTTTTTCAATTTCCGCCTTTGCCACTTAGCAGCTTGTTTATATAAACTATAGTAGTCTTTCTGAAGCAAACATATCGGTTTTAACAGCGCACGGCAACACTTCGTTATTTTCTGTACTTTAAAACACTTTCATTTTTTGGTGTTACTGTTCCTTTAATTCATGGAATAAAATCGAGTTTTACCCATATCAGTGTGCTTCAGGAGTGAGTGCTCATTTCTACAGTTGTCTAAAGAGATTATTCACATATACAAATAAAGCCATATAGTTATTAATTTAAATGTGTGTGTGTGTACAGGCTCATATGAATTATTGTGAGTAAGCCTCTTATTAGACATCAATTTGATCAGAAACCACAAACAGAATCAATACCTCCCCAATATAACTGACAACTACATGCTTCTTATAAACATAATACAAATGGCATCATTTGAAACAATTGCTATAATTCCTGTGAGTTTAGGAATGTAGGTTGTGCACAGGCTAAAGTTTGGGTCATATAAATTGTGCAATAGGGAGAAGAACTGAGTTAGAGCTCTCCATTACATTGTGGAATCTGGGTCATGGCCCAGATCTTTAGGATGAGAGTTGGATAGACATCCTGATTATCGATAGGCATTCACATTCTACCACTCACAATTCAAATGACTTTATTTATGTTGTTATAATGCTCTTATAATATATCTACTTTTATTTTACAACACAACAGTCATGGGATTTCTGAGTGCATGCTGACCGTCTCGCTTGAAAGGAAAAGTTTTCTTAGCTTGAAGTTTGGAAATATGGAAATACCTGATGAAGAGAAAGCAGCCAATTTATTTTTTTTTTTATTCCAATGTAATCTCCCAGTGACTTTGGTTGATCTTGGAGAGAACATTGCAAGAGTAATTTTTATGATTCTGTGCAATACCTTCACCCCAAATTAAGGCATCCAATATTGCTAAAATATGTGATGTCCTCTTGCTTGTATTGGTTATTGGCTACTTTGTATGTAAATCTGTATGTTCAGTGTATATAGCCATTTTGTTGTACAGGGCAGCAATATATGTGTGCACTTTATACATCTTTTTTTTTTAACAATTCAAACTTTATACATCTTGATAATGTCTTTCAGGTGCTCAGCAGACATCAAAATATGGGTCCTGTTGGAGTTCAGATAGCTATGAGGAGAGCGGGGACCAGTGTAAATTTACAGACTACAGTTACTCAAGAGGGAGGAAAGTAAGTTTTAACTGAATTTGGTTACTGGTTTGTCATTTTTCCACATGGATAATTTTGTTGCAAGATTCTTTGTCATATTCACCACATGAATAGAAGAAAATGATCCTTACATACTGATCTATACTACATTATCACTGGCCATCATGGGCCAAATAGGGTGTGTAGCCCAAATCTGCAGTGCTAAGCTTGACGAGTTTGTATGATGATACGTTTGTGATCACAGGCAGTAATGCTTCCTCTAACCCAGTCTTTTTTGGTTTCCCCAAGATTTGCTTTCACTAAGGTACTCCCAGGTGAATATGAAATTTTTGCTTCTCACCCTGCCTGGACACTAAAACAGGTAAATCTTTTGTTTTCTCCATCTGGTTCTTCAAGGACAATATCAGACCGTTGCTGTTTCACCATAAATCCCACATCCCAAAAAATACAGCTCTTGAAGGAACTGTAACACCAACACATTAAAGTGTTTTAAAGGAAGGACAATATAATGTACTGTTGTCCTGAACTGGTAAAATAATTGTGCTTGCTTATGAAATACAACTATAGTTTATATAAACAAGCTGCTGCATAGCCATGGGGGCAGCCATTCAAGCACATGATACACAGTAGGTAACAGATAAGTTTTGAAGAATCTCAGTATATATTACAGAGCTTATCTGTTATCCACTGTGTAACCTGTGCCTTTTCTGGTTTTTCACCTTTGAATGGCTGCCCCATGGCTACACAGAAGTTTGTTTATTTAAACTATTGTAGAGTTTCTGAAGCAAACACATCAGTTTTACCAGTGCTGCACAACAGTACATTATAATTATACTTTAAAGGGGTTGTTCACCTTCCAAACACTTTTTTCTGTTCAGTTGCTTTCAAATTGTTCCCCAGAAACAAAGACTTTTATTTCAATTACTTTCCATTATTTATCTTTTACTGTTTTTCCAAAATCTAAGTTTAAAGTTGAATGTGGGTGTCTGGTGTTCTGGCAGCTCAGTAATTCAGGTGCAGACTCTACAATTTTCGCAGAAGCATCTCTGGAGTATCAGCAACTATTGTATCAATTCTAACAGCTGCCTGTAATGAAACCCAGTGATTCTGCTCAACAGGGACAAAGTTTAGAACTGACCCCCCCCCCTCCCAGAGCTGCTTTTGAAGGTGAAAAATTACACTTTACACTTCAATATTAGAAAAACGGTTACAAATAGAAAATGGACAGTAATTGGAAAAAGTCTATTTCTGGTGATCGATCTGAAAACAACTAGTTGTTTGAAGGTAAACAACCCCCAGACTTTTTTAGGTGTTACTGTTCCTTTAAATGCTCTGTCGCTTTGTTTTTCAGCTTAATAAAGTTGTGGTACTTACAGTGCACAGACCCTTCAGAATGCATTTGCTGCATATGTTATTGATCTGGCAACACGTCTGAGAATGCTTATCAATCGAAATCATGATTTATTAGTATTTTCATTAACTCCTTCCATTGTAGGCAACAACTATGGTGCAAGTAACCAATTCCAATGCCCAGGCTGCTAATCCACTTATAGTTGCTGGTTATGACGTCTCTGGATCTGTTCGCAGTGATGGAGAACCGATGAAGGGTGTAATGTTTTTGCTTTTTTCTACAACAACAAAAAGAGAGGTAGAACATTTATATATACCTATTTATTTATATATTGTAAATGAGTTTATATTCTATTTATTCCTGTTAAATTGTAAACAGAGTCAGACTGGGAAAAAACCCGGCGGGCCCCAACCCTCATGGGCCCCCGCCGGGCCATTTCCCCCCTCTCCCGATTCTGACTCCAAATCTATTGCTTTATAAATTCCAGGCAAGAAAGGGAGAACAGACTAGTGCATTGAATTCTTTTGTATAGTTATTCAGATGAGGCAAGCAGTGTGTCTAGTTCAGGTCATTTGTATGTATTCATCTATAAGAAGATAAGATTGTTTATAGGGAGTACTGTGTGTACCAGTTTAAAACTTTTAATCATGCTAAATCCTTGGCAACTTTGCAGAGTATTCGAGACCACCCTTGTGGTTGCACTACTATGTACAAATGTTACGTGATTAGCCTTTTGAAGTCTTTCTTCCTTTGATTAAAATTGTCATGCAAATTCCTTTCTTCCTCTAGGATATCTTGGGCTGTGTTCTGTCCCCAGTTGAAGGCTTTCAAGGAAAAGATGAGTCTTTATCATATTTGTGCCATGTCACATCCCAAGAAGACGGCTCTTTTACCTTCCTGTCTTTACCAAGTGGGGATTACAGTGTGGTGAGTAGAGAGACTTTTCCTGAATAGTTTGACGTTTATCTTCCGGTACATATGCTGCTCTCAGCAATTGTTTAATGAACCATCTGCTTTTCAGCTAAGGTTTAGCTACTTATCCACTCAGGAGATGGGCGCTTGAAGCTTTCTCAATTGAACAACCTGTTAAAGGCGTGTATTAATTATGTGACTCTGAAATAGGGTTTATATCATTTGGAGGGGGGTTGTTATGCTTTTGTTTTGTCTAGAATTTTTGCTGGGAATAATCAACCCTGTGATGTTTATAACGAACCTCTAGGCAGTGACGTAACTTGGTATTATTTGAGCGCCCACCTAAACTTAAAGGGGAACTATCGCGAAAATTAAAAGTTTGAAATAAGCTTCATCACACTGAAATAAGACACTTTCTAAATACACTAACGAATTGAAAAAGCTGATTTTGCAAAACGTGCGTCGGCGTTTTGATACTTACTGATCTTTTAGCTGTTTTAACTTAATTTTGGGTCTGAATACTGGCTGGGAATTGGAATGTGCTCGGCTCATACTCTTATTCCTTTTCTTCATACCTATCTTATCAGGAGGCCGTGGAATTGTGGTTTTTTTAGGTTATCATAAAATTCATCAGTACCAGGGCCTAGTTAAAAACTGAGACCACAGTCCCAGTTGCTCTGCCTTCTCAGTCTTTGTGGTGTCCCAGGGAAGCAATGAATTAGGCAGTAGTTTATTGGGACAGCTCCACCTCTCTTTCTCTTCCATTTTTCTTTTCATGAACTCGAGCATTGATTATTATTTTTATCCTATTAATTGTAGTCACTCTAATTAATTCAAATACCTTGATTATACCTTTCTAGCACTTTTTAGCAAGTTATCCTATGAATTCAATCACCACAAATTGATGGTGGGAATAGATACTGGGAATTTAAGTAATTTATTGTGCAATCTCTGTCTCATTTTATTTAGGGCATAATCAATTTTGCCCTTCCTTTAGGAATTTATTAATTCATGAATTAGATTACTCTGCACCTGATTAATTTTAATTAATTTAATCAATATTTATTAACCATCGCACTGCACTTTATAAATGAACTTCTGGCATAAGGCAATTTTTAGACATTAAAGAACTGAATGAATCATATTGCTCTGCACACTAATTTATAAGTAATTAACTTGATTTAGGAGCAGCATTTATTTCCTTAATTGTTTTTTAACTAAATTATATTCTTGTCACTTACAAGGTAATAGAATTATAAGTGTAATCTGGTATGAATACTACTGTATGAGGGATTAAGCGGGGTACTTTATTTCTCTCGCTTTACTTTCTAAATACAATCAAATATTCTGTACTGTTTCTGAAATAATAAAGTTCATCTTCACTATTCCTCTGTCAGCATATGTTTCTCTTCATTCTGTCTTCATGCAGGAGTTGGGTGTCAGATATTCACTGACGGTTAGATCCAATACATATTCAGGGCTTCCTTTCCTAGCAGATGTATTAGAGCTCATTCAAATAACTGATTCCAGTACAAATAAAATCCTAAAAAAATAACTGCCTTTTGCAATGATTACTCAGCAAGTCCAGTTGTTTTAGAATTACTTATATTAAATATGCTTCTGCACAAATCCTGCATGTAGAGAGACATGATGCCGCTCCAATACATCTTCTAGGCAAAATGACCCCCCTATAAGATATATTGGATCTAACTGTCGATGATTATCTGACACTCAACTGCTGCATGAAGACAGAATGAAGAGAAACATTAATAATGAAGAAAATAATGAAGATGAACTTAATAAATTCAGAAAAAGTACATAATATTTATTTGATTGTGTTTAGTAAGTGTCATATTTCAGTATGATAAAGCTTAAATTCAATTTTAATTTTCACAGTAGTTCCCTTTTAAGTTTAGAGGGGTTGCTCAAATGATACCAAAACCCAAAGTCACTGCCTAGAAACTCATTATACACATACAGGATTCCAGACAAACAAAAGCATTACCCCACCCCCCCACCCCTCCAAATGATGTAAACCCTATTTCATAGTCACGTAATTATTACACGCCCTTAACAGGTTGTTCGATTGAGAAAGCTTCAAGCACCCACCGCCTGTGTGGATAAGTAGCTAAATCTTAGCTGAAAAGCAGATGGTTCATTAAACAATTGCTCTCTCAGCATCTGTTTCTCTTCATTCTTCTTCATGCAGCAGTTGGATGGCAGATAGTCATTGACCGTTAGATCCAATATATCTTATAGCTGGGATCCTTTTCCTAGAAGATGTATTCGAGCTCACTCTATTAAAATAATCAGACATCATATCTATCTATATGCAGGATTTCTGCAAAATGCTCAAAATTGGGGGTATGCGGAAGCACTCTAAAGGCAAAGTTAGTGCATTTAAGTATAATGGAAGTGCTAGTTTTAATGCACATTCCCTGTGTCCCTGTCCCCAAAGTAAGTTTGCCAAGCAGAGGTTTTTAGTTACACAATTATGATCATAAAGTTGAAAAACCACCTGCCACGTCAAGGTAAACCCCACATGGCTTACCCTAACATATTTACCTTTTTGTCATAGTATAAATAGTCTCTCTGCAAAGTAGCATTGTTTGTAATCGGTGTCAGTTGAACCTTGGTTTCAGTCTGAAGGATCTATCCTCCCCTGCCGGTATGCAGCTTTTAAGGGAGAGGAATTGTCCAAATCAACGCCTATTTTTAAAAACATAGGGCCACACCTAGCTCAATGGGGGTGTATGGGGCGCTATTAAAAACCACATGAATCTCAGCCACAGCTTCCAGCTAAAGTATAATGTTCAAAATTGTGGGTATGGGGAAGCACTCTAAAGGCAAAGTTATAGTGTATTTAAAGAGTTTGAAACCATTTTTCTAATATTGAAGTGTAAAGAGTAATTTTTCACCTTCTAAAGCAGCTCTGAGGGGGGGAGGGTCGCCGACCCCCCCAACTGTTCTAAACTGATACATTTAGTTGATACATTTCTTATCTTTGTCCCTGCTGAGCAGAATCTCTGGGTTTCATTACAGGCAGCTGTTAGAATTGATACAATAGTTGCTAATACTCCAGAGATGTTGCTGTAAAATGTATCAATTAAATGCTGCAAAATTTTATCAGTTTAGAGTCTGCACCTAAATTACTGAGCTGCCAGACTCAAACACCACAGACACCAACATTCAACTTTAAACTTAGATTTTGGAAAAACAGTAAAAAATAAATAATGGAAAGTAATTGAAAAAAGTCTTTATTTATGGAGAACAATTTGAAAACCACTGAACATAAAAAACAGTTTGAAAGGTGAACAACCCCTTTTAAGTATAATGGACGTGCTAGTTTTAATGCACATTCCCTGTGCCCTTGTGTCCAAAGTAAGTTTGCAAAACAGGGATTTTTAGTTGCAAAGTTATGACGTTATGACCTTGACGTGGTATGGCGGCTTTTCAACTTTATGATCATAACTTTGTAACTAAAAACCACTGCTTTGCAAACTGGCTTTGGAGACTGGCACAGGGAATGTGCATTAAAACTAGCTGTACCCAGCTATAGCTATCGGCTTTTAAGGCAGTGGCCGACGGGGAGATTTTTTTGCCAGCAATTATCTATGAGCGACTGTTGGAGACAAATCTTCAGAGGCAACTTTGAGTGACTTCGGAAAACGCAGCACCTCATGTGAAGGCAGGGTGTGAAGCGGTTCACAGAGATTAATCGTCCCAAAGAAGAGGCGATTAGTCGCCTGGCGACAAATCTCCCCGAATCTTTCCGTGTGGACTAGCCCTAAACCGGACGAAGTTTCCTTCAGAGGCAACTTTGGGTGATTTAGTGATATGTTGGTCACACCACCATCGATTTCAAGTAGAGAGGCATTTTCGGGAGATTTGTTGTCTCCCCGTTGGCCACTGCCCTTAACTGTGATGCTTTTGCAGTTCTGTTCTTTTGGAGCAATTATATTTTGTGAAAGTCTGCAAAGAGACAATTTAGGTGAACCAAGGACTGAGCATATTGTCTTTTTTTTAATTTTTATAAGTTGATGTGTTGGAACTGTGAAGCAGTCTAGGGTGGGAGACTTGGCCAACTACATTATGTATGTTGTTGCTCTTAAATACCGATGGCATCACTTTAAGGGCCAGATTTATTGAAAACAATTCAATCCCTTATTAAAAAAACCCTACCCCCTCTACCCTACATAGACCCCCCCCCCCCCAGCCTAGCTGCTACCCCGGGTAAATGCCCCGAAATCTTTACTTACTAATTCGATGGTCGAATGTCGAATTTTTTTCTGTTCGACCCTTAGTTAATCTACCCCCAAGTGTTTTTTTTTTGGCAGAGTCCTGCAAGCATTATAATGTTATTACTTGTTTTTATTTATTTGTCTACTAGATGGCACGTTTGATTGAATTATAATATACTGTGCAGATACATTTTGTGCCCAAATTCTTTACATTTATATGAAAAGTGAAAATCATACTCATTGGTTAAAATTGACAATCATTTCCACACTACTATATCTATAATTCTGTGTTCATGTAAGTAATTCAGCTTTAAATCTACAATAAGATTTATAGTTTACAGTATGACTTGTTCATTTCATGATCCTCTTCTCCAGGTTCCCTATTACAGGGGAGAAAGAATTACATTTGATGTTGCTCCGTCCAGGCTGGATTTTACTGTGGAACATGATAGCTTAAAATTAGAGGTAAAGAGACTTCTATCTTTTACTTACAACAATTAAAACAAGTGGCAGGCATATAACAAAATAGACTATTATACGGACTGATGTAAGAGATATTCTTACTACTTATATAGCCATGGGAATCTCTAATTTTTCATTGTTTTGGTGTTTTTACCTATTCTCACATTAGATTTGTGCCTTGAAGCACATACACATATTTTGTCCCTTAGAACTAGGGATGCACCGAATCCAGGATTTGGTTCGGGATTCCGCCAGGATTCAGCCTTTTTCAGCACGATTCGGATTCGGCCGAATCCTTCTGTCTGGCCAGTCCGAATCCTAATTTGCATATTCAAATTAGGGCCAGGGAGGGAAATCACGTGACTTTTTGACACAAAACAAGGAAGTAAAAA
>CM044447.1:101488510-101510422 GCA_024363595.1 Xenopus borealis
CTAGGAGACCCAGGAACACTATAGCCAGGTTGAGCTATACTCGGGCATTGAACCTGGGTCCACGCTATGGGCGCCGCCATCTTGACTGCACCGCCGTGAAGGTAGGACGCGCCGCCCGGAGCTCCCGGAAAGGCTCCGGGCGGCGTCCGTGACAGACCTCCCCTTTAAATACACTGGGATTATTTGTCCATATGTAGAAATATATGGAAAACTACGTGCTACAGAATATACAATTTATAATGTATATATAATTTGTGGTCTCCTCATACTACATAGTTTGATAAACCTATGCATATAGTGTATCAATCTGTTCAGAAGACCATTGCAATTCTTAGATTTGCATTTTGTTTGAAATGAAAAGACATGGGGCAGATTTATCGAAATGAGTTTAGAGCTCACCACTGAAAATACCTAAAGGATTTTTAGAAACATATTTATCAGATGGACTTATACTTTCACCCATTGATCAGTACATGTCTATAAAACTCACAGGAATACATAGAAAGTGGCTAAATCTTTCTGTGGTGGGCTCTAAACTCACTATACAATAAATCTGCCCCATATGTGGAATTGCACAAGATTCAGGCTGTTTTACAAAATTTTGTTTTCCTAGGTAAACTAAAGCTTGCACCCAATGAAATGGAAAAAAAAACCATATATATATAAAAAAATCACCTGACATTAAACGCACATGTTGGCACTTACAGGGTTCATTTAGCCCTGTCCATCATCCCTCATTCCTTCAGAATTCCAATATTTAAATATGCTTTAATAGTTTATCTGCAACTTGCTTTACTGGGGTTAGAATTATATTACAGGTATGGGCTCTGTTATCTGGAAACCGGGAAGGCCATTTCCTATAGACTCTATTATAATCAAATAACTAAAATTAAAAAAAAAAAAATTACCTTTTTCTCTTTAATAATAAAACAGTAACTTTTTCTTGATCCAAACTAAGATATAATTAATCCTTATTGGAGGCAAAAAAATTCTGTTGGGTTTATTTAAAATTTAAATTATTTTTAAATAGACAAGGTATGGAGATCTAAATTACAGAAAGATCCCTAATCCAGAAAATCCCAGGTTCGAAGCATTCTGGGTAACTGGCCCCATACCTGTATTATTTAAAGAGATTGTTCATTCATACTTATATCAGCCTTTGCCCCAGTGAAGCTAAGAATCTAAGATTCCTTTGTCCTGTTGACAAAACACCCTAAGTCGAGATACCTCACAGTTTTTATTTTTTGGGGACAAGCCTAGCCGGGCCAGTCCGACACTGTATGCACTCGGGTATTTAATCTGCCTGGATGTTTTGAGAGGAAACCAGAGTACCCAGAGGAACACCGACCCAGTGGTAACATACAGACTCCTTACAGATGCACTAAGGTCATAACTGAATTACAGGTATGGAACCTGTTATCCAGAAAGCTCTGGACCTGGTGTTTTCCAGATAATGAATTTTCTTGTAATTTGGGTCTTCATACATTGTCTACTAGAAAATCATGTAAACATGAAATAAACCCAATAGGCTGGTTTTGCTTCCAATAAAGATTAATTATATCTTAGTTTGGCTCAAGTACAAGGTACTGTTTTATTACTACAGAGAAAACAGAAATCCTTTTAAAAATTTGGTCTATGACCTTTCCGTAATTCTGAGCTTTCTGGATAATAAATCCCATACCTGCACAAGACAGCACTGGCAACTGCCTGAACAACCATGCCACCTGATGTATTGGGCACAGTATAGATTAGTTTACAGTTGGAAAGTAGGGGGACTATTGGGTTTACTGCTAAAACATTTTATTTTTAGAATCCAGGGGTTCACTGAGCATGTGAATACAACAGGGGTCCCGAAAAGGTAGATCAGGATCTATCAGTAGACCGTTAGCTGGTGATCAGCAGATCTCAAGACACTGTCAACAAACAGCTTGTCTATATCACCTTTCTGTTTCGTGCTTTTCATTCAGACATACCTTAAATTAAGATTACATAAGAAATAGTTTGTTATATATAACAATATGCATTTTCTCATAAATCAATATTTAAGTAATGTTTTCCATGGAACAGAATGCTAACAATGCTTTTATGGATGTAGTGTACGTAGATCATCATGGGACAACATCACTAAAAGTAGACCTTGCATTAGTATGGGCACTCCTCGACTACATGGTTCAAACAAAGAAAATCATATATGAGCTGTCTCCCATATCATCAAATTAAAGGGAACTAAGACTATTTGTGCTACATACTACAGAAAATGAGCTCCTTTCTAAATAAACATTATTTGCTCTGACAGCTGGAAGTCACAGTTTCTATCCTCCATAATTGTTTGACCCCCATAGTGGAGCAACCGGTGCCCAACCATTGGATTTGCTATTAAAATCCTTACTTTTTAGTTTATGAATCCAAGTATTTGTCAATAAAAGGCCTTCTTGTATTTGTTTCTGTATATAAAATATTTCCAGGATTTATTTCTGTTGCTAGGATCTCTAGGATGAAAGACCTGGTCTGATGAAGCCTCTGTCTGTCATTCACTGCTATGTTTGCAGTCGTTGGTGGTTGGCAGCAATTAGCCTGGTTAAAAGTGGCATCTGAGATCGCACATGGTGTTTTCACACTAATTAACACATTTATCTTTCTTTAGCCGCGGATGGTTTCTTTCCTGCTTTTTTTTTTTTTTATTAACCTGATTTTAACCTTCAATATAGACTGCTGTTTGGTTGCCTAGCAACCTTTGAATTCAGTGTGGTGGGAAGTAATGTGCCAAGATTTCGCCGTCGTCGCATTAACTCCTTTCATTTGATTGTTTTAAAAATTTTTTTTGAAGACACCCGTATAGGCAGCTGTCACGGGAAGGGTCGTGAATTTGCATATGTATTACAATAATGGAAGCCAAATTACCTGTACCGTTCACTTTTCTGTGGTATCTCATTCCAAACACGGTTTCCTTCCAGGATAATATTTCTAAGCAGGAAGAAAATCCTCCCACTTATTTTAAGGGGTGGTTCACCTTTAGAGAAAACAGTGTATGTATGTATATATATATATATAATATATAAAATAATTTTGTAGGTAAAAATGTATACTACATGGTGCTGCTTTTACTTTTGGGTGTAAATTAAAATTGTCTTAAAAATTAGCCCCTTTATTTGAGTTCCCCGTGGATGTTCTCTGGTCCCTGTTTCTGTTTCAAATGAAGGGTGGGAGTGTCCTAACATTACCAACCAGAAGCACAGTAGAAGGGGGCAGCCAATTGCAGCCCTGCAATCACACAAGCAAAGACAGGCTTCAGTTCCCTATCAGGTCAGTCTAGCTACTGATTGGTTCCTATCTTAAAGTGCAGTGTGCTGAATTGCTGAATGCCTCAGACTCCCCCCACACAGCCTGGGAAAGGAGACAACAGGAAGCGTAACAGTTGGGTGGGACTATATATATAGTTTATATATATATATATATATATATATATATTTTGAAAAGCAAGAAGAGACCGGCGTTTCGGCCTGGTCACAGGCTTTTCTCAAGGTAACCATTGCTCATGAGACCTGCAATATATACACACATTCTGGCGGGAAAACAAACAGTCAAACTGACGTAGTTTAATCGTTAATATTAAGGGCAAGGCCACACGTGGCGTTTTTACGGCGCATAAATACGCATCAATTGCACTACCACATTCTTTGTTTTAGTATATTATAGAATGGCCAGTTCGAAGCAACTTTTCAACTGGTTTTCAATATTTATCGTTTTTTATTTTTCAGTTATTTGCATTTTTTCATGTGACCGCTTTTGAATGAGGTTCACTGACCCCATCTAAAAACAATCTTCTGTTTATGGCTACACCTTTATTGTTATTGCTACTTTTTATCACTCTACTTTCTATTCATTCTCTTCATATTCCTATGTCAGACTCTTTTTCAAACCGGTGCATAGTTGCTACGGTAGTTTGGACTAGCAACCAGATTGCTGAAATTGCAAAGTGGAAAACGACTGAATTAAAAGCAAAAGAACTCATTGCAAATTGTCTCAGAATATCACTTTCTACATCATACTAAAAATGAACTCAAAGGTGAACAACCCCTTTAAAAAGCAGGGTTGTGCCATTTGTGATCCAGTCCTCACTTTATGTTTGCTCTCATCGTATTGTACAGAAAATGTCTAGGCAGAAACTGAGAAGTGAATACAAAAAGAATACCCCACCTCTGTACTAAGACACTGTGTATTTGAGGCAGCTATTGAACAGGTCTTTGGATAGATGTAACCCTTCTTTCATGTAAGAATAATGCAGTGCTTTGTTCTTCCAAAGCATTTGGTTGTTCCTTTCTCACATTTGGTGTTTTGTTCTTTACAGAAAACTGCCCTGGTAAAATGATAGAAATTCAAGGCAAAGCTGGCTTGTTTCTGGAAGGTCAAATACACCCAGAGTTAGAAGGCGTGGAAATTGTGATCAGCGAAAAGGGAGCAGCTTCACCTCTCATAACCGTCTTTACTGACGATAAAGGATCCTACAGGTTGGTGTAGTATGGTGCATACGTCCTGTTACATACACCCCCAGGAAGGCACTGCAGGTTGAGGGCACTGCCATTTTTGCAAAATGCCTTGATCAAAAGTGAAAGATAGTATCTGATAGCTTTCTATGTAGGTGGCCACAAAAGTTCAGCTGAGGTGGGATCAAAAGAGTTGCAGGTGGGAGTCCCTTGAGGGGCCCATTTCCAGTTGGAGGAGTCCTGGACAAACATAATGTTCCAAGATTTACAGTCTGGTGGAGTGGGTGGTATATTTGCATTTGTAGACCATTGTAATACAGAGCTTATTCTATTAAAGGAATAGTTTAGTATAAAATAAAAACTGGGGTAAATAGGCAGTGCAAAATAAAAGATGTTTCTAATATAGTTATCCAAAAAGGTAATGTATAAAGGCTGGAGTGACAGAATGTGTAATATAATAGCCAGAACACTACTTCCTGCTTTGCAGCTCTCTTGGTTTCCACTGATTGATTATCAAGCCACACAGGCAATAACCGTTTGCTTTTGAATCTGAGCTGAATGCTGAGGATCATTTGCAAACTCACTGAACAGTTATGTCCCATGTGGCCCCCCTTCAAGTCACTGAGAGCTGAAAAGCAGGATGTTGTGCTCTGTTCTGAACTAACTATATTAGAAACATTTTTTATTTTGCACAGTTGATCTGTTTACCCAGTTTTTGTTTTTACACTGAACTGTTCCTTTAATATACTCATTGTCCAGGCAGAAGGTGATTCTAGTTTTCTTACTATCTCCCACGACTATACTAAATTACCCATATTTTGCCTCTCTGAATATTTGTTCATTGACTGGGTGATTTTTTTTTTTTTTTTAACCACATTGTATTATCTTCCTAAAGGTCAGCGCTGTAATTTATTTATTTTAACTTCTATTGACATCACTATAGAATAAATTGCTTTTCCCTTTCCTGTGCAGTGTGGGGCCTCTACACAGTGACCTGGAATACACAATCTCTGCTCAGAAAGAAGGCTTTGTTATGACTGCTATAGAGGGCACTGTAGGAGATTTCAATGCTTTTGCCCTTGCAGGAGTTGCATTTGAGGTACTGAGTTTGTTATTTCACCTGCTTCTTTCTACTTCTCAAATGAAATTTTGGCAATTCGATGATTAACTTCTTTCCCATTTGCCAATAGATCAAATCAGAGGATGGACAGCCATTGGCCGGAGTTCTCCTGTCACTCAGCGGAGGACTGTTTCGTTCAAACCTTTTGACACAAGAGAATGGGATGCTGACATTTTCCAACCTGGTAATGGGAATATGTTGCTGATCATTTTTAACAGGAAAGCTGTTTTGGATGATATTTATTTTTCTATTCATCGTAGCCTTTTGACTCCAAGCTTCAGTACAGGAAATGTTGGTATATTTATCAGATCGTTAAAGAGGCAATGTTAAACTGTGAACCCTGGTTAAACAGGTGATGAGCAACTTGGTCACCGGTAGTTAAAGTATATCAGCAACTTTACAACCCCGGTGCCTTTTTTGTTTCCATGAACGGGTGAAGTAGGGGTGTCCCAACGCTGGTGAACATGTATAAGTGAAGTCATATTTCTTCCCACAGAGCCCTGGCCAATATTATTTCAAACCTATGATGAAGGAGTTTCGCTTTGAGCCATCTTCTCAAATGATTGAGGCCCAGGAGGGTCAGAATTTGAAGATCTCAATCGTCGGTCACAGGACTGCTTACAGGTCTGTTTAAATAAGGTGTATAGTAAATAACAAAAGAAGCAAAAACTTTTCTGTAACCTTTAGCAACCAATGAGCAGGTAGCATGTGGACCTGTTTGGAAACAAATGTCTGGATGGTTACTTGACTCTGCTCCTTTTATAAAATTACCCGCACACTTATCATCAGTGTGAGGATACATGCTATTGATAGGTTGTTTTTTAAAATAAACCACATTGGTAAGGGAAGTACAGATTTTCGGCTTGTTATCCAGAATGCTTGGGACTTGGGGGTTTCCAGATAACTGATGCTTCTGTAATTTGGATCTTCATACCTTAAAGTGATACTGACACTAAAAAATAAATTTTAACATATGAATGTACATTAATTGTTACCTATAGGTCATGTTGATCATTTGCTGAGAGGTTTGTTTTTGTATATAACTGTTAGCTGAAATGTCTAAGCCTGACTCTCTGACACTCTGACTTTGCCAACCTAACAGTCCCATCTCAGTCTGTTAGTTACAGTTTCTAATGATAACAGATGCCGGGTGCACAAATATGGCAGCCCCCTCATACAGGAACATGGGGGATCAGACAGGTAATGTAAAAGCGTCATGGAAATACTTTATGGCAAAGTTGGAAGTCGCTTTCAAAGCCAATATTATAATAGATGTAAAAAAAGAGTTTAATTTCAGGTGTCAGAATCTCTTTAAGGCTAGTAAATATCATTGAAACATTAAATAAAACCAATCGGCTGGTTTTGCTTTCATTAAGGATTAATTATATCTTTAGTTTGGATCAAGCAAAAGGTACTGTTTCATTCTTTCAGAGAAAAATTTAATAATTTTCAAACATTTGGACTACTTGGATAAAATTGAGTCTATAGGAGATTGCCTTACAATTATTCGGAGGATTCTGGATACTGAATCCCATACTTTATTATGTTTTGTGCTACATCAAGATACTATCATTGGTTAAGTGCAGGTTGACAAATTGTTGTACAGTGCAGAACTGGACCCGCCCCCATCTGACATCACTGATGGGGGCAGGGAGTGAATATAAATAAATATATATATATAATATATACATAAACATCAGAAGAAGCAGTACATACTTAGGTTGCAGGGAATTCCTTATGCATGAGTCGCCTTGAACCCTGGGTCCCGCGGGTACTGGGCCTGCCCACACATCACTAACTGGGACTGACTGCGGCAATAGGCCTCCTCCCTATTATGCCTGCATATTAATATTGTCTGTTCAGAATGCCACTGTGTGTAGAAAGATGTGGATTACACAAAGGCCATTTCCCATAGAGTCCATTTAATAAAAAAAATTCAAATTATTATAAATGATTTCCCAGGTCCCAAGCATTCCGTATAGCTGAACCAGTACACATATCTTTCTCTCATTTCATGAAGAATGTGTTTTAAGTCTGGAGTGAAAACACTTGTATATGATTGGATTGCCTCTGAATGTTTTACAATGCCTACCTCCCTGCAGCTGCTATGGAACAGTGTCCTCTCTTAATGGTGAACCAGAGCAAGGAGTATCTGTCGAAGCAACAGGGCAGGACGATTGCTCCATTTATGGGGAAGACACAGTAACGGACGAGGATGGAAAATTCCGACTACGTGGGCTACGTGTAAGTCTGACTTTCATATTCCCTATAGCCTTTGTTGACATTGTATTTATCTTACTTTAGAAACAAGAAATATACCATAGGTCTATTTGATACAAATCTATTGGTGTGGGGTCTCTTGTATACAAAGCTCCAAATAAGGAAGTGGTATTTCCTATAAAAATAGTGTCTTCAACTCCAGTTGGTTTAATTTTTTTCCCCTACCTTTTAGTACTTGATGTTAATTTAGCTCAAATCTACATTATTCACACAACAAACCTACTGAGATTTTTAAAGGACAAAAAAAGTCAAAGGGGGGAATTCACAAAAGTGTAGGTAAAATAACCCAGAAGTGGTGGTCGACAAATTTGTAAAATGTCTTACAAACTGCAAATTCACAAAGGCAGATGTTATCATCTCTGAATGTCTCGTAAGTCCGACAATTTTCATCATACAGACGACATTTTACACGACATTTTACACGACATTTTAAAGACATTTTAAAAGACAATTTAAAAGACAATTTGACCGACATTTTCATTTTGGAGAGCCTAATGTGTCGGAAGAATTGTCGGCAAAAAAAATTAGTTTACGAGTAATTCATAAAAATGTTGGGGAAAGTGGCGCGGAAAAAACCACGCCCACTTTTCACTACACTTTTTCCAAAAGTGTTGTATATGTCAGAAAATTGGCTGGGAAATGCTCTGTGAATTTGTCGTCTGTTGCTACGACATTTTAAAGACATTTTTTCCTTCCCGACACTTTTGTGAATTCCCCCCAAAGTCTCCAGGGCTTGCACAATTTTTGGCCAGTCTGGTGCTCCTCCTCTCTTAAAGGGCAACTGCAGCTGTAATGATGTGTTGTCCATGAGAGGGCTGCTCTCCAACAGGCAAATAAAACAGTTTATTAGTCTAGGATGTCACAGTGCTTATTCCGCTTAATGTCAAATTAATTAATGCCAAACAAGCCGATTTCTCCCCAATATGCCGGCCTTGAGGTAGGGCTGATACGATCGTGGGCCCTAGGGCCCAGCGATCAGATTATATCGATGGGTAGATGGGTGGCCAGATCGTGGGACCACATCAATGAACAGACGCAGTCTGCAATCTGACAGGAGATTTAGTCCTCTCCGATCAACATCTGCTTTCGGCCAGATATTGATTGGGGAACCCCTTTGGAGGCAGCTTTTATCGGCCTGTGTATGGCCACCTTTATTCCCTTCACTACTGAAACAAATGGAGACTAAATGTGGCCATATACAGGGAGATCTGCTCATTTGACGATGTTGCCAGATGAGTGGATCTCTCCCCGATATGCTCAGATTTAGGTGGGCAATATTGGGCTGATCCGATCATGTCATGGACCCTAAGGCCCAACGATTGGATCATAATTCATCCAATACTGGTAGTCGGCGGGATTTTTTAACCCTGCCTGATTGAGATAGATTGCCCTACACATGGGCCAATACGCTGCCGAATCAGTCTGTCGGCAGCTTTAATTTGGGCCTTTATACAGTGCAAATTTGAGGTTCATGTGTTCAAAATTACTATGCTGACAAGTAGAGTGTGGGTACTGGTCCTTCTGTTCTTGGCCTTTAGATATAAAGCTCACACTGTACTTGACATTTTTTTGTTATTGATTGGATCTCTGCTGCTACTGTGAGTGTGGGCATGTGTCCATGGCTAAGAAGTCTCCCAAATGCCCTAGGCCTCTGCACAGATTTCCTCACAAACAACAACTGCAATTTTAAAATTCTACTATTGATTTTGAAGCTTTAGTTTCAGTCCCTTAACAAGTGATGGGGTGAATGTGCAGTCTTACTCCCTGTTAAGTCTAATGTTAGACATGACCCATCCTTTAGCCCTACAAGTGACCTGTCAGCTCTATACTTTGTGCTAATAACACAGCATACGGTAAGCCCTGGGGGGTTTAGCAGCAGCTGTAAAGTAGGACACACTGGTAGAAATATGGTCAATTTTTGTACTGTGTAATATTCAGCAATATACATTATCTCAAAATATCTTTTCATATAATACATATATACATACAGATAGAGTCACTTGGATTTGTAAGTTAAATGCGTCATGACTAATTGAAGAAACTGTGTAATCTAAAGTTATCTTAACTCATTTAATGCATTTAACCTTTTCATTAGCATACCAAAGCCCCATTGTTTTCAATGGTGAACTCTTTAATTGGATGAGATGCTGTGACACAATATTCTGTGCTAAGTGAGATAAATGAGATAGATGAGTTAAGTCACGACGCATTAAACTTACAATCCAAAGTGACTGCATCTGTACATACAATATAAAAAAGTGTCACCTCAGGAACTGCTGCTCTTGTTATGAAGTCTGTGTGTGCCAGCGACACTGTAAATAAAGGTGGTTAGTATCAGCCTGGATTCCTTCTCTGCTGAATGATTTGAACCCCAGCTTTGGTTGCAGTGCCCATTTATAATTGTTAAAATATGAGGAAACATTACATTACTGTTAGTAACCATATAAAGGCCCCTTAAAGGGGAATCCAACCCCCCCAGGCACTAACCCCTCCCCGCCACCCCCAAGCCCAACTCTCCCCCTGGGCTATTGCCCCTAAGTTGCTACTTACCCCTCTGTGTAAGTCCCCTCCAGCGACGTTCATCGGGACCATCTTCTCTTCCAACCCCTTCTTCCTGGATCTGTCTGCGCATGCGTAGTAGGACTCTGGTACTATTGTGCATGCGCACAAAGTTCACGAAGTTCAATCGGCCAACTTCGTGAACTTTGTGCACATGCACAATAGTACCAGAGTCCTACTACGCATGCGCAGACGGATCCAGGAAGAAGCGATTGGAAGAGAAGATGGTCCCAATGAACGTCGCTGGAGGGGACTTACACAGAGGGGTAAGTTGCAACTTAGGGGCAATAGCCCAGGGGGAGAGGTGGAGGAGGGGGCCTACGGGGGAGGGAGGGGTTAGCACCGGGGGGGGGGTTGAATTCCCCTTTAAAGGGGTGGTTCACCTTTATGTTAATTTTTTGTATGTTATAGAATGGCTAATTCTAAGCAACTTTGCCATTTTTGTCTTTTTCATAAGTTTTTGAATGATTTGCATTTTTCTTCTGACTTTCAGCTTTAAAATGGGGGTCACTGACCACATCTAAAAAACAAATGCTCTGTAGGGCTACACATTTATAGTTATTTTTACATTTTATTTCTTATCTTTCTGTTCAGACCCTCTACTATTCACATTCCAGTCTCTAGTTCAAATCAATGCAGGGTTGACCGTGTAATTTGGACCCTAGCATCCATATTGCTGAAATTGCAAACTGCTGAATGAAAAACTAAATCGTTCAAAAACCATAAATAATAAAAGATGAAAACTCTTTGCAAATTGTATAAGAATATCACTCTCTACATCATACTAAAAGTTAATTTAAAGGTGAAAAACCCCTTTAAAATGAGGAGGGCATTAAGTAGTACATATCTGTATCCAGAATATATTTCTGCTTGGGTACCTGCACAGTTGTCATTGTCTGCTAAAAGGTAGAAGAGTTCCCAACATAAATCTTTTTGTCTGCCTTGTACTTCTCTATTTACAGCCGGGCTGTGTTTACCACGTGCAACTGAAATCCGAGGGCAATGATCACATTGAGAGGGCCTTGCCATCATACCGGGCAATCGAGGTTAGTACCTTTCATTACTCCTTTCCCTGTCAGTAGGGGCTCTGTCATATGTTGTTGAAGCAGGAGTCCATGACAGATGGGAAAACGTGCGAGCCTAGCAAATACTGCTTGTCCCAGTTCATTCAGTAGAATTACATTCATGTAAACATGTCTCGGTTTGATGTTTTAGGTTGGCAGCAAAGATATCGATGATGTAAATATTATCGCCTTCCGTCAGATTAACCAGTTTGACCTCAGTGGAAATATAATTACCTCGTCTGAACATCTGTCGACTTTACTGGTGAGCTACGTTGTATGACTTACCTCGGGGAGTTTGCAGGATGCCGCTCGCTATGTTTTCTGTGCTGCAGTAATTGAAAGAGCAGTTGTGCATGTTTTCTGTTTTCTTTGCCTAGTAGCTAGAGTGAGAATGCTAGAACTATTGCCCATTACACCACTGAAATAATAAGATAGATTGCGCACAAAAAGACAAATACCCTTTGACATCTTATACACATTCATATGATAGTAAAAACAATTGCCAATATGGGCTTAAAGGAGAATTTAACCCTTAACTAAACAACACTACCCCCTACCCAATGTAGACCCCCCCCCCCAATCTAGCTGCCCCCCTCCCCGGGGCAAATGCCCCTAACCTTTGCCCTCAGTGTGGATTCAGGGATCGCAGTTCACGGAAGCCATCTTCACACGGTCTTCGGTAAGCTTAGACTGAGACCGGTAAGCAGCGCATGTGCAGTTGGAGCAATTTATCGTATTGCGACAAATTTTGCATGTGCCAAAATGGATGGAAGCGCTGGAAGAAGACACAAAGACCCTGTAGATGGTTGCCTTGAACTGCGATTCCTGAATCTGCACCGAGGGGAAAGGTTAGGGGCAATTTCCCTGGGGTGGGGGCAGCTCAGCTGGGGGGTCTACGTAGGGTAAAGGTGTAGGGTTTATTTTTTAGTTACGGGTTGAATTCTCCTTTAAAGAAAAACAAGACTGGATGAATGGAGTTGGTACACATTGTTTAAAGGGATTGATCAGAATACAGTGTGTAGCGGTTGTCACCTCAGACAAACCTCAGGAATACAAAGGTAATCAATGACCCCAAAAACAAGCTGGCCTCCTAAATGTGCCAGTTGCCTACAGAACAGGGAATTTAAACTAGAATGTGTCAGACAAAGCTTGTATTTATCTTATGGCCTGTTCACTATAGAACAAAAAGCTAAACCCCTCCACAAACAGGAATGTTAGACCAGTAGCAGATTGACACAGGATTCAGCTCTCTACATTGTACTAAAAGTTCAAACCCCTTTAAAAGGGTTGCTCGTCTTTTAACAAACTTTTATTATGATGTAGAGCCCAATATCCTCAGTGAGTTTGTCCTAGGTATTATTCATAGTAAGATATTAAATTGAAATCCTAAACAACACAGGAAAAGATCAATATAGTTACCCACCAAACATCCCTGAAATCAAGTAATTGGATAAGTTTTCTGCAAATACTTTGCCTATTAACATTCATTGGGAAGCAAACAGAATATTTAACATCTGATTCTTCCAATCAATGTGCTCTTTAGCCGCTAGTACTAAAAACCTGTCTCTCCTGCCAGAATCACCTCTTATGATTGAGGTGAAATCTTGAAAATCAAATAAAAAAATTTTAAAAATGCCAATCAAATTTGAATAATTCCCTAGTCAAATGGGACCATTTTGCCCATAAGAAAAAACTCAACATTTCCAATCTCCAATTGGACCCTTGATCATTCTGTCCCATACTGTATCTGATCTATCGATCTAGTAACCAGTAGAAAGGTGTGAATTGTAGAAAGACAGCAGCCGACAAAATGAATAGCAATTACTGTATGTAGCTTCACCTTATAAAAGCTTTCCGTTATACTATCGACTTGTGTGTGTATAGACATGCAAAAAATATAATTGATATACGGTATAAACAGAGTAAATCATCATCTAACTGATTTTCGTAGGAAATTCCTCTGATACAGTATGGGGTTTTCCATCTGATTTCTTGTCTTCCGTAGGTAAAGCTTTATAAAAGTGAAAATCTGGACAATCCTATCCAGTCGGTGTCTTTGGGTCAGTCTTTGTTTTTCCACTTCCCACCACTCTTAAGAGATGGAGAGGTAAGAGATTCCTACTCACTGTAAGTAGAGACAGCCTATGTATTTATCTGGTATTCTTTTAGCATTATAAATATGGCAGGACATCAAAACTGCTGATTTTTTGTTATACATTACTGGGTACAACTTTATATTTCGGCTGCCAGGCTGTTCAATATAAGTCAGCATTTTAAAGCACATCATCTATTCTCTTTGATTTCATATTATGCAGAATTTTGAACAAGTGGCTTAATACATGTTTGTTTTGTGTGCAGAATTACGTTGTGCAGCTGGACTCCACTTTGCCTAAATCTCAGTATGACTATACACTGCCTCAGGTTTCCTTCGGCACCCATGGATACCACAAGCACATAACGATAACCTTCAACCCTACGGTAACCCTGAAATCCATAATTAACCCATCTACCCATTACAAATGCAAATGACAACTATTTATTTTCATTAAGAAAATGCCTTTAGTGTATTCAAACAGTGCTTTGCTTCTAACATACATCGGTTTTACACGTTTCCAATATAATCAATGTAAACCTCCATAATATTGGTTGTATTCATATTTTGGGAGCTTTTATACCATTGTGTACAATAGTTACATGCCAAATTGGTATTCCTATTACTGATATGTGTCTGTACGTGTCTTATTTTCAGAGGAAGCTGCCTGAACAAGATGTTGTCCAAGGCTCATATCTGGCTCTTCCATTGACTCTCCTGCTGTTGCTAGCCGGCTACAATCACGATAAGGTGACTGCACAACTATTATGTTTGAAAGCACATCAGGTTACAGGTTGTTGCTGACCATTCGGAGTTTTAAATGCTCTCTTGAGCAGGTCCAGAAATGGGTTGAAAACTGCCTTTGGCATTTCAAGTACAGAGGCCCAAACAGCCCCCTCTCCAGCCCATTAAATAGTGACACTCTGTACTGTCTTCTTACAGGCTAGAGCGAAATTCAGCTTTTTATTCAGCAGTTTGCAGTTTCAGCAATCTGGTTGCTTGGGGAAAACCAGAATAAAAGAGCCTGAATAGAAATACAAGGTGCCACACTCGCACTGTTCCGCTGTAAGCGTAAGGTGCACGCTGTGATCCTCTCTGCAAAGGTCAAATTCCCATAACAATGATTGCTCCAGCAGCACTCTGATTGTTAATATAAATTATTTATTTGTGCAAAAACACAGCAACGTTTTGGACTATACCCGTTCTTTATCAAGGAGGCTTGATAAAGGACTGGTAGAGTGCAAAACGTTGCCGTGTTTTTGCACAAATAAATAATTTATATCAACAATCGGAGTGCTGCTGGAACAATCATTGTTATGGGAGTAGAAATAAAAATGACTCTAGCAACCATGCATTGATTTGAATAAGAGACTGGAAAATGAATATGAGAGGCCCTGATTAGAAAGATGACAATAAACATGTAGCCTTACAGAGCATTTGTGTTTTAGATGGGGTAAGTGACCCCCCTCCATTTGAAAAATGGAAAGAGTCAGAAGAAAAAGGCAAATAATGAAATAATTATTAAAAAATAATGAAGACCAGTTGAAAAGTTGCTTAGAATTAGCCGTTCTAGAACATAATAAAAGTTAATACAAAGATGAACCACCCCTTTACATCTTCTGCATGCTTCTTATATATAAGCGATATGTCATTTTTTGTTAATGATGTTGGAAAATAATGTGCAATATTTAAATATATAATCCGTAAAGTTGCATGTTTTTTGTCCTATTCGAAAAACAAGCAAGCAGCAGTTAGGCCAACATCATTTGCCAATAACTAGAAACGGGACTAAAACTGGCCACATTTCAGTACAGTACTTAGATGCTTGGGTGACCGTTCTAACTGGTAGTTTTGTACCATCAATAATGGTTGGTTTGTCATCAGAAACATCATGCGCATCATATCTACCAGTTATTGTCCATTGGCAGATGAAGAAGTGAAGAAAACTGTGGCTCATAGTTACTTCCTGCCGTTCCTGTGGTGATTTGTTACAGGCCACCGAATATTAGGAAGTTGTCCATGTTGTATGTGGCTATTGTCACAATATGAGTCAGTTTGGCCTGTAGCATTAACATGGATTTATTCTTGCTCTGAGCAATGACTTTTAACTATACAAAAGAAGTCATGTGTATGTTTTATTGTCTATAGAAAACAGCTGGTCTTATGTCGCTGTATATTTTACGCCTTTATTATTTTATTTTTTATAAGGGTAAAAGGCAGCTTAGAAATATAAAGTACTTGGCATGCTGGAGCTTACCTAAGGGGCAGATTTACTAATGGTTGAAGTCAGAAAATTTCAAAATTCGACCAAATGTATTTTGGGGGCCATTTTCGATCAAAAATTTACCAAAAACATCCGTTTTCGATCAAATTGAAATCGTTCGAATGCATCATTGAACAATTTCAACCAAAATTTTTCTGTACTTCCTCCTAAAATGGCAATTCAGCAGCTTTAAAGTGATACTGACACTAAAAAATGAATTTTAACACATGAATGTACATTAAATGTTACATATAGGTGATTTTGATCATTTTTTGCTGAGAGGTTTGTTTTTGTATATATTTAACTGAAGTTCCTAAGTCTGACTGTCCCATCTCAGCCTGTTAGTTACAGTTTCTAATGAGAACAGATGCCGGGTGCACAAATATGGCAGCCCCAGAACAGAACAGAACATGGGGATCAGACAGGTAACGTTAAAGCATCATGTAAATACTTTATGGCAAAGTTAGAAGTAGCTTTCAAAGCCAATATTATAATAGATGTAAAAAAAGTTTAATTTCAGGTGTCAGTATCTCTTTAAGGTGGCGTAACGTGTCATATTCAAAGAATTTTAAAGAATTTTGGGCTATTCGATAGTCGAAAATTACTTCGAAATTCTAATTTTATTCGAAGATTCTCTTCAACCCTTAGTAAATGCGCCCTAAATGTCTTGGAATTCTCACTTCTTTGTGTGTGTTTTCCGCTTGCAGTTGATTCCCCTGTTCCTACAACTGACAAGCCGACTGCAGGGAGTCCGTGCGCTTGGACAGCCAAACTCAGACAATGGCAGCCCAGAGGATGCTAAACGGCTCCCAAAAAGACCAAAAACGAGGAGAACATGAAGAAAAGGTATTGTGAGGGAAATTGTCACTGAAGTCAACCAATTGTACTCCCTCAGGACGAATTAGGGAAGGAATCCTTTGGTTCAGAAGAAACTACTGACTTCAAAGTTTTGTTAGATATTTCCATTTTAACAATGTTCATTTGTACATTTTATATGAATATAAAGCAATCTTTGACTTAACATACGTAAAAGAAAAAAAGATGTTCTACCACTTTTGATATCCATGCTTTTCTCTGGAGATAAATTTTTTTTTTTTTTTTTATCGTGATGGAAATACTTGAGGACCCTGGACCTTCTCAAAAGACAAATTAATTTATCTTTGAAACTGATTTCCCACTGGAGCTTCAATAAAAAGTGGCATGATTACCTTTTTACCCTGCAGTAATATTTTGGTTTTCATTTCCTGCATCAGAGAGTGTAGGCTTTTGGGTCAGGTGCCTAGGGCTCTTCCTATAATGGAGCTTCCATCTGAAGTATTATGGAATGTTACAGCATTAAAGGGACAGAATTCTGGAATCCTATAAACAGGGTATAGCACAGAAAGTGCATTAACTTCTTTCTTTAGATGTGACATTACTCACATGCCAGCTCCCTTCCCGAATAATCATCAGATTCATGTACTGTGCACCTTCACCTTCCTACTGATAAGGGCAAGAGTTGCTCCGGGGTTAATGGAGTTGCAGTCTTCAGATGCTCTCACTCTGCCTATATCTGCAACATTTTGGTAGGGAGGATCCAAAATTGAATCTTCAGTATATACTGGGAGAGAGATCACATTTATATCTGAGCCAACAGATGCCTCCATCTCCAAATATATAGATCATAGTCGCAAGGTATCATTGGTTGGGATTATTATTGGCCGAAAATATCTTATTTAATGTGTAAGTATCAGCCTAATGATTCTGTGCTGAACATTTTATCAATTGGTGCAATAACTTGAAGGAGTTATAAGCCACCCTGTATTGTTAGGACAATATTGAGCCGCGTACATTTGACATGACCTGGACACAGGGGAACCCAAATAATGTAGACCAAAGTCTCCCACATGGAGTTTACCTGCAGGTAGGTTGAAACATTTGCAGATACATTGCTCCCCACTAATCACATCCAAAATTGAACTGCACCAATTCCTTTCTGTACTGAGCTGAGAGAGATATTGCTGTTAGTGCCAAACTTTGGAGTCTCCAACTGGGGCAGCTCAGAATCTTGTAAAGCAAAGGAACATTGAGGCAGTAAGGTTTTTAGGCTTGCTGCATATGACAGTAAACATGTTGCTCGTTCAGACACACAATGATGTCACAGTAATAGTGCATTTCAGTACTACTGCCAGTAAGTGTCACTATTGCACAATATTGTACATAGCAAGCTGCACATTACCTGTATTAGGCCAGAAAAACATCCTTGTCTTTTTCAATTATGTTTATTGGCATTTTTAAAGTATTGACAATGACTTACACTACAGTCTGTCAGCTTATATAATAAAAGGAAAAGTCCATTACATTGCAGTCCAATGAGAATAAAACATTAAATACAAGCTTTAACCAGGTACTTACCAAAAAGAAATAACATTTTACACTCTAAGGTTGACAAGAGCAAAATACCTAGTTAGTTTAACGGATTATCATACAATCGATTCATCCAGGAACATCAATGGGTGGGTGGATAAGAGTTCTCATCAGAATTATAAATGGACTTTTCAATACGATCTCAATCACCAGAATCTAAAATATTTAAGTAAGGAGACCAAAGCTTCAAAAAGTTTTCCCCTAAAATCAGTTTTACCATATCGAAAACCTACTGCCGCATCAATGCAGAGAGATCTAAGGTATGATTGAGTGAATTTTAAATCTGGGGGTTTCTCTTGAATCCAAAGCAAGAAGATAGATTTGTGGTTAGCTGAGATAGCCAGGTGAATAAAATCTTTGTTTTTGTTCAAACACTTGTTTCTATAATAAGATTAGCTGTACCGATCACTTTATAGTCAAGCAATGCATATTCAGGAGATGGCTTAAGGTCAATATTTAGATTTCCATTTAGAAAATGTCTAAGTTTTCTCCATAAGTCAGAAATGAAGGGGTGCTCCACAAATAGTGGGGTAGAGAATATTTTTTTGACTTGCATTTGGGACAGTAGGGGAATGTAATGCCTTCTGAATTGCTCAAGAAATTCAGAAGGTAATTTCTCAGGTGGGTCAATCTAAAATGCTGAACTTGCCAAATCTCACACTGAATACATTTGTTAAAATTCTTGATAGAAGAGAACAGGTGGTGAGAAGTAAAATTTAGTTCCAATTAGCATGACCAGTTTTTAAGTAGGTTTTGTAAAGGGGAAGATTATCAGGAGAGGAGTGAAGCCAAAAGTCAGAAACATGAGATTCTTTTAAGGACAGGCTCATCTATAATTTTCTTAAGCCCTTTACAAAGAGGACGTTGATCAACAGCAATACAATGTTTTTCCTTCAAGAAGACCTATGCCACATAATCTCAAATGAACCAGTTTGTCATATTCATTAAGTTGAAACTTAGACTTTAGGTGTTCCCGGGGTAAAGGTTCACCCAAAACAAAATCAACCAAATGCATCAGCTGGGAAATACCCTACTTTTCCCAATAAGGCAACAAAGATTTCCTCTCTTTTTTTAGAGAATACACCTAAATCATAAGGGGACAAGAAAGTTGATAGTTGTTACCATGTAGTTTATGAATTTGTTTCCAAGTTGCAACAGTATTACAACAAATAATGTTATTCTTAATATCAGTAGGAAGACTACACCATTTCTTATGACGATATGCAGAGATATGTTCTCTTGTTTCCAGGGAAGATTCCAAAATAGGATTAGCGTAAACCCGATATCCACTCAATGATGTACCTACATAAAGAGGCTATACTGAAATACCTAAAACTAGGGATATTTAGGCCTCCAAACATTTTTGATTGTCCTAAGTTAAGCAGGGAAATTTTAGGTGTCTTCCCTTGCCATAAAAAAATTTGGAAAGTGATCTATTTCTTAATGCCTCAATAGAAAGGAGAGATTGAGCAATCGGTATAATAACTTTGGGAAAATTAACATTTTGAAGAAAACCGCTCTGCCCATAAGGTTAAAAGGGCAGTTAAGCCATTTATTACACAGAAATTCAGTGGGTTTAATCATGGGAGATATTGAGAGAGAGTATAGCATAGAAAAGTCAGCAGGAATATTTAATTCCAAATATTTAATAGAGCATACCAAAAAGTAAACATTTTCCTAACTGAGCTGTGAAGGTCCTGTACAATTAAGAGTAAATCATCTGCAAATGCCATTGTCTTTAGGTGTCTACCATTGACATATACTGTAAACCTTGAAATAGGTTTATCCAGAGGGTCAATCGTAATATAAAAATAATAGTAAAGGACAAGGAAAAGCAAAAAAAAAAAATCCCACTCTTACTTACTTTAATGTAAAAGAAACCTATGTCCAATATACTTAAAAAAATGTGTACCCTTTTTTTTAAAGAAACCTGACTGTATGCAGGGAAATTCTCCCTTCATTTACTGCTGTGGATAGGAATTGTCAGACAGACCCTTAATGCTGGGCAGGGAAACAATCATAATTATGAACAGCAGGAGGAGCCCCCACCTTACTTCCCAGCCATGCAGAACTGAAGCATCTGTGGTTGTTTCCCTGTTTTGATAATTTATGACGATCTCTAAGCAGTCCCGACCACACTGAGTATATGCACAGTCTTGGTCTCGCAAAGATGTTTAACAAATTTACAAGATGACAGCCCCCTGTGCACAACTTTGAAAGCATAAATCATTTGTTTGATTAGACTTTGTGCTGCAGTAAGTTCATATTTATGTTGAGTTTACTAAATACAACATTTCTAGCCTTATTCTATTTTAGACTTTCCTTGTTCTTTAAAGAGAAGGGGGGCAATGGACAGCCTTGTCTGGTTCCTCTACATAATGTAATGATTGTTCTCCAGCAATTATAATTCTGACAGAATAAATTTGTTTTAGTAAAGAGATAAGCATCTCTTTCAAATCATACAGATTACAACAGTCACATATGTATAGTAGTTTCAGTTCACATTATTCACATCATTACAGCATCTAAGATGACCAGGGAACATGGTGCTTATTATATGAATAAATGACACTCAGGATTGCCCTAATATTCTTAATACATGATCTCTTTCTAATAAACCCATTTTGGGATGGAGAAATAATGTCCGGAAGGATATCAGCCAATCTGTCAGCAAAGTTTTTAAAGGAATTAAAGGAAAAGAAAAAGAAATGGCACTTGGGTCTGCACCTTCCCATAAATATCCGATATTATTCTCGATATATACAGTAATTAAAATATAACTTTTATTAATATAGTAAATAAAAATGACAATGTCCAGTCTCGTGTGTAAATAATTAAAATGATGCTAGGCAGGACAAAGCCCACATTGTGTAGGGCGAAACGCGTGTCGGCGCACTTTTATTCTTGCTAGGTGGGGGGCTACGATACACAGATTTCTTCCGGCTGGGTGGGTGGAGGGGTGATAGAATGTTACGGAACGAACTGTGCTCTTTACTCCGATCATTGGATAGTCAGTCAGTATGCGTGTCTGAGACACGAGCTAGTTAGATTTCCCGGCGTACTTCTATTGACCTTTGCAGGGTGGGGGGCTAAGACACACAGTTTCCTTTCCGGCTGTGTGAGTGGAGGGGGGATGGACTGATATGCAATGAACTATGCTCTTTATTTCCATCAGTCGATAGTCAGTTAGTATGCGTGTCTGAGACACGAGTCAGTCAGCTGCTAGCCTTCCCGCCCCCGCCCTCCAGTCAATCAGCCTACAGATTGTGATACGAGCGAGTAAGTGACCAGCATTCTGTCTCCATAGTGACTACAAACAGGTAGCTTACGTGTCTGAGACATGAGTGAGCTCGCTCACCCACAATCTCGGGGTTCTTGATTCCTGCATATGCCGACCTTATGGGTGATTTTGCTGCTGACACACACTTATAGTTTGTGCGCTAGTGTGCGCTATAGAACGAAAAAAATTTTCTGAAGCAGCACTTGTAATTAACAAGGGCGCAGTCCTTGTAATCAGCTGACAACTAGTGTTTACTAGTACCTGTGGCACTACGATAGCCATTGTCCGACTTGGCAGGCTATCCCCTTAAAGGGACAGTAACATCAAAAATTTTTATTTAAAAAATCAATAATACATCCCCCAA
>CM044447.1:101513466-101525111 GCA_024363595.1 Xenopus borealis
GACAATATATGTGCCTGTGGCACAAGCTAACTATTAACTAATTAATCTTTCACTGCCCATACACACAGGCTGTGCCCACAGTGATTGATATGCTTGATCTCAATTTTGATATAATTATAGACAGCAACCAACTGTAATTTGCCTACCACATGCCGGATTCTGGAATGTGGACTCCTGCCTAGTATCATTTTAATTATTTACACACGAGACTGGACATTGTCATTTTTTATTTACTATATTAATAAAAGTTATATTTTAATTACTGTATATATCGAGAATAATATCGGATATTTATGGGAAGGTGCAGACCCAAGGGCCATTTCTTTTTCTTTTCCTTTAATTCTCATATGACATAATTGACCCTGCACACCATAATTTATTTCTCTAGCAGCGAACAGACGGAAGGTGCTCCCCACCACCTCTCTATTTATAAAGTTTTTAAAGGGGTGGTTCACCTTCAAGTTAACTTTTAGTATGTTTTAGAAGGGCCATTTCTAAGAAACTTTTCAATTGGTCTTCATTATTTATTTTTCATAGTTTTTTAACGACACTGACACCATCTAAAAACAAATGCTCTGTAAGGCTGCAAATGTATTGTTATTGCAACTTTTTATTACTTATTATTCTATTCAGTCCATCTCCTATTCATATTCCAGTCTCTTATTCAAATCAATGCAGAGTTGCCAGGGTAATTTGTACCCTAGAAACCAAATTGCTGACACTGCAAACTACAGAGCTGCTAAATAACTATAAAACCACAAACAATAAAAAATTAAAACCAATTGCAAATTGTCTCAGAATATCACTCTCTACATTATACTAAAAGTTAACTCAAAGGTGAACAACCCCTTTAAGTCCTGGTTGATTAAAGAAATTGGCGGATAAGAAGTGGTTAACAAGGGGTCCTTCCTATCTTTGGGAATGAGCTTAAAGGAACAGTAACACCAAAATTAAAAGATTTTTAAATCAATGAAAAGATCATGTTCTGTTGCCCTGTACTGGTAAATCTGTTTGCTTCAGAAACACTACTATAGTTCATATAAATAAGCTGCTGTGTAGCAATGGCGGATACTGAAAAAAGCTATATGGCACAGGTTAAATAGTGAACAACAGAGAACACCATTATGTTCTACAGAGCTTATCTGCTATGAGCCTTTTCTCTTTCTACACAGCAGCTTAGTATATAAACAATAGTACATGTATGGGACCTGTTATCTGGAATACTCAGGACATGGGGCTTTCCAGAAAAAGGATCTTTCCCTAATTTGGATCTTCATACCTTAAGTCTACTGGAAAATCATGTAAATATTAAAACCCAATAGGCTGGTTTTGCTTCCAGTAAGGGATAATTATATATTAGTTTGGATGAAGTGCAAGCTACTGTTTTATTATTACAGAGAAAAAGAAAATCTTCTAAAAATTTAGCTGGTTTCATTATAATGGAGTCTATGGGAGGCAGCCTTTGTGTAATTCAGAGCTTTATGGATAATGGGTTTCCACACTAGTCATCCATACCTGTAGTATATCTGAAGATTTAATTAAAGAGTTTAGCAAGAAAGGGGGATGTTTTAACACAAATAGCAGCTGGCTTTGAAATTTTGAAGCCTCTTGATTGGTTCCCCTACTTCCTCTGTAATAGGAGTGTTCAAGGTTTCTAATCTATCAGGAGAAATTTGGAGTAAATTAATATTGGATAAGAAGCTGTCATATAAAGGACGGGAATAAATGTTCTGAAAACAATCTCTAAACATATTCGAGATAGCCTTGGGAGAGTTAATAATTCTATTCTTGCTATACTTAATAAGTATGGGAGGAGTTTTTCCAATTTTTTTCCAAGTTGGCCAAAAACCTATTAGGCTTATTGCTAAGATTGTGAAAGCTTGCAGTTGAAAAGGAAATTTGGTCTCTCAAATCTCTCCACTTCTGGAGAGCGTCCATAACCTTTTGAAATTTTCTATGTTATGTACTGTTGGGAAGTTTTTAACTCATTAACCCTTTTTAGAAAAGTGTTTTTTGAAAGCTGTGATTTCACCTTTAACAACGCCCTTCCAAGTATCCCAGAGTAAAAGGGGATCATTATGATAAGTAATATTTTCTTTTATGAAAGAATCCCTTTTGTAAACTATCATGCTGACAGAATCTGGCTTCTCGGATAAAGCAACAGGAATGGTCCAAGGAATATGAGATTTATGTGTGGCCAAAATAACATCCAATGTGAGTTATAGTAACACTAGTCCTGATGAATTTCCTAGTTGCTGGACAAGGAAATGGAAATTCATGTGTTAGGCACCCAGTGCATTTCATTGCTTACCTTAGACCACAAGCCGTCACAGCCGTGTGCTGAACAGTGCACCAAACACTGGGTCCCCTTGCTGACGCCCTACAACACCATCTTTTGTTATACGCAAGAGGTCTGATAGTAGAACGTGTTTCTTTAACATCCTGATCTTTACTTGAAATGGGTTGCTGGGGCAAAAGCAGCAGTGTGTGGCTAGAATAGCAACAATGCTGTTCTGTCCTGCGCCGGCCCATTTTTTGGGACAGAACAATACTTTGAAGGGGTTGTTAACCTTTATATTAACTTTTAATAAGATGTAGATGAGATACGTGATGCAGAGACATTTGCTGTAGGTTTTCTTTTTTTTTATTTGGGGTTTCTGAGTTATTTAACTTTTTATTCAGCAGCTCTCCAACTTGCAATGGCAGCTATCTGGTTGCTAGGGTGCAAAGTTGTTTTGAAGTGGCCATTCTATAACATATTAAAAGTTAACTGATAGGGGAACCACCCCTTTAAAGGAAGTGTTCAGTATAAAAATAAAAAGATGGATAGGATAAATACATAAGCTGTGCAAAAGAAAAAAAATGATTTTAGTATAGTTTGAGTGACTGGATGTGTAACATAATATTCAGAACACTACTTCCTGCTTTGCAGCTCTCTTGGTTTCCACTGATTGGTGACCAGGCAGTAACCAATCAGTGACTTGAGGGGAGGGTCACATGGGCCATAACTGTTGCTTTTGAATCTGAGCTGAATGCTGAGGAACAATTGCAAACTCACTGAACAGTTATGTCCCACGTGGCCCCCCTTCAAGTCGCTGACTAACTCAGAGTTATAAGATGTAGTACCATTTTATCCATTTGAACAAATTCAGAAAATGTAAAGTTTTGTAAAGCCTGACGAAGGGGCCTGTGTTCTTCGAAAGCTTGCAATTGTTACCTATTCAGTTAGCCAATAAAAGGTATCACCAAACTTTACATTTTCTGCATTAACAGTTAGAGAACTGAAAAGCAGGAATTAATGTTCTGTTCCAGTCACTCCTAAGGTTACTAACTAACTATATTAGAAACATTTTTTTTTATTTTGCACTGGATTCATCCAGTTTTTATTCTTACACTGAACTGTTCCTTTAATGCAAAGCAGAGAATGTACCATGGACTGTTGCGTTTTGTACATAAGTTCTCACTTCATGTAAAAGCAAATACCACCAACAGACCTCAGGTTAGAGTCCTGTGCGGGTCCATTTATTGCAACCGATACCCGACCCGTACCTGCAATGAGCAACCTGGAACCACAACCTTACCCGCCTGGACCTGCCACAGACCCGCAAGTACCTTATCCGCATCCCGCTGACCATCAGGAATCAGGAAGTGCTGTCGTTGTAACCGGAAGTGACATCATCGGAAGTAGGCGTGATCAGGAAGAATTTGTAAAAATCACTATGGACCTGTGGCCCAATCCACGACCCACAGAACCGCAGACCTGCATCTATACCCACACCTGGAACTTCTACCCGCAAACCACAGGGTACTGTACCCAACCCGCTGCAAGACTCTACCTCAGGTTGGAAAGGCAACATTTACATGGCATTGTGTTAAAAGTATTTGGCAAAATCTATGTAGCCTATTTCTATTACAATAGCATTGTCTGACTTGTATAGTTGCTTGTAATGCCCTGTCCTTCATAAAGCTGATTACTACTGTCCTTCAAAAATGCAGATTACTACTTAAAATGCCATTCTCCAGAATATAAAATTCACAGTGAACGCTTAACAAACCATCAGTATTTTCCCCAAATGTCGAATGTACAGGCCTGTAATTGCCTGGCTGATGATGGAGGAATTACATTTACATAAGCTTTCCTTCATGTTAAAGAAGAGGGAGTGTGGAGCCTTTCTGACTTTAATTTCATTTAATGGCTGCCTCGCCCACCTCTACCCATCTACCTCAGCTGAGCTTTTGAACCCCAACTACCCTAGCACTTGTAGGGACCCATAGGTTTTTGTAAAGTACCTATGGAGTTAATTCCTATCCTTAAGATGGTGTTATATTATTGGGTGTAACAGAACCCTGACACCTATGTTAAAAGCTAGTCATTATTGGACAAAGGGTGCAATAACCACTCCCTGCCACTAAGGCTTTATAATGTGTGCAGGGAGGGGCCTCTGCCTCTTTGGCCTGCTGGATCTGGATCAACTGGATGTGCCATTGAGCCTGGGAGCAGGTGGGCCCCAGTGATGCCACAGCCCTAACAGGACCAGCTCTGTTAGAGGTTTAAGTCGGGACACAGGAAATCCCGTGAACGAGGGTTAGAAAGATACAGGGCAGATATTTAATAGTCTCTCTAGAGAGAGAGATATAGACAGCTGTATGTAGTTGAACAGTTCTATGTTCCAACGAGGAGAAGTAGAAGGAATAGAACTCCTACAAGGCTTCCCCGTAGGCCTTTAGAAAAGGGACCACAGTGTGAAAGTGGTTAGGAATAGTGCAAAGTCTGCCTGACTCCTCCACTGGAAAGGGGATCCTGTTATCTTGGAGATACACACCTTGGAGGGTAAACCAAATCCCAACCATACTATGTGTGTGTGATGATTGCTTGATAAATCTGCACCTGATACCCTGGGAGTATATGGAAACCTGACAATTTCTTGTGTGTTCAATAAATGTTCCTGTTTCTTTAAGAATCTCCTGGCGCCCATTATCTTTATTGTACAAGTCTGCCTGGGTATTGTAGTTATACTAAATCTTAAGGGATAGCTTCCACTTAGCGAAGGCCCTGCTCTGATGTGTAGAGTCGCAAATGTAACCCATGCTCTACTAAAAGCTGGACACTTTAACTAATCTGCACTGATATAGCCCAGAAAAGCGTTACACACTGGTTTACAAAAGCTACTCTCATAGAAACTAAAATATGAAATTGTATTAATGTACATTATGGGGCAGATTTAGTAAGCTCGGGTGAAGGATTCTAATGCAAAAAATTAGTTTTTCAAATTTTTTTTTTCCGGCTACTTCAACCATCAAACTTGCTAAATTTGATCGAACCGAATGATTCCAATAAATCGAACGATTCAAATAAGAAAATCATTCGACCATTCCATGATCAAAGTACTTGCACTTTAAAAACTTATTTGATTGCCTACTTCGCCAGATTAAAGGACAAGGAAAGTGTAAAATAGAATAAGGGTAGAAATACTGTATTTTGTATACTAAACATAAACATGAACTTACTGCACCACAAGCCTAATCAAACAAATGATTTATGAACTTCCCTGCATACAGTCAGGTTTCTTATTAAAAACGGTACCCATTTTATAATTAAAGTATATTGGAGATAGGTTTCTTTTTCATTAAAGAAAGCAAATATGGGATTTAGTTTTTTTGCCTTTCCTTTACCTTTAAACCTACCGAGTTGCTATATTTTCCTATGGGAAGCTCCCATAGGCCTTTTCTAAGTTTTTTTTTGATAGAATAGGAATCATCTGATTTATCGAAAAAAATCATCCGATTCGTACGTTTTTTTCGTGAAATCGGATTCATTTGTACGATTTTTTTTCTTCGTGAAATCAGATGTTTAGTAGTATTTTTTTGTGAAATCGGATGACCGCTGTTCAATATATATCGAATAGCAGTAACAGGTCCCATACCTGTAGTTGTTCTTCTAAGTAATGCTGCTTTTTAGATATTCATAGGAGATGCTGCTTTGCCATCTTTGGGTGCTCCCCTTTATTTGAATTCCTGAATTCATCTATGCACACTCATGGTAAAGCCAGGTATAAAACATGGTTTCTTGCATTTATTTTGCACTTTGCCCCCCTGACCAGCCATATGTTAATGCCCAGTCTTCTATGACATTCTGCGACTAGAGAAACAGTGACGACACGTGACTGTGATGTAATAGAACACAAAAATACATGTATTGATACTCCGCTGCCGTTCCTGTTCCTCATGTTATACAATATCATTTGCATTCTCTTTCTCTGCATTTTGGCACGTCAAAGAATATTAGCATCTTTCTGCAAGTAAAATGTAAGATTCCGGCAGTAGTACTGAAACCGCACGGGGATAATATTCAAGTTATCTGTGAGTTCCTTTAAAATTAAAATGATACCCTCAGCAGAGAGGCTAATTATGTGTTTAGCTTTCTTTGTTAATCTCTGTTGTGACTATGCCGCCGTGTGAAGAGGATTGTAAAAGAACATGATTTGCAAATACTCAGCCCCAAAACACACATTCACACACAGACACAGCACACACAGTAACTTTCCCATTGGGGCCCTGTACAAATATTTGTATGACATAAAGGTCTTGACGTTTATGAAATCCAGCAATCAAGTTCATTATTTCTTTAAGGGGTGATTCACATTTAAGTTAACTTTTAGTATGTTATAGAATGGCCTATTTTTTTTATAGGTTTTTAATTATGGCTTTTAAAAGGGGTCACCCCATCTAAAAAACAAATGCTCTGTAATGCTTCAAATTATAGTTATTGCAACATTTTATTACTCACATTTCAATTCAGACCTTACCCATTCATATTCAAGTCTCTTATTCATTCAGTGCATGGCTGCTAGAGTAATATGGACCCGAGCAAGAAAAAAACACAAACAGCAATCACACCCAATAGGCTGATTTGGCTTCAAATAAGGATGAATTATATCTTAGTTTTGATCGCATACAAATTACTGTGTCATTACTACAGAGAAAAAAAATGTAATTATTTCATTATAATGGAGTCTAAGGGGGAGATTCATCAAAGAGTGAAGTTCTGCCACTAGAGGGAAATTCCACAGCTCTCAATTCATTTCTATGGGATTTTGAAAGGCGTATTTATCAATGGGTGAAGTGAAATTTCACCCTTTGATGAATACGCCTTTAAAAATCCCATAGAAATTAATTGAGAGCTGTGGAATTTCCCTCTAGTGGCGGAACTTCACTCTTAACTTCACTCTTTGATGAATCTACCCCTAAGAGCCTTAAGCGGTGGTGCAACTAGATGTCATTGGGCCCCACAGCAAATTAATTTTAAGGCCCCTAACATATCCAGGGCTTGTGCTGTTTTACAAATATATTTAGAAATTGTTCTTATTTTGACCTCATGGGGCCCCTATACCTTCTGGGCCCCCCTGCAGCCGCAGGGTCTGCTTCCTCTGTAGTTACGCCCCTGGCCTTAAGGATAACAGGTTTCTGGATAACAGATCTTGCCTCCATATATTTGCAGCAAGCACATTGCCTGCTCTGATCAATAATGTGCAAATGCACACATTAATGCAAGGGACCCTGAAACGACCATTATGAAGAACCTGCAATTACAGCAGTGCTTATAATTAAGCTGGAATTCTGGGGGGAAAGTAGTGGTTTAAAAAAACAAACCAAAAAAAAAAACATTGCTTTACATCCATATTTTGCACGTTGCCCAAATAACCTTTGATTGATGTTAACTATGCATTACTTTAGCCTATGCAATAACCAAGCAGCATTTTTGTATGTGTAGGGGCAAATTTACTATTATTCCCCATAATTAGCTCAACCAAATTCGCAATTTGATAAGTATTCGACTATCGAATGCTTATCGAATTGTTTTAGGCTATCATTTTGCTCAATATCCGATTTCTCGATGAATTGGTACGATCGGATACCGATCGTTCGATTTCACGAAAAAATCGTGAAATTTCCTTCGAGAGTCCAAAACATTTGTACGATTCGAATGATCGAACGCTCTGATCGTACGAATGGTATTCGAGCAGGACTTAGCCTGAGAAGCCTATGGGGAGCTTCCTATAGGCTTCTATTGCAATTCGGTTCATTCTGGCGGTGTAGGCAGTCGAATAACTTTAAAATTTTGATTCCTTCGATCATCGAATGATCGAATTATCGAATATACGATCATTCGATCTATTCGATATATTCGATGATCGAAGATGCCAAATTTCACAAATTTTAATTTTTTTCAATTGGGTTATACTCACGCAGGTGCATGTAGGCGCCGAACGCAGGTTGAGACACAACATGCGGCATTTTTCCTGCTTTCAGCGCCTACATGCGCCTGTGTGAGTACAGCCCCATTGAAAAAAATGTAATGCGTCTGCCCCTGCGGCTGAAAGGCCCGCTTCTTGTGGCACTATGAATGCATCCCATCCAGGCATGTTTATGGGCTGCCGCCCCCCTCCCGCTCCACGCTTCTAACTTGTAGCGGCTTTATGCCGCCCCTGGTAACTGGCCGCTCCGTTACGCCTGAGGCAAGATTCTCACCTTGCCTTATGGCTGAAGCAGCCCTGAACCCATCCCCTCTTGCCTAATTGCAGCTGTATAGTTAAAGAAACAGTAACACCAAATTGTTTTAACTGCTGAAAAAGGTGAAAAGGTGATGGCAGCTTAAATTCCGACATGTGCTGAACTTGAAGTCAGCTTCCTACCGATAACCTAAAGCACCTAAGCTTTTTTCAATGTCAGCATAAATATGCTCACATCATTACCCCAAAGCTGTCTCAAGGAATGGAAACAAAGCTGCAGACTCTGAAAAAAAAAAAAAAACTTCTAGAAGGAAAAACATATGCAGTGGTGGAGCGGAGTGGTGTGTACATCGGAAAGGGGGGGGGGGGGTCATTGAGGTCAGTTACCAGAGGGCCCCAGACACCCTGATCCCACACTCTTCATAAGACCAGAAAAATGTCATACATCTCACTGTGTGGTACCATTAATATTAATTGCTAATATTCTGTGTAATCATTGGGAATATTTTTTGTCATTCCAAGGTGCAAAAATTTGCATCAGTTAGTGAACAGTGCATAAGCGCAGAGGAAGCAGACCCCATACCTGCTTCCTCTACACTTATACCACTGGTCTTATTGGGCTATTAGGGGAGTAGCTACTGTGGTTGCGGTTGCGGATGAGTTGTGGGAATAGCCTTATACTCATATAGAAGATTGAGTTGATAAGCATAATTAGTTCCTTCTTGGTGGGAACTTTGGTGGATTTCCACAACTCATCATGAACATTATAACACAAAGCCAACAGATCTGTGGAAATGCTGGAAACAAAGACATTACTTACTAAACAGTCAAGAAATCCCTCTCTTGTCCACAGAACAGGAACCAGGGAAGAAATCATCTACCTAAATGGGAGAGAAAACAGAACCCTTACTTATTTACTCATTTGCTTCCCTACTAACCTACCTTTGATTCTTAGCCCCCCTCTACCTTCTCATCCCTCACCTAGACCTCCAACCCCCTATCCATCCAAAAAAAAAATTTATGTGACCACTATACACTCCGCCCTTGCTATACTTCTGTTCACTACACTTTATTTGTATTCATTTAATTCCAGACATCAAAAACAAAATGCTTATTTGTGTTCTGATGCTTTCTGATTGGTGCCTCTGCATTGGCACTTGCACATATGTAGTTTTCTCCACAAAAGAAGTGCATTATGGGTCAGCTGCTACTAGGGTTGCCATCCATTGTGTATTTTACTGGCCTAGCCGGTAAAATGCCTACAAGGGCCGGAACCGGTATTACAAATTTACCGGCAATTTAGTTGCCGGTAATTTGTAATACCCTTACAAAAAGCCCTTGGTATTTGTTCCCTACGCTACTAGAAAATCATGTAAACATTAAATAAACCCAACAGGCAGGGCTTCCAATAAGGATGAATTATACCTTAGTTACAATCAAGTACAAGGTACTGACAGAGGAAACATTAAATCATTTTTTTAAAAATTGGATTATTTGAATAAAATGGAGTCTTTTGGAGACAGCCTTACTGTAATTCAGAGCTTTCTACATAACGGGTTTCCTGATACCAGATCCCATACCTGTAGCAGATTTCCATGAATCAGGTAGCTTTCAGAGGAAACTTGGATTTTCAGTTGGGTTCAGGATACTTTTCATAGAAATTGTAATAGGAGATTTGCTGTAAGCAGGGCCGGACTGGGAGGTAAAAGCAGCCCTGGCAAAAGTATCACAGCAGCCCATGTATTCATGCGCATGCAAAGCATGATATATATATATTTTCAACCCCAAGGTTAACTAGAACTAGTTTTTATTCATAGATATTTTAAGAGTCCATTACCATATAATCCCCAGCAATATTATACACCCTATGTGCTGGAACTGGTCCTTGCAACAAATATCTCCCCTAGTTTCTATCACAACTATTCTATCGGATGGATTAGTGACCCTATACTTACAATATATTCTAAATTTTCCTTTGTTTGCCACTTAGACCATGCACCCTGGCAGATAAGAGGACTTTAATTACCATGTGTATCACAGGGCCACAGTGTGACATACTTGAATAGACTAGTCTGTCTCATGCAATTAATGCTACATATCTCAGGGTTCCATACAAAGGCTGAAGTGATTGTTCTGAGCATGGATCCTCCTGTTGCCAACATACATATCATAAGCATAAGGGATTGGGTATATAGTATATAGCAACTCTAATATTACTAACTGAAGTTGGTCAGAATCCCTGGTTCCTCCCATCTGCCAGTACTGACATGAGCACTAACAAATGCAGGCATTGGCTTAGCTGTGGCTGGTTATTATGGACAATTCATTTACATTTCTAAAGTGATTGGCTCATTTACATATTAAATACAGACCTAATTTGTATTTTTAGGTGAGCAGTCCATTTACATCTTAAAGCAAGTGGCCCATCGGCCATTTGCCCAAACCCACAGATTGACAGTCCAGGCCTGGCTGTAAGTACAGTACTTTGCAATGCCAAGTGGCTGTCTGACTTACTTGCACCAAGGATACATTGTGTGGCAGAGAAAAACTTAATATTTAAAAAAAGTTTTTTGGAAAGTCATATGTAATAATGGGTAGTAACGACAGATCCAGGAATGAGTTAAAGGAAGAAAGTAAATAGTATAATGCTTTTAGGCAGAGAGAAAAGCTGCTTGGCAACTAATCAAACACATATGCACAGTAGCTCACTTCAGATCGTTATTAATGCTAAATCACCACAGCAATTAATTACAAAAAACAAACTCATATTATACCACATGGCAGTGTCTTCCCCCTGTCCGCATACCTCATGTCAACCACTCCCTCCTGACGCGTTTCGCATCATTGGGTGCTTCATCAGTGGAGGTGTAGCTGTTACAAGTTACATCCCGTATATACCTGCACAGTTATTTTATACACAGACCAAGGTCAGTTATTGAATATATTATATCCATACTGCAGGGCAACAGTAAACCTCTCTTCAGAGACATGGATAAATGAATTAACTCCCATTTATCTCTTATACAAACACATATTCAACAACAAATGTCTGAAATGGGTTAAAGTCCACGGAAGACACAATGGCCTCCCTCAAAGATGTTTCCAGCAAAAACCAGGTTCTCCTCCACCTGCTTC
>CM044447.1:101529139-101553176 GCA_024363595.1 Xenopus borealis
TTTTTTCCCTCTTGATATTTCCTTTTGAGGAACCCAGCAACTGGACTGTGTCATTTTGAACATATTCAACAACATAATACAAGGGTTTGCTATTGAGCTCTTCAAAATCTCTACATCTAATCAAGATCACAAAGCTTTTTATTTTATATAAAGGGTAGCCTTGTTCATAATTAGGTGCAAGATATGCTTACAAGGTATGTAGACCAATATATTTGATTACAAGCAAATTGCACTTAATAGCAGTTAATAGTAATTTCACATCTTAAAGCACCCACAACAGATTCCTATGTGGATTAATATAATTTAATATTATTCATACCCATCATTATAAAGAGAGAAAGCTGCATCAGTAAGTAAGTTGGAAGTGCACATTTTAGTCATGGATACATTTAGCCAGAGAGATGGAATATAAATAGGCCGTGCCAGCAGTATATGCATTTAGGAGGCCTGTGCGCTGCTCAGACAGATAGCAGATAAACATGATAGATGGAAAGAAATATTTAGTGAAATATGGAAGAAAGCTTTAAAAGGTTTTGAGTCATAGTAAATGCTTAAAGCACAACCCATTTCTACATTAGGGATGTTTTTGTGCTGTTTAACTGCCTGCATGGAGCAGTGCTGGGGTATTAATAGAAACAGTTTTATTGAATAGAAAGAAAGTGCAAACAGGAGCAATTTCATGTTATATTTCAGGCAGTAAGAAATAACTCTCCATATGGCACCTTTCATCTTCTGGCTAGAAATATGTGTCCAGCTCAAATTCTGTGGGCTTAAAGTGTGACCGAAGAAAGCTTTAACCCTTCCATTATCGGCACCTTTTGATTTGCTGCACAGTGTGATGACAGAAAACATGCAGCAGAAATATCAAAGAAGCACATAAACAGTTAAAGAGGGAAGCGTAGAAGAGGAATTGTTTAATCATCCCCCCCCCAGTGCCGGGCAATGCCAGCTGGGCACCCCTGGCAATGCGGCCGAACACTTAGCACATCCCGCTTGGTTTTGTATGTATGAAGCTGGCATTGTATTTATCCTGTCATAAGTTCTGGGGTTATTATAAATGTGGTTGCCACTATATTTATCTTGCCATACATTTCAGGATTATTATACATAATGGGCATTGCATGTAAGTTGTCACCACCCACATGAGTCAGAAGTCTGCAATGCACTACTGGGATACAGCATGACTGGGTTGCCTGCAGCAGGAAAATAGTTATTCTGATAAATTCACATTAATAAGACTCAAAAACAGAGACTAAAAGGTATATGGGAAAAAACATTAAGGCATCCAATACAGTAAGGGTTGTCAACTGGCTGGTATTTTGCTGGCCTGTAAAAATTATGCTTAGTACCAATATTATTAAAGGGAAAAAAACATAAATATTAGTAATGTGCAGGTCAGGTATTACCTGCAACTGCCCAAAACCCTCCACCTGTGCACGGCCGCACCTGCCCGCCTTTTATAGACACGTGCCGACCTGCCACACTGATAATGCCACATAAGAAGAAGCCAGAAGTAGGTGAATAGGGGTGTGAGGTCGGCCTGAATCCGCCTGATCTGTGGGTAAACCTGCGGGTCCCGCGGGTATAAGGTCAGCCCGCACATCACTAATAGTGATGGCGTATCTCCCGAGATTCGCTTCGCCGAAAAATTGGCGAAAAATTCACGAAACGAGTCGCGGGACGCTTTTGACGTGCGTCGCGTCAATTTCGGCGCGTCGCACGACTCGTTTTTCTGGCGAATTTTCGCAAAGCGAAATTTCACTGTCGATTTGCGAATTTATTTGCCAGCGCGAATCGCGGGAATTCGCCGCGAATTCACCCCTGGCGAATAAATTCGCCCATCACTAATCACTAATATATAGGAAAGGTGGCAGCCCTAAACACAGTTGTTGTGCCTCAAACTATGTAACGGTTGTATTTACTATGCTTAGCAAAGGAGCTCCCATGTATTTAAAGTTCTTTAACTGAAGGATGTGGTGTTTGTGCAAGGTGCCCGTAGGCGTCACTGTGCACAAGCTTAAACTGTGCATACACTGTAATTTCTATGTTGTTTAAAAGGGTTAGAGTTCAAGCTACTGTTGAAGTGTAATGGCTGCATGCACCTGCTAATAAAGCACTGTTATACTCTGGTCATCCTTGGCTACCAAAACATAACAAATTGGTGACGAGATGTCTCTTCTACCACTGAAACAACCAGCAGCTTTTCTTCCAAACCCTGGGGAGCCTACCATACCTTTTACTGCTTTGATCTGTGTTTTTAAAAAGTTCATTATTGCTGCTGACCAAGGTGAGATTTCTGCTGCTAGAATACACGCTTTACTTATTCACTGCCTGGGAGCAGAGGGACAGTGTATATTCTATACATTACCATTATGCGATGAGACATATGAAACTGCACTTATTGCTATGCACACTTTTGTGAGCCAAAAGTAAATGTGGTTGTTGAAAGATATAAATTTTGCCAACATGGACAACATGGACAATCCACAGAACAATTTGTAGCAGCTTTGTAGCAGCTTTAAGAGAGCTGGTTGTTACCTGTGAGTTTGGGAATCTAACAGATGAAATGCTAAGAGACCAAATAGTGGAAAAAACAAACTCTACTCGCATTAGAGAGAGACTGCTCCTAGAGCAGGATTTAACCCTTGCAAAGGTTATTACAGTTGCTAGCCAAATTGAAACAGCAGAGGCTAAAACTCTCAATCAGGGAACTGCTGGGAATGTACAGACTGTGAATCCAGCACTCGGGGATTCACCTACACTGCAAAATCGTGCAGCAAATAAATATAAAAAATACTATTTCTGCTGTGGGTCAACACAACACACTGCAAATTATGCTACATGTCCTGCAAAAGCTGTACAGTGCCGCAAATGAAAAAAAGTAGGACATTTTGCTAAGATCATCCATTGCCACACATAGAGGAAATATTTTCAGAACTCCGTGGAGCAAATTTCTTTTCTGCCCTGGATCTTCAGAGTGCTTATCATCCAGTATTACTGCATGAGAAAGCAGAGACCCATGATGGTTTGTTTCAGTTCAAACATGTACTTATGGACTGGCTTCAGAACCAAGTTGTTTTCAAAGACTGATGCCTTCTGTACTCCATGACATACCTAGTGTACATTGCTACTTGGATTATATAATTGTCTACACCCCAACTATGGATCTTTATGCCAAGTACCTAGAAAAGGTTATGAAATGCATTGATTCTGCAAGACTGAAATTTAACCTTTCCAAATGTTACTTCAGACAAACTCAGTTGTCATTTCTGGCTCATATAATTTCATAAGAGGAATCGCTACCTGATCCTGACACAAGCACCTACTCCATCTGATTTTCAGACCTTCAAAGCTGTCTTAAAGGGCACCTATGGGCCGAAAAAATTTCCCCAAACCGAAGGTGCGGGCTGATAGAGCCCGCATTACGGTTTGGAATTCTAGTAGTTTAAAAAAAAAAAAATTGCCCCCTGCAGGCGCTGGCTTACTCGCACGGGGAGGGAGCTCCTGGTCTGAGCCGCGCATCATGCGCATAAGCCAAAAGCTGTAAGCCAGTGCCTGCAGGGGGCAATTTTTTTTTTAAACTACTAGAACCCCAAACCGGAAAGCGGGCTCTATCAGCCCGCACCTTCGGTTTGGGGAAATTTTTTCGGCCCATAGGTGCCCTTTAAGTCTTACTTCATGGTATTCTAAATTTATTCCCAACTATGTTTCAGTTGTGGAGCCACTTAGAGCACTAATATGTGAAACTTCAAGTCTGGTTTGGTCAGAGACTGCTCAACATGGCTTTGAAATAGTGAAACAGTTAATTGTGAGCAGTCCAGTGCTAGCTTTATTTGATCCTGCACTAAACACTATTGTGCAAATTCACTAAAGTGCGAAGCGTGTAAGGCTAGCGCTAATTCGCCAGCGTGATGTAAATTTGCAACTTCGCCGATTCACTAACAGTGTCCCCGACGAAAATTCGCTAGCAAAGGACATCGACTTGCACAACTTTGCACCCTTACGCCAGGCGAAGTTGCACGAAGGGACGTAACTACGCTAATTCACTAAGATGAAATTTTTTGTGAACGTTACCTCTTACGCTAGACGTTACCAGGTCTGACCTGTTCAATACAATAGATTTGAAAGTTTGAAAAAAAAAACTTGAAATTTTTTCTAAGTCCCAAACAACACTGGTGTATTTTACCTTTTGTTGGGTGATAGTCTGAAAAAGAGCAAAAAATGTTTTAGGGTTACCCTCCTTACCCCCCTACATTTCCTAACATATGGCAACCCAGCTATGCAGTGGGCACATGTTTAGGGCAATAGGACAACTTTATTTTATTTATTAAAGGTTTCCTGGGCTTGTATAGTGTAATGTAGTGGCTGTAACATAAGTTTGCGCCGTATGCAAATTAGGCATCTCTAGCATATATGCACTTTGCCTGGCGAAGTAACAGTAGCGCTATTTCACTACCATTCGCCTCCCTGAGCGCAAGTTCGCATCTTAGTGAAATTGCATAGCGCTGGCGAAAATTCGCCTGGCGAGGTGCGGTGAAGCCCTCGCTAGCGCTTTTTCGCACTTTAATGAATTTGCCCCTATGATTACTACAGACACTTCAGAATATGGGGTTGGTGCAGTTCTCACACAGATCCATGCCGATCATACAGAGAAAACTGTTGCATTTGCATCCAGTATTCAATATATTCAGTATATAAGTATTCAACTGTTGAAAAAGTAGCTCTAGCATGTGTTTGAGCAACAGAAAAATGGAGAACCTACCTATGTTGTAGACAATTTACCTTATGCACGGATCATAGCCCTTTGACTACACTGCTTACAACAAAGGGACTAGGAAGAGCTGGAATGCGTATAGCTAGATGGTCAGCAAGGCTACTAAATTTCAACTACAAAATGCAATACAAACAGGTTTAAAAAATGTTACTGCTGATTGTTTGTCACGTTTACCTTTACCTGCAGCTTCTGATACGCTGGACGAGGACATGGAAATTGTAGCACTGACTGATATATTATCATCTACAGTTACAGCTGCTGATTTTAAGCAAGCTTGCCTCACATGTCCAATTCAAGTAAAACTACGGGATATCTTGCAAAGCAAATGGCCAAATGCTGAGAAGAAACTCAGTCCTGATCTTCAACCTTACTACAGGATTAGACACAAACCTTGTTTGTGCAAGGTGCCTGTAGGTGTCAATGTCTATAAGAGTATACTGTGCATACACTGTACTTTCTATACTGATTAAAAGGGTTAGAGTTCAAGTTACTGTTGAAGTGTAAAGGCTGCAGGAACCTGCTAATAAAGCACTGTTATGCTCATCCTCAGCTACCAAAACATAGCGAAGGGTTGTCTTTAAGTTCCAGTATTTATTCTAAAGTACCTGAATTTCAGTTCTTTCTCCATTTCAAGATTCTTACGTTATGCCAAAGTACAGCAAAAGGCTCAGCCAATTACAGCTCACAGAACATCTATCATGTGATCCCTGCTGCTAGATAGTCAGCAACTAATTCTACATCGCAAATAATGTGGTTTCACGACAAAGCTCATTAGGTAAAATCAGTAATTGTGTTGTCAGACTAATGCTATTAGCTTCAATAATTTCCTTTATAATTAGATTAAATATCAGAGTGTTTGTTCTGTGCCAGAAAGTCAGTAGCAAATCTGTATAGATTGCGAAAAATAGTTTCTAGTCAATTACAATCCAGCCCTGTTTCCACTGAAGGAGCAGCATATGGCTTGAGAATATAAATTATGTATTATTATTATTGTTATGCCTATTGTGCTTTCTTCTCCTTATTAAATCACACATTACAAATAATAATTTGAGAAAAATGGGAAAGGATAACAATTAGGCTTATAAATTGCAGGCCAGATGCTAAATGTAAGACAATGGGAGTCTAAAATGTATGTGGCACACTAGCAACAATGATGGGCACAGAATTGCAACTATTATTGCCAGGGTCGGACTGGGGGGCCCGGGGCCCACTGGGACTGCTGTCCAGGGCCCCCCTCCAGACCCCCATCTGCGACACTGCACATTCACGCATGGAGACGCGCATGCACGCACAGGATCCACACGGAGGCGCACATGCGCACACAGGAGATGCGAATCGGTGCACAGCGCCACAAATTGTTTTTTTTACAGACCCAGGAGATCAGGAGAGGGGGGGTCTTGCCCAGCAGGGGCCCATTAGAGCTGGGGCCCACCGGGTTTTTTTCCCGGTGTCTTGCCGGGCCAGTCCGAACATGATTATTGGTGCATGCTTGTACTTGTACCTTTGTACAGGAGTGTGCAATGTCTGGTCTCTCCCTAGCTTCAGGTGACATTTACCTTTAAATAAACAGTGAGTATGATGTAGAGAGTGATATTCTGATACAATTAGCTGTCATTATTTATTATTTGTGGTTTTTGTTTTGTTTTTAATTCAGCAGCACTGCAGGTTTCAATTTCAGCAATCTGGTTGCTAAGGTCAACATTACCCTAGCAACCATGCATTGATTTGCATTAGAGACTGGAATATCAATAGGAGATGAACAGAAAGATGAGTAATACAAATTAACAATAACAGTAAAGGTGTAGCCTTAGAGAGCATTTGTTTTCTAGATTACCCCATTTGAAAGCTGGAAAGTGTAAGAGCAAGAAGGCAAATTATTCAAAATCTATAAAAGTATAAAATGAAGACCAAGTGAAAGGAAAGTTGTTTGGATTTAGCTACAGTATTCAATAACATACTTAAGTTTTAACTTAAAGGTGAACCACCCATTTACATGATGAGCACAGCATACAAGCCAATGACAATATGACAATATGATGTGAGCATATATTTATGCTGACATTGAATAAAAGCTTAGGTGCTTTAGGTTATCGGTAAGAAGCTGACTTCTAGTTCAGCACACACAGGAATTCAAGCTGCCATCGGCTTTTCACCTTTCTCCTATGGGGCACTTTTGCATGTCAAATTCAAGCTGAAGATTTGAAAAAATCCAATGGGAAGTAAGCTTTTACTATTATTATAGCTATTTTGGGGGAATGAAGCATTGAAAACAATTTGGTGTTACTGTTCCTTTAACCTGCGGCTGCAATTAGGCGAGAGGGGATAGGGTGCATTCAAAGTTCCACAAGAGTTTTTTCCTTTTGATCCATTGGCCCAGTCTGACCCCTCTAATGTAGATCTTACTCTTGTCTCACCACGCAGATTTTTTTCTTGGGAGTCATGCCCTTAAATTTACCACCAAATGACCTCTGTACCTCCATCCCTACAGAGGCTGAAACAGAGCTTGTATATGCATCATCATCATTGTTGACATCCAGGGTCGGACTGGCCCAGCGGGACACCTGGAAAAAACCCGGTGTGCCCGAACCTCATGGGCCCCCGCCGGGCCAGACCCCCTCTTCCGATTTTGTATTTTACAAAAAAAAATCTTTTGTGCCCCGCAGCGCATGCGCACCAAGTGGCGCACGACAGTCACGCACCCATCACATTCATGTAGGCACATCAGGTAAGGGGGGGTCAGAGGGGGGCCAGCGGGGGGCCCTGTACAGCAGTCCCGTGGGCCCTGGGCCCCCAGTCCGACCCTGGAGACATCACCAGCATGTTACTCAGTTCTTTACAATAAAAATTACAGGGGCGCAGAATGTAGTATTGTTGGTTATTAGCACCCAGGCAATTGATGGTTATTAATGTTTCTGTTGTAAGTTTCTTTCAGGACTGTAAATCTATAATATATATAGTGACCATGACCATGTAAAACACAAGGCCGAAGGACCTCCGAGGTGACTTCTAATATCCTCATATTTTGCAACAGGGGTACTTTATTATAATACACATGTTTTAATGAGTCATGTGATAGAAATGACATCACTACTCACTGTTTATAACTGATGACATCAGTACTCACCGTTTATAAGGATATAACTTACAAGATCTTCATGGCTTTTGTGTATTATATATATATACCTATGTCACGTCATTTTCAGTCCCCCGCTGTGCAGAATAGCTCTGTAGTGTACTAATATCTAACCAGCCATGCAGCTTGTGTGTTTTTTATCATCTCTCCTATAAGCAATCTCACACACACGTTTCTTTGCATAAAAACCTGAAGCATTTTAATATTTAATAACCTGCTACTGAGATGCTGACAGCGACTTTATATGGGGCTAAACATTTATTCATTTGCAAAATCTTTAGTGCTGTAACTGTATTAACTTTTCATGTGCATAGACATTGACTGTGGAAGAATACTACCATTGCTAATAGCATAGAACACTGAGATCCCCTGGGTTTATCTAGGTGACTAGGCAGGAATACGAGCCAGAGTCCCATACAAATATATTTTGATGATTAAGCAGAAACATCAGAATACCTGTGAAGCCATCATGCAGATATTACTGGAAATAGGTCAGCCATACTCAAGGAGATCGAGAACATTTTCATTTAGAGAACTCATATTTATATATACTGCTGATAAAATAATGCTTGATTAAAGGGGTGGTTCACCTTTAAGTAACATTTTAGCACATGATAGAGTTGCTAATTCTAAGCAACTTTTCAATTGGTCTTCAAATTTTTTTTTATAGCTTTTAAATTATTAATTTGCCTTCTTCTTCTACTCTTTCCAGCTTGATGATATATTTCTTATATGACCACAATAACAACCTATCACTATGACGGGTGAATGGCTATGTGTCAGAGTGTGATAATGATTAAATCTCCCACTCATTCTGATGCAACAATGTCAATGACCCAAGGCAGGATAGGTACAGGGAGGGTTGATGGTCTCCCCGATAATGATTTCTCTTGTAAATGTGATAAGACTCCACTCTTCTACTGACAGAATTCAGAGTGTCAGCAGATGTTAGGTGGGGCCCCCATACAGAAGTGTTGCCTGATGGCAGATTTAATCACACTGTCTACTTTTAACAGATAAAGAACCACAACGCTGCAGGACAGCTGAAAATGGAAACTGTTTCACCTGTTGTTGACCAATTCAGTAGTTAGGAAGATCTACACCTCTTTCAACGTATTGGGAGGGTTCAAGTCATATAATTTATGTTTGTGTATACGCATTTGAATTTACTGTAATTATCCTCAAAATTCTATAAACGTTAGTGACAATGGGAGCATCTTTGGCAAAGCACTTGTGTTCCACCTTGTTGATAATTGACTGCTTTTTCCAAGCAAAACCGGTCTATGGTTATTGTTATGGTTATTGGACTCAATAAACTACCTCATTCTCTTTGAAATAGCCTTATCTTTGTGTTTTGCTTTATATATGACAAGGCCATAAACAAAAAATAACAACAAGCTTTCAAGTTGGGGATCACTGGCCCCATCTTAAAAAACAAATGCTCTGTAAAGCTACAAATGAATTGTTATTATAACTGTAAGATATGGGTGTCTGAAGGGCAGTATATTGTGTATATTTCACCAGCATTAAGCTGGTGAAATCAGAACTTCAGGGAAAACTGTGTTGCTGCAGTTAGTAAAGCTATCTTTAATTGCGAACCAGCTCAGTAAAAGCTGGATTAAGGGTCCTTGGAGTAGATGGAAGAGCACAGGGTGGGCTTCCATTCCTTGCTCCATTATGTGTTTTGCAGCTGCTGAACTAAAGGCAGTTAGAGGTAATTAACTACAGGTATGTGGTAGTTAAAAGGAGGTGTGGAGCAACACCTCAGGGCTGCTTCTTCTTCATCTTCTCCTCCATGGAAGAAGTGCTGGTGAGCACCAGGGAACAAGAAAGAAATCATTCTTCTTCTTCTCCCCCCACCCATGGAAGAAGTGCTGGTGAGCACCAGGGAAGAAGTAAGAGATTCCCCTGAGTTGGAGAGAGCTTCAAAGGTCTGGGAGAGGAACAGAGAACCCACTCCCAGGAGACAAGAGTGTCTCAAGTGTGTCCAGAGAGGATTCTGGCACTTGTGGTCTGCTGAAAGCCAGTGAGGGCTATACTCCGATGTGAGTAAAGAGAACACCAGTGAGGCTGTGAAGCGGGACTGTTTATGTTACGTGATTTCCCCCATGTGAAGCCAGTGGGCTGAATAATTGTGTTCTATTGCAAATAAATGCCAGTGAAGCTGCATTTTAACTGTAAAAGATTGTGTCTGTGTCAATTTCTGTGCTCATATCTGTGCCAAGGCCTTGGGTTTTGCTACAGGAAGCTCACACTTCTTTTTATTACTCACTCCCTCTCCTATTCCTATTAAAGTCTCTAATTCAAATCAATGCAAAGTTGCTAGGATAATGTGGACCCCAACAACTAGATTGATGAAACTACAAACTGGACAGCTGCAATATAAAAAGCTAAAAAACTCAAAAAGTACAAATACAGGTATGGGATCTCTTATCTGGACACACGTTATTCAGAAAGCTCCGAATTACTGAAAGGCCATCTCCCATAGACTCCGTTATAATCAAATAATACAACTTTGCAAAAATTATTTCCTTTTCCAACTGTATCTAATAATAAAACAGTAGCTTGTACTTGATCCCAACTAAGATCTTTATTGGAAGTAAAACCAGCCTATTGCATTTATTTAATATTTACATGTTTTTCTAGTAGACTTAAGGCATGAAGATCCAAATTATGCAAAGATCTGTTATCCGGAAAACCCCAGGTCCTGAGCATTCGGGATAACAGGTCCCATATCTGTAATAACACATGAAAACCAAATGCAAATTGTCTCAGAATATCACTCTCTACATCTTCTTAAAGTTACCTTGAAGGTGAATAATCTTAAGAGAAAATGTCTAAAATGTCTAATTTCAGTATGATGTAGAGGGTGCTATGAAATATGTTGGCGCTATAGAAATACATGTTAATAAATGGTAGGAGCCTAAGAATTTTCAATTGGTCATCATTTTGTGTTTAATTATTAACATATTGTGTTCGGCAGCTGTCAGACTACAACTATCTGATTGCATGGGTTTAATAACCCTAGCCACCAGGCAACATTTGGAAAGTAAGAACTATTTACCTTCCCCTACATTGTCTCTCACAGCACTTTAAATCACAGGAATGGAAGATAAATAGTGTTGAATACAAATAAAAAAACAATTAAATGAATCCAGGATGCAGTCTGTCCAAAAAAAGGATGGTTGTCAATATTTTTTGCACTTTGCACAGTATGTCCTGCATTTTAAATAAGGAGCTGAGGGTCGTCCAAGCCTAGTGCCAGGTGAGTTGGGTCTAGGGATAGGCAGAAGAGGTACCTGCCCAGTGCCCCCCCAATTGTTGCGCTCTAGGCAGCTGCCTCTTCTGCCTATCCCTAGTTCTGGCCCTGGCCTAACATCTGCACTAGGCACAAGCATTTTCAAATATGGAATAAGAGCTTCAATTTACTGAGGTTTGTAATGAATTCCCAAAAGTCACTGCCCATTAAAGTGTCAAACTTTCTTGTGCCAAAATTAACGCCACTCCAATGTTTACTAAAGTTCAATGTGACAAACTGGCATCATTTACACAAAGGTAACAAATCTTTTTAATGCAAGTTGCTGGGGTTTTTTTGGCACACATTAAGGCTAACTGCATAATCTGCTATAAATCTTGCAGAGTATTTTGGCGCTGCTACAAATTACTCCACTAATGGTAAAATAGTAATTAGCAGCAATTTAAAAATGTATTATTAAACGGTATTGTGGCCAATTCATATCTGTAATCAACTTCTTTTCACATAATAGTAATTATTAGTAATATATTCAATAATAAAAAATGTATAAGTACATTTTTACTGCTTGTGAAAAAAACGGTGTCGTGTCTCCTACTAAACAAGTTCTAGTGTTTTATTTTCTCATTACGGCACTCTCTGGGTGGTTGTAGAAACTAAGACAATTCTGGTGCTAGCCCTTAGTAAAAACATGTAAAAAACTTTATCATATTAAGTGGTCTATTAAAGAATCTTACCAAACTGGAATATAATATAATATAGGCAATAATACCAGTGGGAACTTCAAAATATACTTCGAAAAACAACATTGGTTAATTTGTAATAACGAATGCATCAACCCCCAACCCACTTCCAATCCACCCTAATCTCTCCACCCAATTCCCAAACACTTCTGTTCACTAAATTGCCTCCAAATTTGATCCCTAATCTGATGACTCCACCCTTACATGTCACAACTCCTCCCTTTTACATCACACCCCTGTCCATTTGCAGCACTGCCTTGCCCTATGGCTCCATCCCCCACACCTGGTGGCAAAATAATTTTTAAAAGGCGGCAACCTCATACTCTGGGTTATTCAGTAAAGTAATTTTTTTCTGATTAAGCTTTTTTTTTTTTGGAAAAACTCCACCATCTCAGACCCGTCTAGTTCCTGTATAAGTTATTTGGAGAGGCACCTATCTCAGTTTGAAGATACTGTGCTCTGCACTGGGTTTAGCCTGAAAATTCAATCTTTTTGGAGTTTATATGATTTTCACTAGTGATGGGCACATCTGGGGAGTTTAGCTGGCGTCCAAAACGAGACACCGGAGAATTTTTCACAAATAAAAAAGCACCTTGTACTTGATGGTAACTAAGTTGCATGAATCAATACTGATGACAAAACAAGACTTTAGCCATGGTGAAAGATTCTTTATCCAGAAAACGCCAGGTTGTGAGAATTCTGGATACTAGATCCCATACCGTACAAATGAAGAGGAGAGATTTTCTTGTGTGTGTATGAAGTGGATATCATTATAAGAAACATATCTTTTCAACTACAACCTCAGCAACTACTTGGTTGGGGTTAGTGACACCCATTTGAGTGCTGGAAAAAGTCAGAAGAAGGCGGCAAATAATTCAAAAACTATAATAAAGAAAAAAGTAAAGATCAATTGAAAAGTTACTTAGAATCAGCCATTTTATAACATACTAAAAGTTAACTTAAAGGTAAACCGGCAGAGCAAATCAACACGGCAACTAAAAATAAAACCCAACTAAACTTAGCAAAGGAGAAGGCAGCACATAGCAAGGGAGTTCCTAAAATGTGTTACTATATTGTGCAATGGGTTCTATAATCGAGTTCATAATTCTTGTTCTGCTGCACAAAACTGCTGTATAATCATATTGAAAAAGGGTTATGCAGACCATTTGTTATGGTATGAAAGAACAAGTGATTTCAAAACTGTTCTCCAATGATATCTCACAGCACAACGGAAATCCTTTAGTAACAAGCCCCATAGAGCTCGTTCGCTTGGATTCAGGAGCTGTTTGGCAAAATTTGCAAAAGTAATAGGCCATGAAATAATCATGAAAAGTGGAGAACACGTTCAAGCCTACAGCCTGGTGCTAATTTTAGCTGGTGTAGAGGCTTGAGAAGCTGGGCCTCTGCGGGGCTTACAGTTTTACAGTTTTACAAGTAGCAGCTGTGATGTCAAATTGCAATTAGCAGTGATTTCCAAATTCATATTACTCGTTCCTTCAATTAGTAGCTCCTGCTCACCAAAAAGAAATTTGTTTCATCTGAGCACTCTAAGCTAACCGGCGTCAGGTCTTTCCTCTCGTGTATACAGTGAGAGCTTATCAGTTCTAGGCAGCCATTGCTTTGACAAGCGTGGAGAAATATTGACTTGTCTTTTCTTTTTCCAGCCGTGGCAATCTCCTTAGCGGAAGATTATTTCCCAAAACTTGCTTCTTTTTGAGAGCAAGTATGTATTAAAATAAAAAAAAAAAAAGTGTGAAAGTGAGAGTTTATTCATCTACAAATTCCAAAAGAAAATGGCATTTTATAAGCATCACTCAAAGCGGTGGCTTGTTCCAGATGGCTTAATGATACTTATAAATCATTCATCTAATGAGAGAGAGCATTCTTCCTCTGTATGCAAATGACATCACAAGCGGGCTTATTTACAATAGGGCGCATTTGCATCGCATATTTTGCCATGCACATTTAACTCACATTTCACAGTCGCAAATATATTTTTCTGCATTTTTATTCCTAACTAAAAAGGCATACGATTACTGTTCCAGCATATTAACACTTACAGCAATTCTTTCAGAGTAGCTTCCCTGAGATTAAGGGAGTCAAAAGAGAAGGCGAATGTCAACCAAAACACTAAGAGGGGTTTGTGTGTTCACTATCATGGTAAACATATATTGTCCCTTAAAGGAGAACTAAACCCTAAAAATGTGTTTGACTGGCAATGTTGTATTTTATATACTGAACCTACTGCATCAGCCTAAAGGTTTAACATCAGTATGACCGTGATTATTCAGAACTACAAAGTTGTGCACAGTGGGCCATCATCTTGGATACTGTTAGGAGTATTATTGACACTCACATGCTCATTGGGCTCTGAGCAGCTGTTAAAGGACAAGGAAAGGTAAAAAAGTAAAAAAAATGTTTACTTTCTTTAATGAAAAAGAAATCTATCTCCAATGTACATTCATTAAAAAATGTGTACCGTTTTTATAAGAAACCTGAGTGTATTCAGGGAAATTCTCCTTTCATTTACTGCTGTTTATAGGAATTGTCAGATGGTCCATTACTGCTGGGCAGGGAAACAATCATACTTATGAACAGCAGGGGGAGCCCCCGCCTTACTTCCAAGCCTTGCAGAACTTCAGCAGCTTGTAGTTGTATAGGATTTTATTTTTGCCTTTAAATCCCCTTTAAAGGAAAACTATACCCTTTGGACAACGTAGGTCTCTATAAAAAGATATTGCATGAAACAACTCATATGTAAAACCTGCTTCATCTAAATAAACCATTTTCATAATAATATACTTTTTTAGTAGCATGTGCCATTAGGTCATCCTAAATAGAAAATAGCCATTTTAAAAGATAAGGACAGCCTCCTGGGATCGTATGATTCAACGGTGCACACAAACATACCAAACAAACTATAAAGTTAGGTCACATGAGCCAATTAACAGACAGAGTTCTGTCTTTTGCTTCCACACTTCTTCCTGTTACAGTTAGAGTTGAAATATTTCTGGTCAGGTGATCTCTGAGGCAGCACACAGACCATCATGAAATGGTGGTTCATAGCAAGAGATGTAAAAGGGCAATATTTACTTAAATATATATATACCAGTTTTGTAAGATTCTTTAATATGTCACTTAATGTGATATAAACTACCTGTTAGTCAAGTATTCATTTTGAGGGTATAGTTCTCCTTTAATGTTTCCAGCTCCAGCTGCAGGGAGGATTATTTTGCTGCAGCCACTGGTTCTGCAGAGTTGGAGAAAGTTTATATTAAACAATACAAAAAGTACACAGGACCCAGTGCAGTCTGTATATTCTGATTATTAATCAGCCTTGGTCTATCAACATCAGTCATATATTACTTGAGTTGTGTTATTTTGATAATTTATGACGATCCAGGAGCAGCCCAGATCACACTGAGCATGTGCACAGTCTTGGTCTTGCAAAGATGTATAACAAAGTTACAAGATGACAGCCCCCTGTGGCCAACTTTGAAAGCATAAATCATTTGTTTGATTAGACTTGTGGTGCAGTAAATTCATGTTTATGTTTAGTATACAAAATACAGCATTTCTAGTCTTATTCTATTTTAGAATTTCCTTGTCCTTTAAGAAGCTAAGCTTAGGGGTCCTCACAAATCATCAAGCAAAAAGTGAGGTTCAAGCTGATGCTACAGGGCTGATTTAAAATTTCTAACACAAATTGCACTGTATTTGGAGCTGCCATGTAAAACAAATCTGAATTAATTACTAATAACTAATAATTACTGAATTAACAACTAATCAGCCTTGTATTGTATCAATACTGTACATTGTGCGTTGGTCCCTAAAATCATGTAAGTGACACCAGCACAGAGCATGTGCAGTGAATCGGTAGAAAATAAGATGGGGAGCTACTGAGGAGCATCTTCAAAGGCATATATCGTCACTACCAAAGTGTTTACCCTGGGCTGGTACAGAATCCCTTTGCTAAGCTATAGTTCTCCTTAAAAACCCTCCTATGGAATTGGAATATGGTACTGTACCTCAAAAGTAACATATAATACAACCTATTATCCAGAGTGCTCAGGACCTGGGATTTTCTGCATAAGGGATCTTTCAGTAATTTGGATCTCCATGCCTTAAGTCTGCTAAATACCAATTTAAACATTAAAGAAATTAATCAAATAATTAATTTTTACAGCAAAATAGGAAATGTAAAAATTTTAATTATTTGATGGAGTCTATGGGAGATTACCTTGCTGTAATTGTAAGCTTTCTGGATAACGGGTTTCTGTGTAACAGATTCTATACCTATATAATTTATGGTCTGCTTTCAATTGCTAAATTAACATTTTTCATGTTTTAGGCTTTGTATTTTTTTTTACATCATACTGATCTCTTTGCATTATTGCCTATATCTACAGAGACTGCAGTCTTTGTCATTAACTTATTGCACCATAGAGCCCCCTCCTTGCTATAAAATCAGTGGTAGAACTACTGAGGGAGCAGGGGGTGCAATTGGACCAGGGCCGCACCCCCTCCGGGTCCCCCGGCAGGTCACGCATGGGTAGCCGATTGCAGGCGACTGTTGACCGGTAAGAAAATGCGACAGAGGGGGGTGTGGGGGCCCGGCTGCACACTAAGGGGTATAAACAAAGGAAATATTACAGCCAGCCAGACAATATGACTATTGCAAAAAATATATATGCATACCTTTGCTAAACTAACAGTAGATGTTAGGCTCCCAGTAGCTTTGGATATAATGCTTGTTCAAGAAATCATCCAAGCCCCTCTTAAAGGTGTTAACATAAGTGTACAGTATACCATTCATTTAATTCTAACAAGAGCTTCCCCTTTAATTACAGAGGACTGCACTGAAATTATAGCTTGCTTAAACACAAAAATCACTAAACCTACATGAAAGATGGGCGGTAGGTTTAAGCTAAGTAGAGACTATCTGAAATATATATATATATATATGTAATTAAATCTTTTCTGCTTAATATACATAAATAGAAATTATAGTCTAATTTATCACATCTCCAAAAATTCCCAAAGCCATGCATATAGAGTAAGCTAGTAATTATAAAGCAACATATGTCTTTTTAATGGACATTTCACATTTAACAAAGCCTTCCATCTGCTCAGCTGTACTTGGAAGTAAATGGAAGAAGAACATTATTTATAACATAACATGTATCACAATATAGAAAGAACTTTCACTGTGTAGTTTAATGTGCATCTGTTCCAGTATTTTAGAAATGTGTGCTAGCATTCTAACTTCTGTTATAATATATACCATATATATACAGTATATGTGTGTATATATACAGTATATATATATATATATATATATATATATATATACATAGAGAGAGAGAAGTTTAAAGGAGAAATATAGCATAAATGAAACTCCCAAATATTGTACATACTAGTGAATAATATATGGTGCTGTATTTACCTTGGTCTAAAAATTAATATTATCTTGGCACCTTTATTTATCACAGCCCTGTGGTCACACAAGCAAAGACAAGTGTCAGTTCCCTATCAGGTCAGCTGGTTCCTATCCTACAGTTCAGTGTGTTGAGTTCCGCCAACTCCCCTGCACAGCCTGAGGAAGGAGGAAGCAGGAAGTGGACAGATGGGTGAGACTAGTTGGGTTGGAGAAGCTACCTAAATATTGCAACTTTATTTACAGATGAAGCCACTTTGGATTGTGCATTTAACACAGAAAAACCTAACTCATTTATCCCATTTATCCCACTTAGCACAGAATATTGTGTCGCAGCATCCCATCCAATTAAAGAGTTCACCATTGAAAACAATGGGGCTTTGGTATGCTAATGAAAAGGTTAAATGCATTAAATGAGTTAAGATGACTTTAGATAACACAGTTTCTTCAATTAACTCTGAGTCATGACGCATTTAACTCACAAATCCCAGTGGCTGCATCTGTACGCTCTATACCAGGGGTGTTCAAATTTTTTGGCTTCCCTGGGCCACATTGGTAAGAAAAATTGTCATGGCCACTACAGAGAAAAAAGAACGGAAAAATGAAGTAATACTTATATGAAGTAAAAAGAAAATGAGTAGCGAAAGACAGAATGGAGAAGAAGATAAAAGGTGTCCCCTCAGGGCCCTGTATTGGTACAGTTTTGATTAATTCTATGTATAAATACCCCCAGAATTCATTGCAGCATGGCACTTATAGCAAGATGGATCAGTGGCAATTCCATGTATAAATAACCTCAGAACACATAGCAAGATGGCAAAGTGACAATTCATGAATAAATGCCCTCAGAATTCACAGCAGGATGGCAGAGTGTCAGTTTCATTTATAATATTGACAGAATTCATAGCAGGATGGCACAGTGGCAATCCATGTATAATATTCACAGCAGCATGAACACAGTGGCAGTTTTATATATATACATATTATATATATATATATATATATATCAACAGTAAAAAAACAGCAACATGGGTCTTTTGCTGAAAATAAAATATTGTATTATTACATGGTATGCCCAACAAACGTTTTTGGTCCCCATTGGGACCTTTTTCAAGGTATATAATTAACTCTTGTATGGCTGGCTTAAGACCAGCAGATAATACATTAGCAAGTGTATATTTCATATAAGATCCTCCCTGATCGTTATATCACTTGATAAAATATAAATATAGTGCAAAAATTTGTGTTATCATAGCGCTTATAAGTTAAAAAAAAACAAGTAAAAACAATCTGTGCCATACAATAATTTGAATAGATACAAAAATTGTAACCCATATTAAGTTATAAAAAAATTTCTATACCATCAAGTATGTTTTAGCGCTATATTTATTGTTAGCAGCGGATAGGTTCGGCTGGACTGAGGAAGGATTTTAGTTACTGAAGGGGCACTTACTCTTCTTTAGTAGAATACGTAATGCCTTTATACAGCGAATGGAACTAGGGTTGCCACCTGTCCGATTACAATTATGCTTTATGTCAATATTAAAAACTGGGAAAACTTATAAAAGAATAGGAAGGCCGGTATTTTTTCCAGAAAAGGTGACAACCCTAAATGGAACACCAAGAGGATTTCTAACTTCTGATGCAGGAATATAATGCACAGATTCTTTTTAGAGAAGGGTCTGGCACCCTGTTCTGATATCTGTATCTGCCTCCAAAAACATGGATGTCAAAATTTATGCAAAAAAACAAATTATCTCAGTAAGGGCTCTTAAACGCAAGCATTTTTTTTTCTGCGGGAGAGCAGGAGTAGATGCCCTCAATCAGTGTCAGACTGGGATGCCAGGGGCCCACCAGAAGACCTTAGACCAGGGGCTCAACTTTCCAAACTATTATTCCTTCTCTCCTCACTTAACCTCGTTATTCTCCTAATCTATTTACTATACTCTACTCTTCCATTATTAAGCCTCTTTTTCCACATAAAGAAATAGGGAATGAACATGAAATAGGCCAAATTGTTAGAAGCAAGAGGGCCCACTAACACCTGGGCCCACCGGGAGTTTTCCTGGTATCCCTGTGGGCCAGTCCAACACTGCCCTCAATTATTGTGAAGGTTGGCTGTGTTCACAGAGGCGCATGCATGCACTGAATGCAGAAGGGAGTGCAACATGCTGCGTCCCACCTGCGTTTGGCACTTACATGCGTCTGTGTGAGTACAGCCAACCTTCACAATAATTGAGTGCATCTACTCCTGCGCACATGACCACTCGTGTTTAAGAGCCCTTGATCCGATATTGTTTCAAAACCATTAAGAGGCCGATACATATAGAAATAATTACACTTAACTCTCCGTGTTTAGCATTTATGCAATATGTTTTCGCTATATAAATACATGTTAATAATAATAATAATAATTATAATAATATTTGTTTATTTACCTCTTCATTAGCATCTGACCTTCACAGCTGTGCCATTATTAATGATATCAATTCCAGCCCTTAGCATTTAGGGCCCTTACACACGGGTGTTTTGGTCCTGCGCTCCCCTGTGTTGCGTTTGGCTGCGTTCAGCCACAGGGAAGTGCAGGTCTTGACGCATTCTTTTCAATGAGGTTGTACCCACGAGATGCGTGTAAGCGCCGAACGCAGGTTCAGACGCAACATGCTGCATTTTTCCTGCGTTTGGCGCCTACATGCATTCGTGTGAGTACAGCCCCATTGGAAATAATTGAGTGCGTCTATACCTGCGCTCCCCTGCAGCTGAACGCGGCAAAACGGCACCTTCCCCCGAACATCATTTTTTGCATAATGAAAGCAAATTAAATTCCAAGCAATGTTACAATATACATTAAAATTTAAAATGTTTTCCATAAACACGCCTCTGAACTACTGATTCTGACTCCTGAAACAAGGTAGCAGAAGCCAGCTCACTGTCGTAACTGTAAATCCATTATAACTTTGTAATTAATGTTTAATGGGAAGCTGAATGAAAACAAGACGACTCTAGATGTGAATATTGCAGTATGTGCTTTTATGAGACTGTGTTCTTCCCTGGCTATGATATAAATTGAATGTCCTGACTATTTTATGTATCCTACCCAGTACACTGAGCGCCACCTTATTAGGGTTCATATTTTAAACTCTGTTTTTCCTTTTTTTTTTACAAATGTTCCTGCTTATACGCTGTTATAATTTTTTACCTGGATTTTTGGAATATATCATGAAGTGTGAAGATCCTGCCTGCTTTGCCTTAGAACACATGCTGTAAATGAAACACTGCTGACTGTATACCTGTCAGTAGGTGCCAAAGGATAAGCAGTCAGTGCTGGTTAAATTACTGTATATAGCCTTGCTAGGGCTGTGGGCACTCATTTATACTGGTTTGAATTGCTTCACTGTGGCTGTGCCAAACACTAGCAGAATACCACAGAAGTACTGTCAGGGGAAGGAAACATTTTACAAACCTTATAATTCTGCCAGGAAAGAAATTCTAGAAGTGTAGTGTTAATAAAATAAAATAACAAAAAAATACGTTAGGAACAATAAACTGGGTAAAGTATATTTACATTTGTACATGTATATATATATATATATATATATATATATATATACGCTGTAACTGAAGTTTAACAAGGGAAAACTTTTTGTATAGCATATTTTTATATCTTTCTATTTAATTAAAAAAAAGTGTCTTTCTATAGTTTTGATCATAATACCTTAAGTTTGCTAAAAAAAAAAAATGTAACCATTAAATAAACCCAATAGGATTGTGTTGTGGGTTCGTGAGAAGCTTACCATGCAGTACCAGGTATTAGTGGCCTTTCCCTTAATGCAGAACTTTCTGGATAATGGGTTTCCATATACTCCCAAAATGTAGATGTTAGTGATGGGCGAATCTACCCCTTTTCGCTACGCTGAAAAATTTGCAAATTTCCAGTGAAGTTCGTGAATTGGCGAAAAAATTCATTTTTGATGCGTCGCGGCGATAACGACACCCGTCATTTTTGGCACGCGACTCTTTTTTTTTTTTGCAGCGAATTCGCCCCTGGCAAATAAATTTGCCCATCACTAGTAGATGTATCTCGCCATCTAGTAATGCAAATAAATACCAGATAAAATGCTATACAGGGATAAGATCCAGTATCATACCTCCCAACATTTGAAAAATAGAAAGAGAGGCAAAAAGATCTGGCGCAAGTAGCGCAGCAACATTTTTTGACCATGCCTTTTGTCTGGCCACAACCACTGAATACCACATCCCTTTTACAAAATTTGGCAGGTTATGTTTATTTGAACAAATTTCTGGGGGTTTCTAATGAAGGTAAAATTGCAGGAGACACGCTTCTCTCTCTTATTTAATTGCATTTCAGAAACGTCTTTTTCTGGCTGTTCAGTGCAGGAGATCAAAGAGAATCTCAGAACATTTCACTAATAGTGATGGGCGACTCTAGGCAGTTTCGCATCGCAGAAAAATTTGTGAATTACCAGCGAAATTCGCGAATTGGCGAAAAAATTCGTGAAATGAGTCGCGTCGCGTCTTGACGTGCGTCGCTTCAAATTCAACGCGTCGCTTTCAACGCGTGTTGAGTTGTTTTCGTCACGTCGCATCAAAAACGATGCGCCAGCGTTTCGCGAATTTATTCGCCAGCGGCGAATCGCGGGAATTTGCTGGGAATTCGCCCCTGGCAAATAAATTCGCCCATCACTATTCACTAACAATCCTGGACTGCGGGTTGAGCTGTCAAAATCAGGACTGACCTGCAAAAAACGGAACAGTTGGGAGGTATGCATTGTTCAGAAACCTTTTATCCAGGAAGCTCGGAATAACAGGAATGCCTTCTCTCCACAGACTACATTTTAACCAAATAAATCAAAATTTTAAAAATGCATTTTCTCTGCTGTAATAATAAAACAGTACCTTGTGATTGGCACAATAAATAAGCCTAGTTTGTTGACACAATAAGGGCTCTTACACACAAGCGTTTTTTACCTGCGCTCCCCTGCGTTCCGTTTTGCTGCTTTCAGCCCCAGGGGAGCGCGGGTATAGACGCACTCAATGCTTTTCAATGGGGCTGTACTCACACGAACGCATGTAGGAGCCGAACGCAGGTTCAGACGCAACATGCTGCATTTTTCCTGTGTTCTGCACCTACATGTGCTTGTGTGAGTACAGCCCGATTGAAAAGCATTGAGTGCGTCTATACTTGCGCTCCTCTGCGGCTGAACGTAGCAAAACGGAACGCAGGGGAGCGCAGGTAAAAATGCTTGTGTGTAAGAGCCCTAAATCACTTTTCACAGGATTCGGAGTGCTGCAGCATGTGTTTCTTGGAATATAAAAGTACCTTGTGATTGATTCCAGCTTAGATATAATTAATAGTGATGGGTGAACCTGGGGTGTTTCGCTTCACTGAATTTCGCAAAAAATTCACAAAACACTGCCGGCGTCTCGTTTGGACGTGGGCATCTGTTTTTGGACGGACGTCTGCTTCCAAAACGAGACGCCGGCGAATTTTCATCAGGTGAATTTTTCCAAGTGTTTTACAAATTAGTTCACTGGCGGCGAATCGTGGGAAACTGCTGCAAATTCGCCAGGCGAATACGCCCATCACTAATATTTAACCCTTATTAGAGGCAAAACAATCATATTGGGTTAATTTAATATTTCATTTTTTTCATTTTTTTTTGTAGATTGAAGGTATGGTGATCCAAATTACAGAAAGATCCCTTATCCAAAAAACCCAAAGCATTCTGGATAACAGGTTCCATACGTGTTCAGTACATAATATTCATTATGGTATAAAAACCAAAACATTGTGTTGCAGAAAATGTGACCTTAGTGTACAGTTGGATCATTTTCTGACCTAAACAAACACTTGACTTCACTTTTAAATCAATTTTGGGTTAATGCCATTTTTTTGAATTTCCCTAGGGAACATGAAACTAAAAGATAGATTGTTTAGGTAATTTTTCCCTTTAATGCTACTGAGAATCACAATAGAATTATCTCGCACCATTGGTTAATGGTTTAACCTGTGTCTCGAACTGAAGAGCCAGATTAAATTGTTAATTGACAGGGGGGATTTAGCTGCCTAAACAGAGGCCGCTTGGGTTTCAGTGGTGAGATAGAAGGCAGAATGTTGGCAGCTATGGGCCTTATTGTATTGTGGGTTCTTTTGGCTTTGTCCTCAGCTGAAGAGAAACGTGAGTAATTCTGTTTTATATATTATGGTCTGTAATGCTCTCCTGCCTATGCTGGGAGCAGCTGCACAGGCCAGTTATAGACTAGAAGATGGGAATCTGAGTTGTATCTATAAATGTTGCCCACCCTACAACCATTTACTTGTTTTTGCATGACTCTATAGATCAGTTTACCATTGTTTGATAAATAATGGGACCCCAAATACACTTCCTTTTCCCCCCTGGTTTCTGTCTCATGGAACACAATGTCTTTACCCATAGTTCCCATCATATTTCTCTTAATAAGAAGTTTGCTGAGTGGTGTGTTTAAATAAATGTAACAAAAGTCTAGGATTGCCAAGTTTCCCTTTAAAACTATTGTTAAATTCGCCTATTTCACTCTATTGATCCAAATTCCACTTGTAACACTTTGGCCGGCTTTAAACTACTTACTTTACCCATAGTTTAAAGGAATTGTTCAGTATAAAAGTAAAAACTGGGTAAACAGATAGGCTGTGCAA
>CM044447.1:101555660-101636547 GCA_024363595.1 Xenopus borealis
TCACCCCCCCCAGCAGCCTAACAACAGAACAATGGGAAGGTAACCAAATAGCAGCTCCCTCACACAAGATAACAGCTGCCTGGTAGTTCTAAGAATAGCACTCAATAGGAAAAACCCATGTCCCACTGTGTTCTATTCAGTTACATTGAGAAGGAAAACAACAACCTGCCAGAAAGCAGTTCCTAAAGTGCTGGCACAAGTCACATGACCAGGTGCAGCTGGGAAATTGACAATATGGCTAGCCCCATGTCAGATTTCTAAATTGAGTATAAAAAAATCTGTTTGCTCTTTTGAGAAATGGATTTCAGCGCAGAAGTGTACTGGAGCAGCACTATTAACTGATGTGTTTCCCATTTTATCCATTTAAGTTATCGAATAATTTCCCTTTTATATTCTGCCTTTTTTTTAGCTTTTGAATCGGGGTCACTGTCCCTGGTAGTCAAAATCCTCTACTCTTTGAGGCTAGAATTTTATCATTACATTTTTTTTCTTTTTGTTCAGGTCCATATATCTTTGTCTTCTCTGGTTGCTATGGTAAATTGATCCCTGGCAATCTGGTAATGCCTAAAGTTCTAAACTGCAGGGCACACTAATAACACACAGGGCACAGCCAGGTGAGGGTGGCTCTCAAAGGCTGAATTCTGGGCTCAGGTAATATCAAACTTGCAAGGAAGATAGGCAGCAATAGGGAGCCTGAAAAACACGGGTTCAAGAACAGAATGACCCCAATGTGGCCTTGGGATGCTCCCATTGCTGAAGGGAGGAATGATTTATTGTAGTTCTTTTTTAGCACAAAAGAGGTCCGGACCACTATCTTCTACCAATCCCCAACTAGTCTTCTAATCCCTGCATGATTCAAATTTAAATGGGTCAAATGCCTCTCCAGTGTGTTTCCTTTTATATTTCTGTCCAGATTCCATTCCAGAGATCCTGAATGAAGTTGACAGGGTTGGGCATGCAGCAAAGGAGCTGACAGACTCTGAAATACAAGAAGATTTTTTGCTGGTCCGTGAGAAAATCAAAAAGAAGATTGAGAGGTCACAGCTGGACCAGGACCAATATGTGGCAGCCAATGAGCTTTTGGCCTTTGTCTTGAGAAAAATGAGAGAGGGCAAAATTACGCTACTTCAGATCAAGTATTTTATCAAATTTGCTCAAAGTGACAAACTAGATAGACTTCTGGCCACGTGGGACAAGAACCTTTTAAATATGAAGCCCAATGCGGCCTAAGGCACGCTTTACTGGTAGAGATGTTGAAACAGGCCTACTGTATCTACTAACCTATACCTTTGGAAACAAGATGGACTTGTCTTTCAGCCTTAATGTTTTTAATTGACTTTTCGTAAATATTTATTAAATTTCTTCACCTATTGAACTATATTGGTTTATTGCTCATTCCAGACCTGATGGGTTTTATTTACGGAGAGGGGAAGCTTGCATTTGAATTGGCAGTTGGAATACCCGGGGCCACTTCTGCCTTGATGCAAGTTGAGATGCTTGTCTCCTATGACTATGTACTGCAGGTTACTAGTGATGGCAAAAAAGCAAAACGCTGTAACTTTAAGAACCTAAATCAGGTTTTAAACTTCTCATTTGGTTCTTCTAGTACAATTGTCCTCTCGGCATAAGTGATGTGGCCTCCCTCAGAGCACAGAAAAGTGAAATAGATGGTATTTTGAAGGCCACCTCAGGGGTGCCCAAGGGAGTGTTGCTGCTAATATAACATTATATAGGTGTGCTTTTAAAGGAGAATTCAATCTGTAACAAAAAAAAACCTTGCCCTGTGTAGACCCTCCTCCCTGCACTGCGGGCAAATGCCCCTAATTTTTTACTTCCCCGCCTGCAGATTCAAGACAAATGGGCACCTGTGTTTTCAGGGCACAAACCACTATGCATGTACCGAAAGTTATAAAACTTTCCACTCCTGTGGCCTGATTTTTCAGGAGGGGTAAGTAAAGAATTAGCGGCATTTGTCCAGGGGGAGGTAGGCTGGGGTGGAGGAGGTCGGGGGTCTACCCAAGGGAGGTTTTCTTATTATTTTTTTTTTTGTTACAAGTTGAATTCTCCTTTTAAAGTGAACTGCCTATTTTAAAGTTATACATTGCAGATCTACAGTATACATGTATTGATTATTTTGCTAAAGTGTTTTGAGAAAGTACTTTTTCACAGATTGCAAATCTCACTTAAAAGTGAGAAAACTTTATGTTCACTTTACCATTTTGGCTATATTTTTTTTACATTAAACCCTAAAAATGTATATAATTACAAATGCCAGATTTTAAATACTGAACTTATTGCACCAGACTAAAGTTTCAGCTTGTCAATAGCAGCAATGATCCAGGTCTTCAAACTTGTCACAGGGGGTCACCATCTTGGAAAGTGTCTGTGAAACTCACATACTCAGTGGGCTCTGAGCAGCTGTTGAGAAGCTAAGCTTAGGGGTCGTTGTTAATTATCCAGCAGAAAATGAGGTTTGTCTCTAGTATAAGCTGATGCTACAGGGCTGATTATTAAATTCTGATGCTAATTGCACTGGTTTCTGTGCTGTTTTTATTCATTTAAAGGACAAATAGGGGTGCCAATTTGTTAAAAAATCCCCCAATTATTTTAATTGTTTACCTCTTGCCCTTAAAAGGAACACCTTTAATAGCGCAAAAGAAAAGTGAAAACACTGCATAATGAGGTAATACCACTGTTCACCCCAGTCTGAGGGTACATGTAAACAATATAGGAATGCAGATGTATAGTGAGATTTCTCAATAATCTAATTCCAAATAATTCCAAAAATTATTCCAAATAATTCCAAAGAAAAGTGAATTAAAAATACAAAATGTATTTAGGATAAAAAAGTGGCCAACCTGGGCCTACTGGGACACAGGCTGATGGGCATAACCCTGTACAGGTCTTATGTAAAGGGTCATGACCAATAGGGAGACCCTTACAGCCAATCAGGCAACCAATCACAATTGTAGGAATACTGTGAGGTAAACTAATAAATTACACCACTTTTGGTGTGTTAGACACTAGATGAGCAATTACATGTATATAAGGGAAGAAAAGGGAAAATATAACAAAACAGTAGTAACTCCAGAGAATGAATTCAGCTCAGAGAACAAAATTACAAAAACCTTATGAAAACATTCATAGTGTGGATGTATTGGTATCATTTAAAACAATCTTTGGCACAGCTTGTGTTCATTAGGATATTTAACACATAGGGTATTAACAGAATTTATGGTATCTTCGCTATGTAGATTACAATGCCTACAATGGAGGCATATTAAACTAAGGTAAGAGGAATCTAGATGTCTTGACCACAAAAAAGTGACCAAACTTATCTGAAGGGTCATTCAGCACATTCTCATAGGCCATGTAGACTGGACCCCCAGTCTGGGCCTGCAGCCTCAGGGGCCCCCCAAACCATCCCTGGGCCCCCTACCTGCAAAGTCCTGCTGACACCCCGCTGCATGTGCACCTTTTTCTTGCATGTCGGCACAACCAGGGTCAGAGAGGGAGTGCAGGGAGTGGACCCAAAAGAGCTGGGGCCCACGGGGTTACTCCTGGTGTCTCGCCAGCCCAGGCCGACCCTGGAGTTGCTTCAGAATCACTGTTGAGACCTAGGGGGTTTTCTTGTTTGAAGTTAAAAGATCTAATTTGTTTCTACGCAGTGTAGTCTGAAGGTGGGATCCCCTCCCCTTATTCCTCTCACTACTTTATAAACTCCTATGACTGACATGCTCCCTAATTCAATTCTTGAGTGGACGGAAAGTCTGACCTATGTACTGAATATGACCTCAAGCACGTTCCAGTAAGTAAATCACTGAGGCTGTATTGAATTTAATGTACCATCATACTCCTTACAGGTAATGTGTGATAGAAAAGTTTTTTTTTTACATATGTGCAAGTTAGGTACTTTTTGGCCCCGCATTTATAAATGCCTGTCAAATGTAGCCTATTTAGTTACTTGTTGCAAGGGCTTGGACAAGGCTAGGGGCCAGTTGCTTACCTATAATACATGTAGGCTGTGCTTCTATTTTCTGGAGCAGGGGTCCCCAACATTTTTTGCTCGTGAGCCACATTTAAATTTAAAAATTTGTAGAGTAATAAAAGCATGAAAAAGTCCATGGGGATGTCAAATAAGAGCTTTTAATGGCTTTTTGGTAACCCCTATATGGACTGGCAGCCTACAGGAGAGAATGTTTGGCAGGACTGTTTTTTTATGCACCCAAAACTTGCCTCTAAGACATTAATTAAAAAATAAGCACCTGCTTTGAGGCCACTGGGAGCAACATCCAAGGGGTTGGAGAGCAACATGTTGCTCACAAGCTACTGGTTGGGGATCACTGTTCTGGAGTATGTCAAGTATTGAATCCAGGGTTGGATTGGTTCTTAATATATTAAAAGAGGAACTCTACACAACTATAACTTAAAGGGGTGGTTCACCTTCAAGTTAACTTTTAGAATATTGTAGAAGGGAAATTCTAAGAAACTTTTCAATTGGTCTTCATTATTTATTTTTCATAGTTTTTTAATGATTTGCAATTTTCTTCTGGTTTTTTTGGAGACACCATCTAAAAACAAATGCTCTGTAAGGATACAAATGTATTGTTATTGCCACTTTTTATTACTTATCATTCTATTCAGTCCCTCTCCTATTCATATTCCAGTCTCTTATTCAAATCAATGCAGGGTTGCTAGGGTAATTTGTACCATAGAAACCAAATTGCTGACACTGCAAACTAGAGTTGCTGAATAAAAAGCTAAATAACTCAAAAACCACAAACAATAAAAAATTAAAACCAATTGCAATTTGTCTCAGAATATCACTCTCTATATTATACTAAAAGTTAACTCAAAGGTGAACAACCCCTTTAAGCTTTTTGACAAGTAAACCTAATTTCAAGCAACTTTGCAATATACATCAATTAAAAAAAATATTGCGCACTCTACACTAGAAGAGCCAAATTTCCAAGTTGAAACCCGGAAATTCTGCTCTAAAAGTTACCAGTAGCAGCATTTTTGCCACCCCTGGCACCCAGGGGGGCGCTGCCATCTGAAGCGAGTGTCTCAACTTTCATCATTGGTGGATCGCCCCTGATAAATATTGAGATCACTAAATATGATGTTTGTACAAATACTGTTACCACAAATGTGAACAATTATTATTAATTATCTCTAATGAAAGGGGCACCATTGTCTTGTAGCTCATAGCAACCAATCAGATCAATCTATCTTTCTGTATTCTAGTGGCAGTCTGATTGATGGCTGAGGGTTATAAGCTGTAGTAATCTTTACTCTTGTTACTGTTATGTGAAATGATGTGATAATGAACTCCCATCAGGCGCAGAAGTCTGCTGCAAAAGTTGTGCTTTATTAACATGAAATGTTTCGAGTGTAGCTCTTTATCATTTGTATCCTGTTACTGTTATAGCATTCCTTAAAGGACAAGGAAAGTGTAAAATAGAATAAGGGTAGAAATGCTGTATTTTGTATACTAAACATAAACATGAACTTACTGCACCACAAGCCTAATCAAACAAATGATTTATGCGTTCAAAGTTGGCCACAGGGGGCTGTCATCTTGTAACTTTGTTATACATCTTTGCAAGACTAGACTACAAACACATGCTCAGTGTGGTCTGGGCTTCTTAGGGATCATCATAAATGATCAAAAAACAAAGCTGCTTGAGTTCTGCATGGCTGGTAAGTAAGCCCCCCCCCCTGCTGTTCATAAGTATGATTGTTTCCCTGCCAGAAGTTAGGGACCGTCTGACAATTCCTATCCACAGCACTAAATGAAGGGGGAATTTCACTGCATACAGTCAGGTTTCTTATAAAAACGGTATACATTTTTTAATTAAAGTATATATGAGATTTCTTTTTCATTAATGAAAGTAAAAATGGGATTTAATGTCTTTGCCTTTCCTTGCCCTTTAAATTGCAAACTGTATGAGAAATACACTATTGAAGGTTTTCGAAAAATAATTCAATGCACAACTGGGATAGCATCACTAGTAACAAACTGATTTGATATATTATTATGGGATATGGCAATTTCTTTTGTGCACATTTCTGTTGTAGCAACATTAGCTTTTTTCATGTAAGTTTATTTATTTTTTTCCCCAAGACCGTAGATAAATCAAACTGATGGTTATCTCTGATTTCATACTGTATGTGGATTGCCTGCTTATTCACTGCGCTAATATGGTCGACCCACTGCTTGGTCTCGCCCACTCCACAAACCCCTGTCAATCATTTTGTGCAGTCTCTGAAAGAACCTAATGGGAATTGGTCTTTATCTAATTGAATCTTTACCAATCGAGGCTTTTCAATTCCAAGGTAAAGGTCTCACTGTGCAAACATACAGAAATTACATGGAAATATAACCTTTGTAATTTATGGCAGCAAAACCTAAGAGAGGGAAAATTGTACAAAGTGCTTGGTTTTTTTTTTATATCCTCTAATTTTTAGTAGGTAAGATCTTTATACAAAGCAGTAAAACATGGAAATAATACAAATAAACACCATGACATTCTAGATACAAACAGTACCACAGTTAGGAGAGCCTTGAAAAGTGCAATATAAATTATGTTGGTATTTTTATAGGTTTATAATTGGCAACATATGATTTTGCAGTACAGAATATCATTTACAAAATAATAAACCTAAAGTTATAGAGAATAAAGCATAAATTAAAGTCTATTAATGTTTAAGCCCAATGCTAGGAAATGAATATTTATACAAAGAATTTGTCCTGCACTATGAAGAAAACTACAGGTATAGGACCTGTTAATCTGGCTAATTTTAAAAAAAAAAATGATTTCCTTTTTCTCTGTAATAATAAAACAGTATCTTGTACTTGATCCCAATTAAGATCTTATGAAAAAATCCTATTGGGTTTATTTAATGTTTAAATTATTATTTTGTAGACTTATGGTATGGAGGTCACATATCTTTACTAGACCATAGGATCAATACTGGATATGTAATGCTCATAAATTTGTCGGGTTATGGGACCTATTATCTGGAATACTTTCAACCTTGGGTCTTAGGGGCAGATTCACTAAAGCTAATTCGCCAGCGTGACGTCATTTCGCAAATTCACTAACACGGACTCTGGCAAATTTTCGCTAGCGAAGTAGATAGACCTGCGCAACTTCGCACCCTTACGCCAGGCGAAGTTGCGCACTGACGAAGGATCGCAAATTCACTAAGATGAACATTTTCCTTAACGTTAGCACTTACGCTAGACATTACTTCGCCTGGTCAGACCAGGCGAAGTTCAATACAATCGATTGGAGGTTGAAAAAAAATGTCACAAAAAAAACGCTGTCGTATTTTAGCATAGGAGGGTGATAGTCTGAAAAAGATGAATAATGTTTTTGGGGGGGTTACCCTTCTTCCCCCCCCTACATTTCCTAACATATGGCAACACAACTATACAGGGGGCACATGTAGGGCAATAGGACAACTTTATTTTATTTATTAAAGGTTTCCTGGGCTTGTGTAGTGGAATGTAGTGGCTGTAACATATACTTCTATTATAAGTTAGTTCACGCCGTATGCAAATTAGGCTTCACTAGCGTAACTGCGCTCTGCCTAGCAAAGTAAAACTAGCGCAACTACGCTACCATTCACCGACCTGAGCGTAAATTCGCACTTTAGTGGATTTGCGTAGCACTGGCGAAAATTCACCTGGCGAAGTGCGGTGAACGATAGCGAAGCCTACGCTGGCGAATTTTCGGATCTTAGTGAATCTGCCCCTTAGGGAGAGAGGATTTATCTGAGATCATACATTAAGTCTTTGCAATATATTGAATAGAAGTAGGCCTATGAAGCTTTTAATATGGCTCCATTGTAAACATAAGTAGATAATATAATGGATTTGTAAATGACTTGCCCTGAATTTAAAGTGCAATTGCATGTTGTACTTACTGCACAGTCTTTATTTATTTATTTTTTTTAGGTAGAATAATTCCCTTCCAGAGCTAGTGGGGCTTAATTCATGTTAGTGATTGCCATCAAATTGGAGAGGTCCTCTAAAGTAGTCACCGAGCTAAAGTTACAATCAAGCAGAAAATCCAATGTCATCAGTCTTGAATTGTGATGAGCCAAGAAATAGCAATAATTCACTTGCATATCACATTGAGGAGATTATAGTCTCGTTTTATGGCTGCCTTTGGATACTTGCCAAAAAATGTAAGTGATTTTCCATTATGATCTAATCTCCTGCTATTAATGAATGGGACATTTTCCAAATCTTTATGAAGACCTGAAACAGAAAAGCTTCGGACAGAGAGAGACATCATTGCTTTTACACTACCAACGAGCAAAGTTTAATTCATAGTGTATCTAAGTGAGCAGCGGGTAGGCTACAGAAATCCGACATATCAAAGACAAACTGAACTTTCTGAGTATCTTTCAGTTTGGCTCAATTATTTTAATGCTGCAGTCTAGCACAGAGGGCATACCATGCATCGACATCTATCATGTTGTACTGTTTCATTTAAAGCTGTTAAAGGACCCCAAGTAGGTAGAACATGCATGCATACACTGGATTTCACAAAACCCCATCCATGTGCATCAGTGTATTCAACCAGTGTGTAGTGACATATTTTAAAATTACATTTTTAAATAATTTGAAACCGAATCTATTCATTTCTAGGGAAATCATGGATGTGTATTAGCATGGGTGGATTTTATTGAACACTTGGGGGAGGCTAAGCTTGCTTGTAGTTCTTCACCTTTACGTTAACTTTAAGAATAGAATGGTTATATCGAAGCAACTTATCAATTGCCCTTTTTTGTTTTTCTTCAGACTTTTTCAAATGGGGATTACTGACCCCATTTAAAAAACAAATTCTCTGTAAGGCTATAAATGTATTGTTAATGCTACTTTTTATTACTCTTCTTTCTATTCAGTTCCTCTCCTATTACATATTCCAGTCTCTTATTCAAATCAATGCATGGTTGCTAGGGTAATTTGGACCCAGTCTGCAAATTCCAGTGCTGCTCAATAACTAAAAAAACCCCACATACTCCCGCTGACAACCAGGTCAACTTATGTAGCTTTTTTCCCCCAACTATATTCTACCATAAGGATAGGATTGCATGATAGAAAAGTTTGTTGTGTTGCTCTGACCCACCTTTCCCCTACTTTCTTTGACTCTCCTCTGTGATCAAACAATTGTATGACTTGTCTTCAATGCTGCTAAAATGTGTAATTATGACAATTAAAGGACAAGAAAAGTCTAAAATAGAATAAAGCTGGTAATGCTGTATTTTGTATACTAAAGATAAACATGAACTTACTGCACCACAAGCCTAATCAAACAAATGATTTATGCTTTCCAAGTTGGCCACAGGGGGCTGTCATCTTGTAACTTTGTTATACATCTTTGCAAGACCAAGACTGTGCACATGCTCAGTGTGATCTGGGCTAAGCTTAGGGATTGTCATAAATTATCAAAACAGCATAAGTCAAATAATATCTGCCAGAAGCTGATACAGCAAGACTGATTAATAATCAGAATATACAGACTGCACTGGGTCCTGTGTTGTCATGAAATCTAATTTTATAGTTTTAGTATTGTTTAATACAAACTTTCTCCAACTCTGCAGAACCAGTGGCTGCAGCAAAATAATCATCCAAATAGAATCCCAGTTTATCTGTTTAAATCTGGCTCCATGATCTTTGTCCCTGCAGCTGGAGTTGGAAACAGTAAGGGCTGGGGCAGACAGGGAGATTCTATCGCCTGGCGATTAATTGCTGGTGACAATCTCCCCGAATCTCCCTGTCTGCCCAAGTCCTAAAGGGGATGTAAAGGCAAATCCTATACAAATTTCTACAGGGAAATAAGGTTACTGGAGTTCTGAAAGGCTGGGAAGTAAGGTGTTTGCTTCCCCCTGCTGTTCATAAGTATGATTGTTTCCCTGCACAGCAGTTAGGGACCGTCTGACAATTCCTATCCACAGAAGTAAAAGAAGGGAGAATTTCACTGCATACAGTCAGGTTTCTTATGAAAACCGTAAACATTTTGTAATTGAAGTATATTAGAGAGAGATTTCTTTTTCATTAAAGAAAGTAAAAATGTTACTCCTATCTATTGTATTGAATTTCGCCTGGTCTGACCAAGAGGTAACGTTCAGATAAGGGTGCGAAGTTGCGCAAGTCTATCTACTTTGCTAGCGACGGTGTTAGTGAATTTGCGAAGTTGCAAAATGACGTCACGCTGGCACATTAGTGCTAGTGTTAGACGCTTCGCTCTTTAGTGAATTTCCCCCTATGTGTTTTATATAATTTAGATATTATGCGCTGACTTGACCCGAGGATAATGAAGGAATCTGAGTAGAAAATATCTTTCCTCAGACTCCCCTCCACCTGTGCCAATTTGTATATTGAGTTTTGGCTTAAAGGGGTGGTTCACCTTCAAGTTAACTTTTAGTATATTGTAGAAGGGCCAATTCTAAGAAACTTTTCAATTGGTCTTTATTTATTTTTCATAGTTTTTTAATTATGTGCAATTTTCTTCTGTTTCTCTGCAGCTTTCAAATGGGGGTCACTGACACCATCTAAAAACAAATGCTCTGTAAGGCTACAAATGTATTGTTATTGCCACTTTTTATTACTCATCTTTCTATTCAGTCCTTCTCCTATTCATATTCCAGTCTCTTATTCAAATCAATGCAGGGTTGCTAGGGTAATTTGTACCCTAGAAACCAAATTGCTGACACTGCAAACTAGAGAGCTGCTGAATAAAAAGCTAAATAACTCAAAAACCACAAATAATAAAAAATGAAAACCAATTGCAAATTCTCAGAATGTCACTCTCTACATTATACTAAAAGTTAACTCAAAGGTGAACAACCCCTTTAAGCACTCAGCCATCATCACTGTTATCTGGAACAGCCATGTAAATATCCACTGAATTCATGGCTACTGCTGCTTGGCATAGATGTACTGATTTTTGGTTTCAGTAGCAATACCTTGCCTGTCAATACACAATTGTGAAAAAAAACCCACAAAATGACCCTTTTCTCCCACATATTTTAAGACTGCACTGCTAATGACTCGCTGTACTGGAGTAATAAAATCTAAGGTGACTCTTAATAACACTAAAACCTTGCTGAGGTAGCGGCCACAGGCAAAATATATTAAATTAACTTTAGCAGGCAAAACTTCTCTATCTATATAGCAACACGAAGATATGACTCGGAGAACATCTTCGCTTTTTCTTTTTCTCCTTTGAGACTATTCACCTTCCAAAGGAGAGCTGCTAAGCAAAAAAAAAAAAAAATTCAAAATTGCAAAAAGATAAATAATGAAAAACAATTGCATATAGTCTTAGAATAGGAATGACTACCTCATGAACTAAAAGCTCATTTAAAGGAGAACTAAATCCCCCAATAAAAGAAGCCCCTACCTACTATCCTAGATAGTCCCCCCCCCCCCAAACTGCTTACACCTCATAGTTGATTACTCCCTGAAAGTGCCCCTAATGCAGCACTCATGTATCCATGCAGAGTAAGCGAATAGGAGCTCAGGTGCGCCATCTTCCGGCTCTTCTGTATTCTTCGGGTCCACTTCCCTTTTGGCAATTTCCAGCACTACTCCAATACAGCATTCACTTAAGGAAAAATACTGAGGAGCTGGAAGATGGTGCTCATGAGCTCCACTGTGCTTCCTATGCACCGATACATGATACTGTGTTAGGGACACTTTCAGGGGTAATCAACTATGTGGAGAAGAAGCAGGGAGGAGGCATTATCTAGGGTAGTAGGTAGGGCTTTTCTTATTGGGGTGGTTTAGTTCTCCTTTAAAGGTGAACCGCGCCTTTAAGAGAACTTTGACAGGAGTTGGGTCTAACTCTAGCTTGTCTCTCATTCTGACTGTAGAATATACTTAGGGCAAAGGAAATCCAAAGAGTCTGACACACACAGGGACAGATTTACTAAAGGGTGAAGGGACTAACACTGGAGAGGATTCACCAGCATTACCGTTTTTAGTCACTTCGCCGATTTAGTAACGGGCGCAGGTGTCACTTCGCTAGCAAAGGAGATAGACGCTAGTGGTGATTCGCACTCTAACGCCAAGTGAATTTTCGCTCTGGTGAATGGACGTAACCCTGCAAATTCACTGAGATGCAGATTTTATTGAACATTACCCCTATTGCCAGACTTGCCTTCACCAGCTCAGACCAGACGAAGTGCATTGGAGTTAGGGATGCATTGAATCCCGGATTCGGTTAGGGATTAGGCCTTTTTCAGCAGGATTCGGACAAAGCCTTCTGCCTGGCCAAACCAAAAGGGAGGGAAATCATGTGACTTTTTGGGTACCTGGTTTCTCCCATACATTTTCTTTCATATGAAGCATTATTTAATTGTGGGCTCATGCATAGGAGATTAAAACAACTGTTTTCTTAAGGTGCCCTTGGCATGTCTAGTTATCAGTTATCAATTGCCCGCTGTATGTGGGGAAGTGTTGCCATGGCTGCAAAGCCAACACTGACCAAGCTTCACCCTTTAGTAAATTTGCCCTATAGGGTCTTCTCCCATAGGTTAAGGAACCCAGCTGCCACCTCCTGGCCAATTAGGAGCACCTCCTCCACCAGATATGAGGAACACCTCCTTCAAATCCTTACCTCATGAGCCTAGACCAGGAGTGTCCATACTTTACTAATGCAAGGTCGTCATTTAGTGCTCTACATCCATAAAAGCATTGTTAGCATTCTCTTCCATGGAAAATATTACATAAATATTGATTTAAGGGAAAATGTATATTGCTATTTGAAACAAACAACTATTTTTTTATGTGAACATGAACATCTGAATGAAAAGCATGAAGCAGGAGGCTTATTTAGACAAACTGTTTGTAGACAGTGTCTTGAGATCTACTGATCACCAGCTAAAGGTCGACTGGTAGATCCCGATCTACCTTTTGGGCACCCCTGGCTTAGACCAACTGTAGCTGCTATAAATTCTAGCATGGTAAATCTATACTTCTACATAGTATTAGAAGGTGAAGTCATTATTTGTGAAAAGCCACAGTAAAATCACATTGCTGAAGTATCCACATTTTTGGAATTTTACAGAAAACATTTGGGGGAGGGGAGCAAACTGACAAGTAGTAGTAGCAGCCTGCAGTAAAGATGATTTCTAAAATTTTGCACAAGAATTTAATATTTTTTTTCCTCCAGTCTTCAGTAACATTACTTTTATTACTTTCTTCTGTATACAGGGATGGGACATATCATTTAGAGTGCGCAGAACTGTGGTTTTATGGATAGGGGTTATTTACATAATTATTAGGGTCTTCAAACATCATCTACTTAAAATTAATTTTAACATTAAATAAACTGAATGGGATTGTTTGCCTCTAATAAGAATTAATAATATTTTTGTTTGAATCAAGTGTTTCTTTAATACAGAAAAAAGGGAAATACAATTTGAAAATCTGCATTATTTGATTAAAATGGAGTATGGGCGATGCTTTCTGGATAAAACATCCCATACCTGTACTTCTTTCCATGTAATGTGCCAAATAATTTAGAATTAGATCTATTCCTAATTAATATTAGGCTATATATTCCATGTTATTTAAATATGCAGTGTTCCGTGGGTATCTTGTATTCTTTGATCACTAGATGGCACTGCAGATAAAAACAAAAAAAGCTTACAGAAGACATAAAGAACCATAGGAAAAATGACAGAGGTACCTCCATACTGATATTTGTGTTTGTGTGTATATTAGGGATGCACCGAATTCACTATTTTGGATTCGGCCGAACCCCCGAATCCTTCCCGAAAGATTTGGCCGAATACTGAACCGAATCCGAAGCCTAATTTGCATATGCAAATTATGGGTGGGAAGGGGAAAAAATTTTTTACTTCCTTGTTTTGTGCCAGTCACGTGATTTCCCTCCCTAGCGCTAATTTGCATATGCAAATTAGGATTCGGATTCGGTTCGACCAGGCAGAAGGGTTTGGCTGAATCTGAATCCTGCTGAAAAAGGATGAATCCTGGCCAAATTCCAAACTGAATTCTGGATTCGGTGCATCCCTAGTGTGTATATAATCTCGCTCTCGCTCTCTCTCTCGCGCTCTCTCTCTCTCGCGCTCTCTCTCTCGCGCTCTCTCTCTCGCGCTCTCTCGCTCGCGCTCTCTCTCTCGCGCTCTCTCTCTCGCGCTCTCTATATCTATATCTATATCTATGTCAAACAATGGAAAGTTTCACCTAGAATCTATTTTTTTTTATATTTGTACCCAAATACAGATGGGAAATCAGATTCTGTAAAGTGTGAAATTTTACACTTTATACTGTAGAAATATGCATTATACAGTATTGAATTCAATAGAATGTGTATTTTAAATTTTTTTTTGGTTTTTTGAGGTCAGCTTACTGTTAGGGGCATACAGGAAGAATGAAGATGAAATGCCACAACACAAATCTCTCCTTTATTTCTTACATATTAAAAACAAACCGCATTCCACGCCTGATGCATTTCAGGCCCTACTGTTAGGGGCACTTTTGGCTTTGTGATCTAAACTATTTTTCTTGTGGTGCTTTGAAAAGTTAGAAGAGTTCTGCCTGTCAGGTTTTGGTCTGTACAAGTCAGGAATTTCCATAAAACTATTCATTATTGGTATTGGCACACTTAAGACACATGGGGATTTCCAAATCATTAGTTGTTTGTGTGTATAAAACATGTATGATATTTATTTTCAATGAAAGTTTTTTTCCCCCCACTTTTTAGGTATTTAGAGATATATCATGTGGTAAAATATCCATTCTGATTAAGATAAAAAATCCAATATAAAGTATATCTAAATCTATCCTCTATCAATCAATCATTCTATCTTACTTTGGATTTTTTTAGCTTAATTAGGACCAAAACGTCGGAAACTGATACTATGCAACAATAAACGAAAACGTTTTATGCAAGGGAGTGCTGGTGTGAAAATAATTGATATACATGTATACATATATAATAGTATATGATAGTAATATACTGTAGTAATATATTTCTAGTCTTCCTAAAAATTCACCCCAAGAAATTTCCTTTTAACAAAACAGTTCAAAATGTTTGTTGGCTGCCATTTGATGCAGGCTTAACTTGCTGTAAAGGGTTAAAAGTAATGGAAGTAAGCAGGTTGGAATTTTTTTTACAGTTTGTAGATTTCCAGAATTTATAAGGATGAGGAAGGGAACACTGATATATTGTATAACTAAACTAAAGGCTTCCTGCAGCCAGAAATTCTGGCTAATTTCTTTTGTTTAGATATAAAAAGAATTTGGTTAGGGCCCGTACACATGGGCGTTTTGGACCTGCGCTCCCCTGCGTTGCGTTTGGCTGCTTTCAGCTGCAGGGGTGCGCAGGTCATTATTTATTTTTCATAGTTTTTTAATGATTTGCAATTTTCATCTGTTTATTTGCAGCTTTCAAATGGGGGTCACTGACACCATCTAAAAACAAATGCTCTGTAAGGCTACAAATGTATTGTTATTGCCACTTTTTATTACTTATCATTCTATTCAGTCCATCTCCTATTCATATTCCAGTCTCTTATTCAAATCAGTGCAGGGTTGCTAGGGTAATTTGTACCCTAGAAACCAAATTGCTGACACTGCAAACTGGAGAGCTGCTGAATAAAAAGCTAAATAACTCAAAAACCACAAATAATACAAAAAGGAAAACCAAGTGCAAATTGTCTCAGAATGTCACTCTCTACATTATACAAAAAATTAGCTCAAAGGTGAACAACCCCTTTAACATTTGACGGCATTGTATGTATGTTGTAATGCAATGCAGGTTCAGACGCAACATGCTGCATTTTTCCTGCGTTTGGCATCTACATGCGTTCGCGTGAGTACAGCCCCATTGAAAATAATTGAGTGCGTCTATACCTGCGCTCCCCTGCGGCTGAACGCAGCAAAACGGAATGCAGGGGAGCGCAGGTAAAAACGCCCGTGTGTAAGGGCCCTTATTGTCATGCGTTGGCTCCAAATACATTCATTATCCTTACTGCTGCTCCATCTGCCTCGTTTCCATTCGATGAAGAGTTTGCACCTCTTTCATATGTTCAGGTAATATGAATATTACTAAAGCTAGCTGGAGAAGACATGCTGTTATTGTCGCCAAGTTGCGTTTACCAAAATCTTGAAATCTGTAAAAATTGCTAAAATTGCCAGAAGTGTTGGGCAGAAAAAACAAAATGTACATATATTACTGGAGTTGGAATCGCTACATACTGTGCAAATGACACTTGTTCTAGTTGACTTTCAACCTTAGGTGCAGAAAGTGGAAGCACGCATTTAACTGATGCTGTAATAAGAGCACATGTCAATACAAATGGGAGGACGTTGCTTTTGCTGGCTGATGAATTCGTTTTTGGACTGTCTATCATTGTCTGCTTCAGAGATCTTAATTCTCTGCCCTTTTAGACATACCTGAGTTACAGCTCCAGAGGAAACCGTCAGTGGTAGGAGTTGATCAGCTTCAATAGAAGCAAATTAAAGATAGACAGAGCAAAGAGGCGATTTCCCTTGGACCCAAGTTGGAGGCCATTTGGAGAAGAAATATTTTTATTAAATGTACAACTTGCGTTATGTTAAATTGTGTAATAATTGTGAGATATTTACAGTACTAAATGAAACTGCATTCCTTCCAGAATGATAAGATCAGATTGATTGGTGCCAAATAAGTTGATCTTCCTCTGGTAACAGCTTAAAGTAAAAAAAGAAACCTGGATTCTGCATGGTTTAACAATTAATTCCAAAATGAACAATATAATCCACAGACCATTTATATTAGGCTCATATAACTCAAGAAACGAGAGAGCCAGTATGGGGAATGGAGGGCATGACTGTAAGGCATGGGAGAAAGGAAGTAAGTACATTTCAGGTGTTAGGCTAGGCTAAGGCTAGTCATGGGGTGGGGAGGGAGAGAGAGTAGGTATAAAAGGAGAGCGCGGGAAAACTTACTTCCTTTCAAGACCTGTAGGGAACCAGAGGAGAGGGGCAGTCCCACCCTTCCCTCCCTTTATTTCTTTCCTTACAGAGATTCAAGGGCAAAATGGACAACAGGAATGATGATCAAGAAAAGGGCTTCTCGGGAGAAGCCATAAGTTTACTGTAGTTATTGTCTCAGCATTGGCGGTGGTCCTGGGAAAACAGTGAGTTAAAAAAAGGAGGAACTATGATGGGTTCCGGTGAGAAGGAGGTACAATGTATCAATGGCCAACTCGGGCAGGGGGTCCTCTGGTGGCAAATAATTAAATACCATTGAGTCGGTGTAACGCGGCTGATGGGTAATCAAAAAGTCTGAAGGGTGCAGTGTTACAGAGGTACCATGCACAGGCTGGTAATCCAAGGACCATCTGCCCAGGGAAATCAGGACAATTCAGGGATAAGTTTCGTTAAAGGGGTGGTTCACCTTCAAGTTAACTTTTAGTATATTGTAGAAGGGCCAATTCTAAGAAACTTTTCAATTGGTCTTCATTATTTATTTTTCATAGTTTTTTAATGATTTGCAATTTTCTTCTGTTTCTTTGCAGCTTTCAAATGGGGGACACTGACACCATCTAAAAACAAATGCTCTGTAGGGCTACAAGTGTATTGGTATTGCCACTTTTTATTACTTATCATTCTATTCAGTCCATCTCATATTCATATTCCAGTCTCTTATTCAAATCAATGCAGGGTTGCTAGGGTAATTTGTACCCTAGAAACCAAATTGCTGACACTGCAAACTGGAGAGCCGCTGAATAAAAAGCTAAATAACTCAAAAACCACAAATAATAAAAAATGAAAACCAAGTGCAAATTGTCTCAGAATGTCACTCTCTACATTATACAAAAAATTAGCTCAAAGGTGAACAACCCCTTTAACATTTGACGGCATTGTATGTATGTTGTAATGCAATTGAGTGATATACAGTAAACAGTTAACAACATATTATTGACAATTAAAATGTTTTGAGCTTAAAAATGTTAATAAAGATGCGGCGGCCATCCTTATCCAACAAAGTCTGGTGTGGTTTATTTGGAAGGAGCAGGCTTTTGGGGGTAAGGCAGCAGTTAAGGGTGTAAGTGAATGGTAAGAACAAGATTGGTTATTCCAAGCCTTTCACAGTCATGCATTTTCCTAGCGTTTCACTGTATTCTTAGCATAAGGATTGATTAGATATTTAATTCTGAGAGAGACCACACAAAAAGAAATAAGAACCATGTGGAGGGAAGATCTATTCTCTATTGCTACCAGAAACCCCCCCGAAGATGGCCCCTGTGAACTTCACTGGATGGGACCTACACAGGAGGGAGGGGGACCTATGGGGGGGAGGGGTTGAATTCACCTTTAAGTTTATTCAGGCTAAATACCAGTACAGGTTTCGGGGCTGACTAGTCCTCCGCTTTTGTAAAAGGGGTTGGGGTTTGAATAAGGACCTTTGTATCCAAAAAGACAGTTGAGCTTGGAGGAAGCACCATTTTCTAATGCAGGAGCTGCCTAAGAGCCCCCAGCCTTTTCCTGACTGCCTGAGGCGAGTTCTTCAACTCGCCTGAAATTGGTGTAGCGAGTTGAAATTTGTATATTCATTATAATATGCATATTAAGTTTTCCTCAAAATCAGGTCCTCTAAAACACTGTACAAAATCAGATACTTGTTTAGGGCATCATTAATGTTTTATTGCCTGTTCTTTATCACCCTATGATAATGTTCATTTTTGCACAGCTGTAGCATTTTGATATTTTGAGTAAATTTATTGCACTGGCCTTTTGGCACATGTATGAAATGAGAACCGTTAAAACAAATATGTGAGAAAATAATGGTTCCCTTTGAGTTTTATTGACTTCAATTACTAAATTAGATTTGTGAAACAGGAATAAATTATCATATATCTGTGATTTTTTTTTCCCCTTAAGTTTAATTCATAGGATACTCATAAAACAGAAGTTGGAAATGTCTCCCACAGATATATGTTTAATGTATTTAAACAGCTATTGCTGAAACATATTAAACAAATCAGCTCTATAAAGTTACTGTGTAGTTTATTACAACTGTGCAGATCTAAAATGAATGTCCCTTATAAAGGAATCATTTGAGTAGATGTGTGTTTTTTTATTTCATTTTATGGCACAATAATAAGTAGATGAAGAAGACAATTCTATTATATTGATAGTACTCAATGAAAACAGCCTTTTGGTTTCCATGAATTTACCAAGGTCATAATGTTCTCCTCTCCTACCAATGTCTGCCAATCACTGCTGCTGATGCAACATAAATAGGAAACCAGCAGCACACTGTATTCAATTTGCCAAAGTGCACAAAAATGATTTATTTAGCCCATAAACAATACAAAGTGGCAACGTTTCGGGCCCACCAGGCCCACTTGATAAAGGGCCTGGTGGGCCCGAAACGTTGCCACTTTGTATTGTTTATGGGCTAAATAAATAATTTTTGTGCACTTTGGCAAATCGAATACAGTGTGCTGCTGGTTTCCTATTTATGTACTTCTATGACCCGGTGTCAGGAGCGGGTGTTCCAGTTCAGCACCTGACACTACAACAGTGTATTTTTGTGAGGTGAGCACTCCATTATAGTGACTGCTGCTGATGCAACAGGAATTATGCTTTTTAGTTCAGTTTTAGAATGAATGGGCCAAACATGGCATAGCAGATGCAAGAGATCCCAAAGTATTCCAAGATGAAACAATATATTAAATGGTATGTATGTAAGCGATCACACTGTATTCCAAGAAGCACCCAGTATATATAGGACATTAAATAGTAGATGTAAGAGATGCCACTGTATTCCAAGAAGCATCCAATATATTTAGGGCATTAAATAGTGGATGCAAGATCTCACAGTATTCCAAGAACCCCCCAAGGCATCAAGGATATTAAATAGTAGATGCAAGAGATTACACAGGATTCCAAGGACCACCCAACATTAAATAGTGGATGCAAGAGATCCCGCAGGATTCCAAGAACCACCCAAAGTATTACAAACATTAAATAGTAGAAGCAAGTAGTGATGGGCGAATTTATTCGCCTAGGTCGAATTCGCGGTGAATTCCCGCGACAAAGTTGACGCGACGCGCGACAAAATCGTCCCGCGACTCGTTTCGCGAATTTTTCGCCGATTCGCAAATTTCTCTAGAAATTCGCGAATCTCTAGGTGAAGCGAATCGCGGGAGATTCGCCCATCACTAGAAGCAAGATATGCCACTCTATTCCAAGAAGCACCCAATTAGGATATTAAATAGTAGATGCAAGAGATCCCACGGGATTCCAAGAACCACCCAAGGTATTAAGGACATTAAAGTAAAACTGACACTAAAATGTTCCTTTCAAAATATCAATCTACATTAAAAGTGACCTACAGGTCACGGTAACTGTTTTTTGCTGATAGTTCTGCTATTGTAAGTAATTATTACCTGAAGTTCCTAAACCTGACTGTTTTGCCAACCTGACAGTCCCTTCCCAGCAGTTAAAGTTTTTAATGCTAACGTACTACTGCTGCACAAATATGGCAGCCTCCTCATAGAGGAACATGAGGGTAAGAAAGTCATGTAAAAGTATCAGGCAAATATTTTTATGGCAACATTATAAATAACACCCAAAGATAATGTTATGATAATTATAAAAAAAATTGTTATTTTCGGGTGTCAGTATTTCTTTAAATAATAGATGCAAGAGATCCCACGGTATTCAGAGGACCATCCAATATATTTAGGACATTAAATAGTAGCTGCAAGAGATGCCACTGTATTCCAAGAAGCACCCAATATATTTAGGACATTGAAGGAGAATTCAACCTATAATAGAAAAAATCCTCCCCAATTGGGTTTTGACTATTTTATCTTACAGTTGTTAATGTATTTAAACATGAATAACCTTTTTGTTTCCCTTGGCTGCAACCAACACAATGTGAGTCACTGACAGCCTTCACCTGGTGTAGTAGACTGATTTCATCATGAGTCAACAATTTGCAGTGCACTATTGACAAATAGCATGGTTGAGTTGTGTCCAACAGGAAAACTTTATTATAATGCACACTAATAAAACATATATGCAATTGTATGAAAAATTAACAAACCATACTTCAGAAAAACCACAGTAGGCATTGCCTAAAGTGTCCCTATTCAGAACCACTGCAAGTTTCTTTGTCTGGTTAGTGAACCTTTTAATAGTGAATAGTGATGGGCGAATTTATTCGCCAGGGGCAAATTCGCTGCGAATTCCCGCGATTCGCAAAACGCCAGCGAAAATCGCTAAAAAAAAGAGTTGCGCGTTGTTTTTGATGCGACGCAAAAACGTTGTGATGCGACTCGTTTTGCTAATTTTTCGGCGAATCGAAACTGGGTAGATTCGCCCATCACTAATAGTGAGTAAATGCCCTATCCCTGCCATGCACTGATAATACTATCAATTGGTTAAAATAAACTGCACGTAAAAGTAGGAAGAAATATGGAAATTCAGAATAAGGTATGTGAGAAGGGAACAACTGTTCCAAAAAACGGAGCTCACTAGTGATGGGCAAATCTATCCCGTTTCGCTGAAAAATTCTCGAATTTCCAGCAAAATTCATGAATTGGTGATAAATTTGTGAAACAAGTTGCGTCTCGTTTTTTGACGTGCATCTTGTTTTTTTTTTTACGCCAGCGTTTCGCAAATGTATTCACTGGCGGCGAATTGCAGGAATTCGCCGTGAATTCCTGCCTGCCGAATAAATTTGCCCATCACTAGAGCTCACTCCAAATGGTATTGATCACATAAAAAGACTTAAGGCATCATAAAAAAAATTGAAAACACAGTGCAATAAGTAGTTCAGTACATTGAAAGCCCTAACATAATTCCATGGATTTTGATCTCAATGTACATTTCTGAATTCACGTCCTCTGTTGTCACTCTGCTTAGAAAAGAGTAGAGAATAGTCTGTCATGAATTACTATTAGATAAAAGGGCTCATTTACAAAAAAAGTGCAAAAAATCTACCCACAATGGAAAATTGTCAGTGTAACTGATTTGTGCTGGTAAGTGAGTGACACACATGTATATTGGTCATGTTACATAAGGGCAGTGTTTGGTGAGCAACATTTGAGAATGTTGTGAGTTCTTTTTTAACAAAATCAAATAAACTCGAAAACTTACCTTACCTTGTCCTTACAGTGTTTGTGAAAAAAACTTGATCAAATTGAAACACCAAAAAAAAAAAATAAAATGCAGCAAATTAATATTCTACTCCTCAGTTTTAATGGGTCTACCATTTTTCAAAAAAAGTGGAAACATTTGAAAAACGAATATAATACATTGCTTAAATTTTGCCTAGGAAATTGACTTTTACAAGACCTTTTCAAGAATTTCACAAATTGTTACAAGTTTTTCTTTTGCACTTGATTAATCTAAACAATTTGAGTTTAGAAAATGTAATTTGAATTTGGGTGTTTTAGCACCAAAAAACACTGCATGTGATTTAAATATTAGGACATACAAAGAGAAGCTCTAAGGGGCAGATTTATCATTGGTCGAATTTCGAATTTAAAAAAATTCTAAATTCGACCATGTGAATGGAAGGGAAGTAAAATTTTACCGCAATTCGATTGGTCGAACGATCAAGTAGTAAAAATTTGATCGATTAAATCGTTCAAATCAATCGATTCGAACAATTTTAACCTTCCGATCGAATTTTTACTATTCGATCTAAATTCACCAAAACCACTTTGCCAGGTTAAATCTGGCGAAGTAGCCAATCGAATTCAAATTTAAAGGGGAAGTAATTCAAAATTCGAATAGTCGAATAGATTTTTTTCAATCTATTTGATTCGATCGAATGTACAAATTCAATGGTCGAATTTGTCTAATTTGCATAATCTATAATTCGACCAATCGAATTTTGTAAATTCGATCGAATTTCGAATTCTTCCCACGAATTTGATAAATCTGCCCTTAAATGTATTGCCAGATCAAGGTTAGTATTAAATACATCAGTTTGCCTGAGCACGTTCAATTCTATGGCTTCTGCCTCATGCACAAAATTGGGCTCAGCCAGCAAACTGTCAGATGGTTGATTATAGTTTGCACCATTGGGCATAAGGGTTTTGTGTGTGGTGTTTTAAGTGAAGCAATTCTGCACATGTTGTTGCACATAGCACTATGCTTAGTAATTCGAAAAAAATCACTTATTGCAGTCAAATGCATAACCAACCAACTCACCTATTTAACCTTTCTTGACACTGACCTTTATTCTTACCTTTGGTGTTAATAATACATGATTTCTCTAATAGACTTGCTAATGTGTTATTTCATGCTTTAATTAAGATGATAATGCTGAACTTATTCAACCTTCCGGCTATTTACCAATGTGTAAAATGCTTATGCCATTTGATTTTTTTATACATTTTGCATTCATTAGTGAGATATTTTACACACATACACACACACACACACACATATATATATATGGATAACAATAATTGGAAAGGGCACAGACATAATTTCTCTACCCTGGTGCTTCCAGGAAAAGTCAGACTCTAGTACATAATTAAAAATCAATAGGGTTAAACTGTATTTGGGTTAACTGCGTACACTGGATTTTGTCATTTATAAACATTGGGCACATTTGCATGTGGGCAGTAACTAGGGTTGCCACCTTTTTTGGAAAAAAAAATACCGGCCTTCCTATATTCTTGACGTTTTTTCCTATTAATAACATTGGCATCAAGCATAATTTTTACCAGCCAGGCGGCAACCCTAGCAGTAACCCATGGAAACCAATCAGATATTTGCTTTCATTGTTCTGCCTGCAGCTGGCTGAAAAAATCAAATCTCTGTGTGGCTGCTATGGGTTACTTGCCAGGTTCAAGTTTGCCCAGTGCTTAAATAAACCCCAACACTATGACTATTGGACCAGCCATAGCAGGAAACAAACAAATGTTAAAGGACCAGTAACATCAATTTTTTAATTAGTGTAGAATGAAAAAAAACCAGACATATTAAAATTTTAAATTGCTAAGTCTTTATTAAGAAATAACTTACCAAAACTCCGCTTGTGCTCCTCTTCTGAAAAGGCGAGCTGGCGATCGATAGTGCGGGCCTCGATTTCTCCTCCTTGCTTTCCTTATAGGAGATAGCCAGGGAGGAGAAATCGAGCTTTGCATGATGGATCGTCACAATGTCGCCTCTTCTGAACAGAAGCACAAGCGAGTTTCGGTAAGTTATTTCTTAATAAAGACTTAGCAATTTAAAAGTTTAATATGTGTCTGTGTTTTTTTTTTTCCGTTCTACACTAACAAATTTTTTAATAAAAAAAAAATTGATGTTACTGATCCTTTAAACACTGAAATTCAGCTGCAAAGTTTGCAGTAAAGTTTTCCCCTGGGGTAGACAATGAAGCAGTGTTTAATTGAGTTGAGGGTTGAGCATTTTTATTTACAGACAGAAACAAGTGAGCAACACCTACACAAAGCTGAAAATGCAATAAAATCGCTAAAATCCACCAAAATCAGCAAAATTGTAATATAATCACAAAAAAACATTGTGTATTATGTGTGAATGTTGTGGTGTTTATACAAATGGCCTGCAGGTGGCACTGTGCATACACAGGACTTTCTGTACAGCTTGAAAGTGAAAGTAAGACTTATTGCTGTTATGTAATGGCTGCATGAACCTGCTAATAAAGCATTGTTATACCCTCCTCATCCTCGGCTACCAAAACACAACAAATGTGGGCGTGTATGTGAGTGCTGTGAAGGTGGGAACCCCTCCCTATCCCTCATAAATGTATGTGTGTATAAGTGTAAGTAGAAATGTGTATTCAGGGGTATAACTATAGAGGAAGCAGACCCTACAGCTGCAGGTGGAGCCCCAAGTTGTATATGGCCCCATGTGGCCCTGATTCATATAAAGTTTCAATAAATATTGGTAAAACAAGTAAACCTCTAAACATTTTGGGGGCCTGAAAATTTATTTGCTGTGGGGCTCAGCAATATCTAGTTACACCACTGTGTGTATTCATGAAAAAGTGTGTATAGGTTTTACAATCACCTATAGAGTAAAATCCCTACCTTCCTTAGTTGCCAGGCAGAAGCCTGTGTTAGTATTTGCATGCCTGTAGTTATTGGTCAAAGGGTGTGGTGACCATTTCCTGCCTTACACTGTATAGTGCTGGGAAGGGAGGGGCAGCTTCCTCTTTGGCCTCTGGATGCTGATCCAGCAGGGTGTGCCCAGGGGGGACCTGGGTACAGAAAGGCCATGTACTCTGAATAGGGTTGCCACCTGGCCGGTATTTTACCGGCCTGGCTGGTATTTTTAATGGTTCATCCCAATGTTATTAATAGGAAAAACATATAAATATATAGGAAGGCCGGTATTTTTTTCAAGAAAAGGTGGCAACCCTAACTCTGAAGAAATGAGTCGGGGACCAAGTGTATAGGTAGGGGTTGGAGATCTGTCTGCAGGGGTTGGAGGGGTCATGGGATGTGGATGACACAGCTGAGATGCAGGATCCCATGGGGGGGGGGAATGGCGTACAGATATTTAGTGTAGCAGCAGGTCATATTGTTTCCTGAAGGTAAGCATTAATAATATAGTATCCTTTGAAAGAGTTACATTTCATGGATATTCTTAATGTTTTATACATGTTTACAATGTGGAAACAGTATTTGGATTTTAATACACAGCAAACATATATATTAGCAATAGTCTGTAAAACAGATAAGCTAAATTACTTACAAAAGGTATATTAAAAGGACAAGCGTATACAATCTCAGGATAAAGTGTAACTTGCTGATCCCATGACATCCAATCATCGTCCTTGGTTTAACATAAATGTGCCTCTCTGTCCGTTTTAGGTAGAACCCTTTCTGACCTTAGGATAGTACAGGCATGGGATCCATAATTCCGAAACCAGTTATCCAGAAAGTTCCGAATTACGGAAAGGCCGTCTGCCATAGACTCCATTATAATCAAATAATCCACATTTTTAAAAATGATTTCCTTTTTTCTCTGTAATAATAAAACAGTACCCTGAACTTCATAAAAACTAAGATATATTTTTGGAAGTAAAACCAGCCTATTGGGTTTATTTAATGTTTACATGATTTTCTATTAGTTTTAAGGTGTGAAGATCCAAATTACGGAAAGATCCTTTATCTGGAAAGACCCAGTTCCTGAGCATTCTGGATAATAAATCTCATACCTGTACTGGCAAATGCCATTGACATTGTGTACATAAACTGGACATTGTTACAGTCAAAAGAAGGCGGCACTTTCTATTCATGATTCATAGGTGGTTACCATCAGTTTGTGCCTGTAGGGAATAAAGCACCCTGACTGAGAAATCTGCAACAAAAAAAGACTTGTCATAAGAGTAGATCTCCTACAAGTGATAAATGTAACAAAGTCAGCCCGTATTCTCCAGAGGCTCTATAGTTCCATTAGATACAAAAAGAGACAATCTTTCAGATGACACGTTCATTTAGTGATAAAGTAGAGTCATCATGATAACCTTAAGACTTTAATTGGATTTTTTTTTTCAGCCAATAACTGTTTGGCCAATGCATTGTTTGAGCTTGGTTAATAATAAAAATGGAAAGCAGTGTTTTAAACATGACATTTGTATCTGTAGCGCATTGTCTGACAAAAATTACAGCCCAAGGCTTCTTATATGTTGTCATTCGTCTTTCACTCTGATCCAGTTACAGGGTAGAATTCCATACACTGGGGGACCTGTACCAGAGAAATCTGCTTTTCACTTGTTTTGGCTACATTCCTTTTGTACATGCCTTTATCAGTGTAAACTGTTTGCCCATCTGAACCTAATCTAATCTAAAGTTACTAGATCACTTGCAAATACAGCGACACCAATAATGAAACATGTTGCAGGTCTGCATTTATTGCATGGTAATTACACTGCAGCCCTTCTAGCTGGATTTTCTAGATCAGTTCCCATTTAATTTTTATTACCTGGTGATCCTAGCCTAGACTATTATACTTTTACAGGTATGGAACCTGTTATCCAGAATGTGACCTGGGGGTTTACAGATAAGGGGTCTTAATGTTATTTGAATCTCCATACCTTAAGTCCACTAAAAAATCTGTTAAAATGATCCCAGTAGTATTGTTTTGCTTCCAGTAAGGGTAGTGACACACTGGCAGATTCGGGGAGATTTAGTCACCTGGTGACTATTCGCCTGTTCTCGGAGCGACAATCTCCCCAAACTTGCCTGCATTAAGCACACACAGCGCTTCACTTTCCAAAGTCGCCTGATGTTTCCTCGTGAAATTTTAAATGTAATAATAGCTGTTGGGGATCTTTGCAAATCTATTATGTTTTGTCTGAAGAGGGACAAAAGTTTCAGCTGTGAAAATTATTTAAGGAAATGTTATGTAAAAAACAAGACTGGGCCAGTGCATTATACTCTTTAAAATATAGAAAACTATGCTTAAAATAAAGTTAGTAGTGATGGGCGAATTCACGGCAAATTCCCGCGAATAAATTAGCGAAACGCCAGCGAAAATTCGCGAGAAAAAAATGAGTCACGCGTCTCCTTTAAGCATTAATCATATTGCACGGTCTTTGCATGTCACATAGGTGGGTAATAAACATGAATATTTTACTATCATATTATTTATAAGCAGGTTATATCCAAGTAAGGATGATAAGAGAACTATTTTACATTTTAAATTTAATGCACACTGGGTTATTGCCAAGGAGAAAGTTACTTGTACCCATACATGCTCCTTTGAGACTTGAAGCTGTACCAATGCCGGCCACTAGCCTGCATGCATTGATGCAAGAGAAATCTGGAATTATCATCAAGCTAGAGCTTCCAATAATTTCGCCATTCCAACACAAAATCTGGGCAAATAGTGTGTACCCCAACTTGTGTGTGATTTACCAAGATGCTAACTTATTTATGTCCAGAATTCTGCATCACATGCAAGTAGTGGAGGATGCAACTTAGTATGCACCCATAATTACAAAAGAAGTCAGATGGAAAAAAAGCTGCATTGTGAATACAAAAAATAGTGAGGCACCCATTTTACATTTTTCAGAATACAGGTATGGAATTAATTATCCAGAAACCTCCATTTTAAAAATATGAATTAAATTATTTCTCTGTAATAGTAAAGCACTACATTGTACTAATTGATCCAAATTAATTTTTTGGAAGCAAAACCAACATATTGGGTTTATTTATTTAGGGGGTTATTTATTAAGGTTTGAGGTTTTTTTGGTCAAAAGTTCCTTCTTCAGGCTAAAAAAAACTCTTTTTCAAGATTTATTATACCCTGACCCTGGAATAGAGTCCTGCAGCGGTTGGGTAAAAAAACCTGCAAAAACCAGCAGGTTGGGGGTAGAAGTTCCGGGTATAGACGCAGGTCGGCGGTTCTGTGGGTCTGCGGGTCGTGGCTCGGGCCATGGGTCTTCTCAATAGCGATTTTTACACCTTTTTTCTGAGCACGCCTACTTCCGATGATGTCACTTCTGGTTTATGACAGGGGTTACGGATTGCAGGTTGCGGGAATGGGTCGGTTACGTGTTCCAAAATATGGACCCACGCAGGACTCTACCCTGGAAATAGCTTGAAATTGAAACTGCACCATCTAAAACCTGTGAAGGACATGTAGGAATCAGTGGCAGAGATCCCTTGAACCATTTGAAGATGTTAATAGCCTTCAAGGTGTTTAAGGTTTTTTCAGAGGGCTTTGCCCAAAAACTCGATCAGTTCAAGCGATTCAAGTTTTCTCCCACAGAAAACTCGATTAATTCAAGTTTTTAGGCTGCTATCCAAGGTTACAATCAAGTTTTTTCTTAAATTAGATACCATTCGAGTCATGAGTTCATTAGAATTCATTCGAAGTAGCATTTAAGTTACAACTCATAAAATTCTTTTGGGCTACTGCAATTTTGCTATATACACTGGCATATACCTTACACTCTAAAATCTATTGACATTTAACTCGTCTGAAGAGTGATTGAGAACTCTATATAAACAGTAACCTCTATTCTCCTAATTATGTATTAGGGTTAGGGTTAGGGTCTCAGGCTTACAGACCAGGATGACAATATGATGCAAGTCATTTAAAGGACAAGAAAAGTCTAATATGAATAAGGCTAGAAATGCTGTATTTAGTAATAAACAAATATGAACTTACTGCAGCACAAAGTCTAATCAAACAAATGATTTATACTTTCAAAGTTGGTCACAGGGGGTTGTCATCTTGTAACTTTGTTATACATCTTTGCAAGACCAAGACTGTGCACATGCTCAGTGTGGTCTGGACTGCTTAGGGATTGTCATAAATGATCAAAACAGGGAAACAAACAAAGCTGCTGGAGTTCTGCATGGCTGGGAAGTAAGTCGGGGGCTCCCCCTGCTGTTCATAAGTATGATTGTTTCCCTGCTCAGCATTAAGTGACCGTCTAACAATTCCTATCCACAGCAGTAAATGAAGGTAGAATTTCATTGCATACAGTCAGATTTCTTATAAAAACGGTACACATTTTTTAATTAAAGTATATTGGAGATAGATTTTTTCATTAAAGAAAGTAAAAATGGGATTTTAGTTTTTTGCCTTTCCTTGTCCTTTAACAGGAAAGGGTAATATTGAAAACTGTTTTTCCTGATTTAACTTTTTTTATTAAAACATTAGGTAGAATACATTTTTAACACCAGGCCTATTATGGGACACATTGAACAGGGATGGGTGTATATAGTTCCTTCAAGCTTTATTTAATTAAAACAATGCCTCTATCATTACAACTTATACAATTTAAACCATAACGTTAGCCTTTGTGCAGCTTGCATTTAAAGTTAATGAATACTCAAAAACCAAAAAAATTTTTCGTTTCCTGCCAGACTGACCTGCAATCTGAACATGCAAATGACTAATTTATGAATAAAGAAATTACAAAGTGTTAATGTTCCATAAAACTACCCCCTCCTTACACTCCATACCTGACCTTTATTAATTATGAGACTGAAGTTAATGAAGCCCTGTAGGATCATTATTGAAGAAATGTAGGCCATCTGTAGTTGAACACGTTGCCTGGTGTGAGTTTCCACTGCAGCAGACTTTACCAAGACAGCGTGCAATGAATTATTATGAATTGTTCCCTCGTGAGTCAGGTCATGCAAATATTTATTGCCAGCATTAAGTAATAAATGGATTAACCTGCACATTACTAAATCTGTCATGTTACGTTTCTGCAGGGATCTTTGATATTGTAGGCTGTAGTTCATTTTTCGGAATCTTTCCCCCCAGTGAGCTGAAGAAAGAATGGTGAGCTTACCTTCTGTAGTCAGCCCGGGTCATTAAACACCTGCACAATTTGGAAATAAACTGACTTGCACATTGTGAGCTGCTTCATTTACAAGTATAAAATTACCCATTCATAGAGATTTGATATACTCATTTCTTTTCAGGCAGCTTTAGAGACATGTATACATGTAAGAGTAAGCCCCAGTTTATACAGATATAGATTTAAGCATAGACAGTGACTGTAGCAAACCAGGGAGCTGTTCTGTCTCTTCCCACATTAATTATTCTTTAATATAGCAACATCTTGAGCCCTAGATCTTTAGCATTGTGATTAAGTGCTATAAATATATCATATACATTTATTTGGGAAGTTTGAAACAGCAGCCATCATGACATTTCAAAGGAAAGACAAAATGACAATGAGTGTTATTTGGAAATAAAGTCAAGTAACTCAATGGGGCTCATTTATAAACACGGCAAATTTGCCCCAGGGCAGTAATCCATGGCAATAAATCAAAAGTTTGCTTTCATTGCTCAACCTGCAGATGACTGAAAAAAGTCACTCACTAATTGTTTGCTATGAGTTACTGCCCAGGTGTAAATTTTGCCCTGTGTTTATAAATGAGCCAGTCCTATTTATAAATAGTAAAATTAGAAAAATTACCACTTGGGTTAAATTTTCCTATTTTGACTATATTCGCAAATAACACTTATTGATGGAAATATTTCATTTTCAATGCATTTTTTTTTTTTTACAAAAACAAATGTAGAGGTATGGGATTCGTTATGCAGTACCTGTTATCCAGAAAGCTCCAAATTATTGAAAGGTCATCTTCCATAGACTCAATTTTAATCAAATAATTAAGATTTTTTTTAAAAGGATTTCCTTTTTCTCTGTGATAAAACAGTAGTTTGCACTTGATCCCACCTAAGAAATAATTAATCCTTATTGGAAACAAAGCACTCCTATTGGGTGTATTTAATGTTTAAATGATTGTTAGTATACATAAGTTATGGAGTAGTGATGGGTGAATAAATTTGGCAGACACGAATTTCCGGTCGAATTTCAGCATTTTGCCGCAAACTCTGGCAATTCGCGAAACTCTGGCAACAATTCACCTCGGAAAAATCTGTATTGTAAAAAAAAAAATTTGCTGTGCATCAGAATTGTCACTTGCTTCAAAATTGCCGTGCGTCAGAATGATTCGGATGGCCATTGACCCATTTGGACCAAATAGTCACGTGTATAAAAATTGTCGCTCGTGTCAAAATCGATGTGCATCAAAATTATTTTGACACCCATTGACTTCAATACATTTCGAAATTTTTTTCACTGTTTTGCGCATTTCGTGGTAAATTCACAAATTTTTCGGTGAAGCAAATCTGCACAGATTCACCCATCAATAGTATAGAGATCAAAATTACAGAAAGATCCCACATCTGTAAAACCTCAGATCCCGAGCATTCTGCATAACAGATGCCAAAGTTGCACCTGGACTTGAAGAAAAAAACATTTATTGTAGGAGGCAAAAATGTATTTTTGACAAAATAATTAGAAACAATCTGCTAAAATGACAAACTTGCCTAAAATAATTTGTAGTAATGAGTAAAATAGAATCCCAGAAAAAAAAGTGATCTGGAAATGACAATCTGGACAATCTGATTCGTTTGGCCTCGTCAAGGGATGTGGCATGAGTCACAGAGACAGGGAGATCAGGGTCAGACCATGGTTGGTATCTCAATTTCACAAAGAGTCAGATGGTACCAGCTCAACAGGTACCTTTCTTGGAAGCCATTTTAGATACAAAAGGAAGGCTTGTCAGGTCATATGTCTCCAGTTGTTTCTGCCAAGAGATTGGCTCATCTCCTTGGAATTATGGCTTCATCGATCCACCTTGTGGCATATTGGCACTCAGTTGCGGTATCCTCAGTTACTTCTCATATGCACAGGGGGCAATCATCAATCCTGCGGTCCAGATTCAGGTCAATCAGCATCTCATGAAAGCTCTTTCTTGGTGGCTTTAGCCAAATCATTTATTGGTAGGCGTTCCAACGCAATTTGGCATAACTCATATCTTGTAGAGGGTGGCAAGTGGGCCTTCACATGCATACCCTTTAGTAGCTTACAATGGGCATCAACAGAGAATTATCCAAGGAAGGGCAAAGTCATCAAATGAAAATAACCTGTAAGACTAAGCCTATGTATACAACAACCAGAAGTGACATGGTATTTTGCACTTTTAAAACAATGCTTTAAAGAGACTTTTTAAATTAATGTGCACTAATTAATGTAAATGAGATGGAATGTGATTGGTCACAACTCAGTAGCACTATGAGGTCATTTTGGTGCCTTTTTGTATTGTTAATGCTATTTAAAGTTTATTTTGCACATTAAAAAAAAAAATTTGAAATTCGAACATGGAAATAGTGGGGAAGTAAAATACCGCAATTCGATCGATCAAACGAATATTTGAATAGAATTCGACTCAAATATTCGAACGATTTTAATCAATTGATCGAATTTTTTATATTCGATCTAAACTGATGATTCCCAATTTGGTAGCTTGATCCTGGCAAAGTAGGCGGTCGAATAAAAATTTAAAGGGGAAGTATTCGACCATCGAATATTCGAATAAAATTTTATTTGAATATGTGAATCATTAGAATTCGAATATTCAATGGTCGAATTTGACTAATTTGCATATTTGAAAATTCGAATAATTCGAATTCGAATATTCAATGGTCGAATTTGCCTAATTTGCATATTCGAAGATTCAAATTTAAATTAAATTCGATTGAACTTCGAATTATTCACGTGAATTTTCTAAATCTGCCCCTAGATGTCATCCTTGAAAAAGGTCCAAAAAATTGGAGCACTATAACGTGTATATGAATAAAAATCAATAATTTCAAGGGATGATTATTTCCAAATTGAAGTTTATTATTACAGAAAAATAATTATTAAACATTTTAATTGTGTGGATAAATGGAGTCATTGGGGCAACTTCACTAAAGGGCAAAGTAGCTGTCGCTAGCAACAATTCGGCAGAAATCTCATCCGCAGGGACATCACCAATTCACAGACATGGAGGACAATTCAGTGGAGAATGAAACCGTCGTTACAATTCGGTAGGTTCAATCTGGCGAAGTAGGCAGTCAAATAACTTAAAAATTTTTATTCCTTCGATCATCGAATTATCGAATCATCGAATACCAAATTTGACTCTACGATTTCACGAAAAATTCGGACGATTGGTATTCGATCGAATTAGATCGAACTTTGATCATTTCACGTGAATTTCGTAAATTTGCCCATATATGTTTGCTACTGTCTCTCCTGTTTAATTACAGATACAAAGAAATACTTCAATAATTATAACAAATAATATAGTGGAGAGATATTCAGCATGGCACCAGGCAAAAAGGCATGCTCTACAGGATTCATAAGTACTGGGAGGATTAGGAGTAAATTGCAGAATAAATATAATTACTTAGGGTTTATTTAACAAAGCTGCTTTAAGTTCCACTCACCATGATTTAATTGCAGATCCAACAATTCTAATTATATAATTTAATGTTCTTTTGGGAGTCTTCTAAAGCTGTGTAGCTACATGCTTTATTGTCATATGGTATCACCTGTACATCTGAAGTCTGTGGAAAAGACTTGGTCCCTGAGGCCTCTCAGAATGTTTCAGTAAAAGTTTTGTAATGAAAATTCAGCAGGTTAAAAAAAAAATTATTACTTGGTGAACCATAGGGTAAATCCTTTCATTTATTTGACTGTTGACAGTGTCTGTCAGAGGGTTCTGGTGTGAGACACGATTATGTGACCTTGTGATAAACTAGTCAGGACTGTGTTTGATTCAAACATGGATGGGTGGCTGCTCAAAAGCAGAATGTCTTCAATTCACAATAAAATATATTTGCACTGAGCAAAGAGGAGAAACATTTAAAATGACATACATATATAAATTTTCATTTTAAAAATATGTATCAAGTAAATAATGTCTGATTATATTGCAGGAAATATTCCTGATCATATGAATAAGAAAAACTAGGGATAAGATAAATTGTCATTTGTCTAAATATGCCTGTGCACAGGTATCCATCAAGAAAAGCCTCTATTACTAAGATCACTAAAAAAGATTTTCCAGTCGGGGTCATCGAAATCTCCAATTCAAATTTGTATCAAACATTATTGAAACACATCTGTCCATGTTGTGTCATGATTAGACTACAATTATGGCATTCATTTTCAAGAAACCCGTTATCAAGAAGGCTTAGAATTACAGGAAGGCCATTCAAAATGTTAAAAATTATTTCCTTTTTACGCTTATAATAAAACAGTACCTTGTACTTGATCTGAACTAAGATATAATTAACCCTTATTTCAATCAAAACCACCTATTGGGTTTGTTTAATGCAAATTACAGAAAGATCCCTTATCTGGAAAACCCCAGGTCCCTATCATTCAGGATAAGAGGTCCCACTCCTGTATTTGTTTTTAAAGTCAAATCTTATAAATCAATAAGACTATGAAGATTTTCATTCATCCAGGTCATGATATATCTACTATAAGTAATTCTAAAACAACTGGACTTGCTGAGTAATCATTGAAGATGTTTCACCACTTATCCGAGCAGCTTCTTTAGTTCAAATGACTGTTTTGGGAAGTTCTCCGCATATAAACTCTTCCTCTAATCCAATTACAATGGCACATTGGAGATGCATACTGCTAGATAACCACACTACTCAGTGATAGCAATAAGAAACAATGATATCATATGAAGTCACTTCATTGTTCACATATAAACCTATGACAGAGGCAACTGAGACTGTAAGAAATTGACTGCAGCAAGATAACACCCGCAGCAGCAGAACGAAGCTCAGTCCCAGCCAAGTATGTTTGTTGCTAGAGTTTGTACATGGAGGAAGTATAAATAGCCTTACTTACATTCCAGGGAACTACAGAGTTAGGATTGTAAGAAGCATGGATAACAGGATAAGCCATTTCATTACTAATTCCCTTAACCTGCTTCCACTTACTGAAACCTGGCTTTCTCCCACTGACACTGCTTCACCTGCTGCCCTGCCCTATGGGGGCCTTCACCTTACTCATACTCCCAAGCCTGGAAACAGACCTGGGGGTGGGGTAGGTTTGCTTCTCTCTCCCCGCTGTACTTTTAAAGTTCTTCCACTTGTTCCTTCCTTGTCATTCTCCTCATTTAAGGTTCACTGCATTAGGCTCTTTTCTCCTGTTTCACTCTGCATTGCTGTCATATATCGACCACCTGGACCAACTGCACAATTTTTGGACAACTTTGCTGCCTGGCTTCATTACTTTCTTTCATCTAACACCCCATCTTTCATATTAGTTGACTTTAATATACTGTACCTGTTAACAACATTAACAGCCCTTTCTTCTCAACTTCTTTTGTTAATATCCTCTCTAGGCTTATCTTTGTGCTCAGACTCCCCCTCTCACACCAATGGTAATGATGTGGATCTCATATTTACCAGACTCTGTTCAACCACCAATTTTACTAACTCACCATGTCCACTCTCTAATCACAATATGTTCACATTTCTCACTAACTCCATTCTTACCCCCTGCTAATCCCCAAACACGTACTTACCGTGACTTGCAAGCTCTGGATGTGTTGCATCTCTCTTCTTCCTTTGACTCTCTTCACTCTAATATCCCAGCAATCTCTTGTCCAAATGGCCTGCGGGTGTCACTGTGCACAGGACTTGTACTGTGCATACACAGGACTTTCTGTACAGCTTGAAAGTGAAAGGAAGTTACTGTTGTTTTGTAAGGCCTTTGTGAGCCTATTAATAAAACACTTTTATACTCTCCTCATCTTCGGCTACCATACATAACAAATTGCGATGAGGATGCCTTTTCTACCTCTGCAGCAGCCTGCAACTTTTCTTCCAAAACCTGGTGAACCTACCATACTGTTTACTGCTTGGATTCGAATGTTTGAAAATTACATTATTGCTGCTGACCAAGGGGAGATTTCTGCTGCTAGAAAGTGTGCTTTACTTATTCACTGCCTGGGAGCAGAGGGACAGCATATAATCTATACATTACCATTATCTGATGAGACTTATGAAACTGCTCTTACTGCTATAAGAGTAAATGTGGTTGCTAAAAGATATAAATCCCGCCAATGTTGACAACGTAATGGCGAATCCACAGAACACTTTGTAGCAGCTTTGAGAGAGCTGGTTGTTACTTAGGACTTTGGGAATTTAACAAATGAAATGCTAAGAGACCAAATAGTGGAAAAAACAAACTCACCTGGCATTAGAGAGAGACTGCTCCTAGAGCAGGATTTAGCCCTTCAAAGGCTATTACAGTTGCCAACCAAATTGAAACAGCAGTGGCAGAGGCTAAAACTCGCAGTCAAGGAATTGCTGGAAATGTACAGATGGTGAATTCAGCACTGTGACCTAATAATGCACAGTCACAAGCATAATACAGTGCTAAGGAAAGTGATTCACCTACACTGCAAAACCGTGCAGCTAATACAAATAAAAAATACTACTTTCGCTGTGGTTCAACACACTACAAATCATGTTACATTACATGTCCTGCAAAAGCTTTACAGTGCCGCAACTGCACAAAAGTAGGACATTTTGCAAAGGTCTGCCGTAGTTCTGTTAAAAATGTTCATGAATTCACTACTACACATGTCACAGTATGAAGAGTGGATAAAGCTGGTACATTTATTCCAGACAAGTTAATATGTACTGTCAGTGTCAGTACTGCTTCTGCTGACAAGGGGCACTCCAATAACCTTATGCTTGATACAGGTTCAGCTGTTTCTATACTACCAAAGCATAGTTTCTTGAAATACTTTGCAAAATATCCACTTGTTGCACCTGCCCTGAAACTGGTCAGTTACTCAAAGGATCCAATCTGCTTGCCAGTGACTGTACAATCAAATAATGCAAAATGTGACTTTTACATTGTGAATAAAGGTACTGCTGAACTTGGAAGGGATCTCTTTGCAGCATTAAACCTACAATTAATTAATGGTCTCATTACTTCAACACCAGTGCCTGCCACACAGCCAGTGTCTAAACTTTCACCACAAAGCAACACATTACTGGGTCGTGCAAAGAACTTTGTACACAAAGTTAAGTTGAGACCAGTTGTAAAACCAGTACCCCAGAAATTGAAGGTGATTGCCCTACTCTATAAGGGAGACTGTCTCACAGGAACTAAAGAAACTGGTAGAGCAAGATGTGATTGAAAAATCATAATCCTCTGAATGGGTTTCACCAATTGTAACAAAGAAGAAAACTGGAGGTATTCGGTTGTGTGTTGATCTCCGTGAACCTAATAAAGCAGTTGTTATGGATAATCATCCCTTGCCACACATAGCGGAAATATTTTCTGAACTCCGAGGAGCAAAATTCTTTTCTACTCTGGATCTTCAGAGTGCTTATCATCAAGTATTACTGCATGAGCCGAGACTTCACTGCATTTATCACGCACAATGGTTTGTTTTGGTTCAAGTGTGTACCTTATGGACTGGCTTCAACACTCATGGGGAGATTTATTAAATTCGTGTGAATTATTAGAATAGATCGAATAAAAATCTATTTGATTATTTGAATATTCGACAGTCGAATTACTTGTTCTTTATATTTTTATTCGACTGCCTAGTTTGCCAGATTAAACCTACCGAATTGCTAAACTTCCCTATGGGAAGCTCCCATAGCAATTTTCTATGTTTTTTAGATAAAATAAAAAAAATTAGATCGAATGGTTAAAATAGTTCAAATCATTCGGATTTTAATTCTTTTAAAATTCGATGGTCGAATTCGAGGGTTTTTTAACCCTCGAATTCGACCCTTAGTAAATCTGCCCCTGAGTTGTTTGGAAAAAGTTCTGAAAAGCATTGATTGTGCAGGACTCAAACTGAACCTTTCGAAATGCCACTTCAAACTCAAACTCGTCATTTCTTGGTCATATAATTTCACAAGATGGATTACTGCCTGACCCTGACCTTGTCAACGCGGTTACACAAGCACCTACTCCATCTGATTTCCAGACCTTATGAGCTTTCTTAGGTCTTACTTCTAGGTATTCTAAGTTTATTCCCAACTATGTTTCAGTTGTAGAGCCACTTAGAGCACTACTACATGGAACGTTAAGTCTGGTGTGGTCAGAATCTGCTCAACATAGCTTTGAAATAGTGAAACAGCTAATTGTGAACAGTCCAGCACTAGCTTTATTTGATCCTGCACTACCCACTGTTGTTACTACAGAAGCTTCAGACTATGGCGTTGGTGCAGTTCTCACACAGATCCATGCTGATCATACAGAGAAAACTGTTGCACTTGCATCCAGAACACTTACAGAGACAGATCTTAAGTATACAACTGTTGAAAAAGAAGCTCTAGCGTGTGTTTGGGCAATAGAAAAATGGAGAACCTACCTATGGGGTAGAGAATTTACCTTATGCACTGATCATAACCCTTTAACTACTAAAACTGCTAAAAGTTAACTATTTTCCATAATTTGATTTCTATTCTGAGCATTAAGCTCAAACTGCCTTGGCATGCAACTCTCATAAACCTACAGTAAATTGATTAAAATACACATCTCCCCAGAATACTGTAGGTTAGAATACTTAAACAGGAATTGGAATATGTAGGTATAAACAGCCAATGTGTTGTCAGATTATTCCTTTGCTATATAGCCACTAAGATCTTTTAACACTGCAACATATGCCTCAGTGGCAGTGAATTAGATTCCTGGTATTTCAGTTAAACTAGACACCTTGAAGTGCCATCTGAGTGATTCATTCCACTCATCTTTTTTTTTCCAAGCAATGTGCTTTGGAGCTCTGCCACAGCCATTTACAAGAAAACAAGATAGACGGCTCCCTGCATGGTAAATATTTCTTTATTGGCAAATTAAATCTCTACCCATAGATGTTTAGCCTTCTCATACATATTGCATCTTATTAATAGCAATACAACGTTGTATAATGAAGATCAGTATTCAGCCTTAGAGCAAACATTTGGAAGGCTTTAAATACTCTATTTACTAGTTATATAGATTCTGCCTTATTCTCGATTAAAACTACTTCATAATCAAGCTTAAAAACTTCTCTCTCTCTCGCTCTCTCTCTCTCTCTCTATGTATATATATATACTGTATATATATAGATATATAGATATATCTCAAACAAAAAAGTGATGCTTGAGAATGAAGCGGGAGCCTTGAAACATTGCAAGAAAATGTGAAAATGTGGTAAAGTCTTTTTTGTTTACCCAAATACGAGTGTGCGGACTTTTTCCTTTGATTTATTAATCCACTATATTTTGTACACAGTTATACTGTATATACATATATATATATATATATATATATATATATTTTTTTTTCCCCCATTGACTAAAGAAGCCTTGAATTGAAGTCTTCTACTGCCCATTATAAGACTGTCAATGCTCATTATTACTCTGAGTGATGCTTTACACTTTTGTTTGAGGTCCTGTTAATGTTTGCCTTAAAAACTGAGTTTGGTTGTACGATATTATCCAATATATATATTTCCATTTTCAATTTTTCTTCCACTCAATTTTCTCTTTCTTTATCCCCACTACTACTCCCTTTTTCAGCCTGTTCTGTTTTTCCTTTTCACTAATTGTCCCTTTTTGTCTGATGCCCTGTCTTTTCATCCCATTGTTTCTCCCTTTGCTCTTTTATATTCTTTTTTTCTCAATTCTGCTGTATTTGTTACTTCCCTGTCACCTTCCAGTTTTTACTTCTTATCCATTTATTCACTAATGCTTTGCCCCATTTATTGTGTTGTCTTCATCACTAACTCTCACTTGAATTACTCCAATAGCACAGATATTATTTACCCCATGTGATTCATTTTTCACATTCTTCGAAAGGTAAAGGGACCTGTTACCCAGAATGTTCAGGACCTGGGGTTTTCCTTATTTTGGATCTTCAAACCTTGTCTACTAGAAAATCATGAAAACATTAAACAAACCCAATAGGCTGGCTTTGCTTCCTGTAAGGATTAATTATATATTGGCTCTAGTACAAGGTACCCTTTTATTACAGATGAGAGATGGCCTTTTTGTAATTCTGAGCTTTTTGAATAACAAATTCCATGCTTAAATTTGTATTTTTTATAGTTTTTGAAGTATTTGCCATCCTCTACTGACACTTTACAGCTCTCAAATTGATCCCAGCAGCCAAAAACTATTGCTCTGTGAGGCTCATATTTTATTGTTATGTATTACTTATCTTTCTATGCAGGCCGTCTCCTATTTATATTTCCATCTCTCGCATCTCAACTCATTTTCCAGAGAAAACAACCCCAACCTGGACAGTCTACCCTCATAATTTAAGTCTTCCATCCCTCTAACCAGTTTAGTTGCACGTCTCTGCACTCTCTCCAGCTCATTTATATCCTTCTTAAGGACTGGAATCCAAAACTGCACTGCATATTTCAGATGATGTCTTACTAGGGATCTATAAAGAGGCATAATTATGTTTTCATCCCTTGAGTTTATGCCCTTTTTTTATGCAAGACAAAACTTTATTTGCTTTAGTAGCTACAGAATGACACTGCCCAGAATTAGACAACTTGTTATCTATAAAAACCCCAAGTTCTGCACAATTTAGTATCATCTGCAAAAATAGGGACAGTACTTTCAATGGCCACCTCCAGGTCATTAATAAACAAGATGAAAAGCAAGGGAGCCAGTACAGAGCCCTGCGGTACCCCACTAACAACACTGATCCAATTAGAAAATGTTCCATTTACCGCCACTCTTAATCTTTTAGCCAGTTCTCTATCCAGGTACAAATATTATGTTCCAGGTCAACATTCCTTAATTTAACCTTCTGTGTGGCACTGTATCAAATGCTTTAGAAAAGTCTAAGTAAATCACATCCACTGCCATCCCAGAATCGAGGTCCCTGCTTACCTTCTCATAAAAAGAAATTAAGTAAGTCTGGCAAGATCTATTACACATAAAACTATGCTGGCAGAAACTCATAGTATTGTTATTTGCTATGAAGTCCAGTATCTTATCCTTTATTAACCCTTCAAAAAGTTTTCCTACTACCAACGTCAGACTAACTGGCTTATAGTTTTGAGAACGGTATCCCTTTTTGAATAGTGGCACCTCATTAGCAATGCACAATTAATCCTGAAACATTAAGTAAAGATGTTTGGCAATCACAGAGCTAAGCTCGCTATGTACCCTGGGATGAATACCATCTAGCCCCGGACCTTTGTTTATCTTAACATGTTCTAGTCTCTTTTGAATTTTATCTTGTGTGAACCATGCATCATTAGATGTATTACTAGAATTGGGACTATTAATAAGGAAACCTTCATTAGCCAGTTCCTCATTTGTGTAGACAGACGAAAATCAAGCAATGATTAATATGGGTACATAGTCCAGCAATCCCATCCTGTGCTTATTTTGAGTTTACTGTGTGTATAACAGTGTGGTTTTACTTTTGATGTTTTAAGAAAAGGCAACAACACGCACAGCTGCAGCACTACACCTGTCCACTCAGTATTCAGTATCTGCCTCTTTCAAAGTTGAATTCTAAAACAGAAAAGGTAACCTTGATTATTCTCATCTCCCTCACCACGCTTCATTTGCTGTTTCATTAAATATTAAATAGGGTTAATGCCTTTGTGCTTCATCAATTGTCTTTGAACTTTAGTGCCCCGTGCTGCTGGCATTTACAATTATCCACATTTTAATTTAGCAGCATATGGATTTTAACCAAATGATCATGATCTATTTGCTATTGATTACGTACATTTCACACTTAGCTGCTATTATCAAAAAAGCAGATTGCATTGTAATTGTTAACGCAGTGTTGTTTGGGTTAAGAGCATCTTGGGGAATCAGATGCATTGTGGGTAATGTGTGTCTGGCATGCTATCAAATACACAATAACACACACATCTGTGATAAGAGTGAAGTAACAGACATCAAAATAAATACATTGGAATGGTTTGGGGTTTCACAGGAGCAAACAGAGACATGTAACATATTCTATTAGAACAAATAAACCAAAGCAGGGATAATCCAATTAAGCAGCAAGCAAATGAACATGGGAGAACTTCATTAGCTGCTCTACTCTGGTCCATTTGTGAGACTGCATAAGTCAAGCACAGACTGATAAACACAGTTGGGTAATAAATTCTTCAAATAATCTATTTAATTGTAAAAATACATCAGCAAGCACTAAGTGATAGAAATGCACTGTTTCATAGCTGGTTATGGGTGGGTAGGATGTAGACTAACATGCAATGGGTTTAAAAGGGAAATATAAAAGCATTTCCAACACGATGTACACCTAACGAATCCATCTTCATAATAAAAAAGCTAATTATTTAATTGCTGTATTGTCAGTTTACCTGAACTGAACAGTTGTATTCTAAGACTGTTGGCAGTTACTTATTTTTATTCTTTTGCATTTTGTTTCACATCAAATTTTAAGCCCCCAGACTTTGAACGTAAGATGCTATATGGTTGCTAAGAACGATTTGTCCTAGTTACCAGGTGGCATTGGAAAGTCCACAATGATTATGAATAGAGATAGTCCGAGTTAAAAAAGATAAGCAATAAAAAATAAATGGATACATTATAGAGCTTTTTAGGATATGGTAGGGAATACTTTACACAAATATTATTGAAGAAATATTAAATGGGTTTATAGATTAATAGCTACTTTACCATTTCTAAAAATTATACCCTTGGTATAATGGGTTTTTTTCATAGGAAAGCAAATGAAAAGCATCCGACTTAGATAATGGAAGTTCTAAAGGGGTTTGGCCCTTTGCATTAATGTTGTCTGTTGTCTGATGGATCATACAGAGGACCTTTGAGCCATATGCTAGTATTGCCTATAAGATAAATTGAATGGCATATGAGAACGGGGATGAAAAGTTTGGGGTGCCAATGTCCACTGCCACTTACTGAATATTGTGTTTGAGATCCTGTTAGCTATCTCATGTTATTATGTTCTTGGGACCTGAGACTATATCATACCGGGGATACCATTACCCATTGTGCTTACATTAAACTTTGCTTAGGATACCATTACCCACTCCATTATTTAGCCAGGAAATGTTCACTGATATTTTTAGCTGAGGATTTTTTTTTCCTTTTAAACTGTGTCCAAGAACTTCATTAAAGTTACAAAAAAGTACTGCTAAAAGTTGGAGTAACATTAAAAGATCAACATGGCTTCCAAAAATTTTTTTTTTTAACCAAAACAAATTATTTAGGAAATAATATTTTTTTCCTGGGCTGCAATAGAGATTTATTTTCACTACATTTTAGTTAAATAACATAATTGTTTCCTTTTTTTTAATAAATAAGAAAATGGTACCTTGAAGCACAGTTTAGTTACTTAAGGTATGCAGATCCAAATTATGGAAAGATACGTTATCTGGAAAACCTCAGGTCTGGAATTCTGGAAAACAGATCCCATACATATAATTCGGAAATTCTTTGAAGCTGAATGAAATTATGTAGAATTTTTTGAATAGATTGATGCATTCAAAATGAAATCTTACCAGGGTCAGAATGGGGGGCCCAGGGCCCACCGGGACTGCTGTCCAGGGCCCTCCTTGGGTCCCCCCCGCCGACCCTAGTTCAGCATCTGCGCTGGCACCAACGCGCATGAGCTGATGTCACAGCACCGGCGCACATGCACTGACGTAGCAGTGCCGCAGTGAATGACGTCGTGGAGCGCTTGGGGGGTCTGGCCCGGCTGGGGGCCCACCAGGTTTTTTGTCAGTGTCCCGCCAGTACAACCCTGAACCTTACCATTAAAAAGGGAAGGTTATAGATATTCAAAATACATTAAATCTGGAAGATTCTGATTAACACATGGCTGATTGCCTTGTTAGTAGGGCCCTCTAACCCCTCTGTTTCATTCTGTATCTTATTGCTTGTTAATGTATGATATTATTGTGCTGCATAACTTTTTGGTACATTTTCTAAAAATAAATGATGATAGTTTTCATTTACTCATAGAGTGAGTAATTTATTTTGTAAGAACCATCTATAAGGCTATATTAGGGTCAATGATTCAGTTTGGGATTTGGCCAAGATTCAGCCTTTTTCAGCAGGATTCAGATTTGGCTGGAACCAAGTGCCTGGCTGAACCGCATCCAAAAAATGATGTGATGTTTTGTCACACAAACAAGGAAGTAAAAAACGTTTTACTCTTTTTTTTTAAATCTCTTTCCCCTTTGTTTCCTCAATTTACATATGCAAATTAGGGTTTGAATTTGGTTCAGCATTCAGACGAATCTTTCACCAAGGATTCGGGATTCGTCCAAATCCTAAAATAGTGGATTCGGTGCATCCCTACATTCAACTAATGAAATAATGTTTCCAAGTACAAACCTTTTCAGCAGTGAGCTCTAATTATGCATAAAATCAACTTATAAGTTATACATGTAGTAACTGGACCAATTTATCCTGACAGCAATTAAATCCTTCTCAATGTAACTGAATGGAACACAGTGGGACATGGGTTTTTACTATTGAGTGCTGTTCTTATATCTACCAGGCAGCTGTTATCTTGTGTTAGGGAGCTGTTATCTGGTTACCTTCTCATTGTTCTGTTGTTAGGCTGCTGTGGGGGGAAAAGGGAGAGGGTGATATCACTCCAACTTGCAGTACAGCAGTAAAGAGTGATTGAAGTCACATGACTTGGGGCAGCTGGGAAATTGACAATATCTCTAGCAACATGTCACATTTCGAAATATAAAAATATCTGTTTATCTCTTTTGAGGAATGGATTTCAATGCAGAATTCTGCTGGAGCAGCACTATTAACTGATGCATTTTGTAAAAAAAATGTTCCCATGACAGTATCCCTTTAAAGTAGGGATACACCAAATCCACTATTTTGGATTCAGCCGAACCCCCAAATCCATTGCGAAAGATTAGTCCGAATCTGAACACTAATTTTTACTTCCTTGTTTTGGGATGAAAAGGATTTTAAGGATTCGGTTCTGCCAGGCACAAGGATTCGACCGAATCCAAATCTTGCAGAAAATGGCCGAATACCGAATCCTGGATTCGGTGCATCCCTACTTTAAAGAAGAAGTAGACATCCATGCAACAGGAATGCTATCACATTCTACACATAGTTCATAGTTTCATTATACAAACACAAGGGAAAAAAAAAAAAAAGTGCTCCTTATATTTTATTATATTTGCCTCATTCATTTACTTCAAATGTTGAAATGTTTTCCTGATTAAACCATAGTTTCTGCTACACAAAAGAATGAAATTAAACCTGAGCCTGAAATGAAGTACAGAGCACCATAATACCCTGGCAATTCATAAATTCTTGGCTCGTCCTCTGGACAAAGTTGAGGAATGTGCAATGCTTCAAAAGTCTTAACATGAAATACAGCACACAACAGGGAGAGCGTAGTCAACAGTCTGAGCTTTGATCTCCTGTAAATCCCACCTCTAGCTGCAATCAATTGCCCTGCCAAGAAAGAATCAATGATATTTTACTGTCTCTGCAGGGACGTTATTAAATATAAATGCAAAAAAAAAAATGTACTTACACCATAAATAAATAACACACCACGGGGACCCAATTTCCATGCTAGGCATGCCTGCAGATTTAATCAAAGGGTTTCCACACATGTAAATAAAAGGATGAATTTCACCTGGAGGCCTAATTAAAGCAGAAACAGAAGGTATTTATAAGTGGACAGTCATTACATTTTTGGAGATGCTATTGTTACTGCAATTATGCTGGAACTTCTTAAAAGCCTGATTGTATGGATGCACAGAGAGCAAGTAGCAATATAATAGTCTGCACTGAATGAGACAGGAAGGTTCATTTACCAGTGATTTAAGCACAAATGCTGGAGTTCTAACAGGCAAAAAAATGGTGCCCCTACGGACCCATACATAAAACTGCTAATCTGGTGCAAGGTATATTTAACACAGCCCTGCAAGGAAGCCCAGTACTCACTCAAAGCCTGCATTTATCAGATAGGATGTACAGGCAAGGGATCCTTTATTTGGAAACCCGTTATCCAGAAAGGCCGCCTCCCATTTTATTCAATAATCCAGATTTTTAAAAATGATTTCCTTCTTCTATGTAATTAAACAACATTATCTTGTACTGGATCTAAAATAAGAAATAATCATTTTTGGAAGCAAAACCAGCCTACTAGGTAATTTTATGTTTAATGCTGTTCTAGTAGATTTAAGGTATGAAGATCCAAATTAAGGAAAGATCCATTATCTGGAAAACCTCAGTTCCCGAGCATTCTGGAGAACAGTTCTCATGCCTGTACTGGACTCCTCTGCTTTTTGTGGCTGTACCTGTAATATGCAGTGCCTATGGATAGTGAGAAATACCTGGGGAGAGGAATGTAAAGTGTAAAAAAAAAAAAAATATATGCATTTTCAGAATTGCACTGTGGGAAAAAACATGATAATTGCACTGCATGTAATATGCCGGATGTGCAGAAGAGAATGGAACTGAATGATAAATCACTTATGTATAATATATATATAATGATAGCACAGGATAATGCCACAGAACAGCTGTGTTACACTCTATAATTCAAGGTTAGAGGCCTTTCTACTAATTAGGGTTGTAGAATATTTACACTGAACAGTGAATACATCTGTTGCCTCAAAGTCACAAGTATTTTTAGTGCAAGGTTAGGAAAGACACTTATAGCTTCAAAAACACACCCACTGCACAGATACCATTTGTACACTGTGCTAGCACAGCAGCGGTACTTATTTGGTACTTATTTGGATACAGGGACCTATTATCCAGAATGCTGGTGACCTGGGGTTTTCCAGATAATGGATCTTTCCGTAGTTTGGATCTTCATACCTTAAGACTACTAGAAAATCATGTAAACATTAAATAAACCCAATAGACTGGTTTTGCTTCCAACAAGAGTTAACTATATCTTAGTTGGAATCAAGTACAAGCTGCTGATTATTATTATTACAGAGAATAAGGAAATCATTTTTAAAACTTTGGATTATTTCATTATAATGGAGTCTATGGGAGAAGGCCATTCCTTAATTCGGAAAAAAACGGGTTTCCGGATAAGGGATCCCATACCTGTACTATCCTAAGGTCATAAAGGGTTCTACTTAAAATGGAAAGAGAAGCAAAATTATGTTAAACCAAGGACGATGACAGAGGCTCCTGGTGTGTTCATACAAAGACACTGTTATTTTTGCTCCCGTTTTACATTACCTGATGAAGCAGGAAATGCCTGTGAAACGCGTTGCAATATTGTTGTGAATAAACTATTACTGAAAATTACCACTTTTGTTGGTGTCTGCCTGGAGGAGGTAAGTTCACTACTACCTCCTCTGAATTACCCATTGGGTTTTTAAGTGTTTTTAGCTAATTTTATCCTTTTGGCGCCTCTGTTTTATCTTATCATTATACCGAGTCCACCCCGAGTGGAGGGGTGTCATCCCCATTCTTCTTCCTTCTACAGAGAGCGACTTCTTATTCCTGAGTGGGGTCAGGATAATCTCCCCACCTGCCTATACAGTGGTTGCCTATTGGTAACCCTGGCTTGTGAGTATTAATTTGTTTACTCTATCATTACTTCTTGTAAAAACATATTACACTATTGGGGCTCTTGGTGTTCCTTTTTGTCTTCAAGGACGATGATTGGATGTCATGGGATCATGAGGGAAGAAATGGTTAAATGGTTGTATGTTATATTATTAAAATATCCCCCAACGTCCTCCCGAGCTTTCAGGACATACACACTATTATTTAATACCCTGTATTGTATTACTCTGTATTAATGTATATCTCAAATAAAGCTGTCTGGTTAATTTCCTGAGTGAATCTGATTGGTTCAAGTTAGGCCAGGGGGAATTTCGGGGCCAGGCTCGATTTGAGTAAGTATTTATTCAAATCCAAGAAAGACTCATTGTGGGCGGGAATCGTATATCCCTGGAATACTATAGGAGGATAAATTTGACACATGTATCCGACCGTCGGATAAAGATGCATTGTGCGGCTTTCACATCCAACAGTCGGATGCATGTAGTTTCTACCTTCGATTTCACGTTCAGTTCCATTCTCTTCACGTTGCACGTGTATTATCGCACAGCACATATCAAACATCAACGTTCTGTGCGGTTCAGCTCTTAGTAGTTATGTTACTGATGCTTTGATTCATCATGGATAGGCCAAAAGTTGCATTTCCCTTGATATGGACTAAAAGGGAACATCTTGTTGTACACACAATAAAGGAAGGACTACACAGTTGTGCTGGTTTATGAATGGATATTGGATATACCTGACACTGTGACTTTTGAATAGGGAGAGGGTTCATAATGCCTTGCACTCTGTACACTTGGGAAAGGGCTTTGCTGAAACATATACATGTATGTATATAAAACAAATAACATATATGTATATATCACAATCTTACACATAATACAAGATTATGGTGTTCATTTTCTTAGACCTCAAACCTAAAGGGCACTCATTTAGACATCACTTCTGCCAGGGGTTTGGTTTAGACAAAATCCAGATACAAAATCCAGCATAAAGTGCAGAATGCAGCATTGGCAGCCACAAGTCTATCTTTTCTACCTTCTATAAGGTAGGTAAGTACAAGACCCTGTTGTACTTGCATGCTCCTCAGAAATATAGTGCTGGCAACAAGTGCAAAACACCAGGCCAAAACACTTACTACCTGCCCAGAGTACCTTGATATTTGATAATGCAGAAGCAGTGTACACTTTGCATTGTTGGTTGCCCCCACTGGTGCAGTATTTGTAAGTATTTTCATGCCATATTGGGTGCATCTCTGCAACACTGCAAAGCATGTATCCCTGTGGCAGTCCCCCCATCTGAGAATACTGCATTCTGCAAAAGCAACTCCTACTCCTACAAATGCACAAAGGATGGCTCCTATGGGTAATTTTGCACCCCTGACCCTTTTAGGAGTAGTAAATACGTTCTTTATTTCAACCCAGTTCTACCAATTCTCCACCAATGCAATCCCCTACCCTGCAAATCATGTGATATATTTTCACATTAACTCATTTTCATATACTGTATCCTGTGCTTGTTTGACCTTGCCCACAATTTTAATCAGATCTAGAAATCAGCATGTTATAACTTCTTTGCTACTGTTTAAAGGAGAAGTCTACATTAGTTGTTAGTATGTGCAACTACTATGGATAAAGATGCAATCGTGTGCAACAAGTAATTAGCAACACCAGTTTGCAGTCCTCAATTAACAGAGCGGGTTGGTGTAACATGAATACATTTCATAATGAATAAATGAGTCTTTGTCAGTTCTGCACACACAGGTTAACCATGAAAGAGCGTCTGGAGAAAATAATGTTTAAAAAAATAAAATATTTTGCTGAATGTCATTATTACTATGTCCCATATTGCTGGATGGGAATTGTAACAAATTGGTGCAACGTAAAATCTATTGAATGCCGCTGAAGACCAAAAGGTCAGTGCACAGAACCATAGCACCTGTAGAAATGAGAAAAATATTCATGAGCCGCTATTGACTTGTGCACATTTTATGTGTTGTGCCCTAAATTTTGAAAGCTCTCATTTATCTTCGTGGTGCATGGACTTTTTTTTTTCTAAATCATGTTGAGCGTCTCTACTTGCAAACTCTCATGTAGCTCAGAATTTCATCTTGCCAGAAACCTTTGCAATTTCATATGCGTATCACTGATAAAGCCCTAATGTGCACTTGGGGGGAACAAAGAACCCCAAGAAAAGTCTTCCACTCACAGGTTATCAGTTTGGAGATATATTGATGTTATAATGTGGCTCAAAAAACATGGCACGTTCATAAACCAGCATAAAATATGATTTTCATTTTGTTTTGAATAACTGTGCTAGAGCACATAATAGCTGTGCAAGGTGTAAAGGTACATTTCAGTGCATAGTCTTTATTGGTAAATGAACACTGTTTTATCACCCAAACTCCAACATTAAATGCAAATAAGTTGCTTGGGTCTCGGATGCTGCTCTGTGACATTAAATTGGACATTGGATTTCCTTGCCCATTAAATTTACTTGCTATAGCCACGAGATACAAAGGGAGGGCTTAGTTGGAGTCTTGTTCGCCCACCAATGGGATATTCACACTGAGCCCACCAGTGAGAGACGTAGCACACCCTCTAGTGTCCATCAGACTCACAATATGTAATATATATGTATAGATAAACATATATACTGTATATATACATAGTAACATAGTAACATAGTAAGTTAGGCTGAAAAAAGACTTGCGTCCATCAAGTTCAACCTTTTTTTTTTTAAAACTGCCTAACTGCTAGTTGATCCAGAGGAAGGCAAAAAACCCCATCCTAAGCCTCTCCAATTTGCCTCAGAGGGGGAAAAAAAATTCCTTCCTGACTCCAAAAAGGCAATCGGACTAGTCCCTGGATCAACTTGTATAATGAGCTATCTTCCATAACCCTGTATCCCCTCACTTGCTAAAAAGCCATCCAACCCCTTCTTAAAGCTATCTAATGAATCAGCCAGTACAACAGTTTCAGGGAGAGAATTCCACATCTTCACAGCTCTCACTGTAAAAAACCCCTTCCGAATATTTAGGCGGAACCTCTTTTCTTCTAAACGGAATGGGTGAACTCGTGTCATCTGGAAAGACCTACTGGTGAATAAAGCATTAGAGAGATTATTATATGATCCCCTTATATATTTATACATAGTTATCATATCGCCCCTTAAGCGCCTCTTCTCCAGCGTGAACATCCCCAATTTGTCCAGTCTTTCCTCATAGCTAAAATTTTCAATACCTTTTACCAGCTTAGTTGCCCTTCTCTGTACCCTCTCTAATACAATAATGTCCTGTTTGAGTGAGGGAGACCAAAACTGTACGGCATATTCTAAATGTGGCCTTACAAGCCAATGCTCTATAAAGTGGAAGAATGACCCCCTCCTCCCGTGACTCAATGCCCCTTTTAATACAGCTCAAGACCTTATTGGCCCTTGATGCTGCTGACTGGCACTGCTTGCTACAGCCAAGTTTATCATCTACAAGGACTCCAAGGTCCTTTTCCATAATGGATTTGCCTAGTGCAGTCCCATTAAGGGTATAAGTGGCTTGAATATTTTTACATCCCAGGTGCATGACTTTACATTTATCAATATTGAATCTCATTTGCCACTTAGCTGCCCAGATTGCCAGTTTGTCAAGATCCTGTTGCAAGGATGCCACATCCTGGATGGAATTAATTGGGCTGGATAGTTTTGTGTCATCCGCAAACACGGATACATTACTTACAACACCCTCCCCTAAGTCATTAATGAACAAGTCCTGCTTTAACAGCTCCCTGCCCCTTGGTATAAAACCTGTTGGTAAAAAATGTTCCTGCAGAGCAGAAGCACAACCAGGGTTAGAACTAGGGATACTGCATGTAGAAGAGGCGCATGTCTAGGGCCCAATCGGGAGGTACCTCTTCTGTCTGCCTATCGCTAATCTGGGCCCTCTTCTCCCCACTGCCACTCATCACTTACCTTTCTCCATGGGCAAACGCACGTTACTCAGCCAGCTTCCTATCTGAGTTTTATTATTTTATGACTTTTAATATTTTACTGAAGCATAGGGTTAAGACTTAGACTGTCTATTATGGGTATAAGTAAATCACTTCCTCATTTGTATTCTCTGGTCCTGTCACAAGTACATTTCCAGAGGCCTTATCAGAAAAATGTTAAATATAAATATATGCATTGGAAGACGGTGGAAGGTGAAAATGAACTTGCGTGATGTTTTAAATTTTGTCTCTGTCATATTTCATCATGTAATGACTGGCTGCTTTCTGTCCTGATCTACCACTGTGACCTTCCAGTAATGACAAAGAGGGGAGTTTCTAGCTGGTCTAACTCAGTGGCTAACTTCTCACAACCATCATTTCTAATACACAGGAAAGCAGGGTCTCTCTCACTACTGCTGGGGAAGATCATTTCCCTACTATGCCTCCTTACATTGGTCTGGGATTTATTATGCAGAACAGAATGAAATATTCTGCTAGGAACATTCTTTATACTTATTTTGTGCAGTTTTTGTATGTTTTGTATTATGGGATTAGTAATCAAGGTCACAGCAACTGGCAAGCATTACAGGCGGGCGTCTAATGCCTCCTGATGATCCATGTCCACAACGCATAGAGAAAATCTTAGTCTGTTGCATTGTCACATCAATATCAATTAATTAGGGGTCTGAAATAGTATTGTTGGGCAATTATGCTCTTACAAAATACCCTGCAAGGCAAAAACAAGATTATATTTGCACACTAACCATTATATCCCTTAAATTTAGTTTCATACTATGGAGACCATAAGGGTCATTTACCTGTGCAAATCGCCCCTGACTCACATTCCATCATCATTGCACCACAACCCAGTGCTGATATTGTCACAATGGTTTTCAGTATGTCAAAATTTAAAAGTACAAAAATTCACTTGTTAATTGGATGCACTTTGCATCTGAGATTTTCATAGTCAGGTAGACATTACTTCTAGCATAAAATGGCGTTAGCAGGGTTTTTTGGGAGGAGGTCTTTTGAAGCAGCCTTCTATGAGAACCCTGGCTTTACCACCATGTTGAAGGTTGCGGTAGCTCCATGGTTCTCTTGTGTCAATCAGACACCGGTCACAACAATGCAGACATCCACTCACTACCCACTTGTCATTTAGCAATACCCCACCACATAGTCAGCATGCAGGGGGCTTGACCCAGCATTGTGTTCACCTGTGGCTGATAACTCTGTGCAAGCTATAGATATCTCAATAAATTGTAAGCTCTTCATGACAGGGAACTCATTTCAACTGTGTATTGAACACCTGGCCCTTAAGTATTATTTTTACTGTCAAATTTATTATTAACTTTTCCCCTGTTTGTGTTTAAACTTTGTAAATCCCTATATATGTAAGGGGGTGGAAAGTGATGGAGTGGGAATGTTGTAATCTTTTTTGTGTGACAAAAATGTGCATGTATGTAAAATGTATGTGTATTTAAAATTGTTGGGTGTAATTTGTGCAAATTGCCACTAGTTTTAGTTAAGTTTAAGTGTAATTTCTACCCCGGCCACCAGAGGCCACTGTGGGACACAGAAGGGCTATAAAAGGAGGTGCCCCCCCAAGGTGAGCAGTCTTGATGGTAGGCCTGGCTGAAGCAACATCATCCGGCTGGTGAGTGAAGACTTAATAGATAGGAAAGGTTAGAATAGGAAAGATCAAAGTGAGCGAGCACTAGGTGCACGAGTTAGACCAGATATTTAGTAAGGGTAGTTGTGGCCCCATCAAGGAGGGAAGTGTAGTTATACACCTACAATTACTCCATAAGTGAGGGAATCAGTGACAGCTTAGGGCTAGGTAGGAAGGACACCAAGGCTTCAGGCCAGGACTTGGATTGAAAAGGTCCTAACTTGGAAGAGTGGAGGGGTATCACCCAAAGGTATCGGGCCACTATTGGAGAGTGGGGGGATATGGGTGGAAGCATATATCAGACCACTAGCAGTTAGCTGGGATCCAAGATCTTAAGGAAAGGTGTGCCTACCTAAGCTGATTCCATTAAACATCTGTAACCAGAAGCCCCTGGTGAGCCTGAAATAAAGTTGCTGTGTTTTTGAAAATACATTTTTATTTTTTTTCGTGTTTGTTGTGGAGTGTACTGTCATAAGGGTTAACTTCCCCTTTAACAACTGGAAGCCCCGCCCACACATCCATCAGTGGTACCATAATAATAAATAAATACAAAACCTAAATTTGTGCAGATAATTTTGACTCCTAAATATGCCTGTTCCAATCGCATAAGAGAGGACATCAATATTCTAAGGGGCAGATTTACTAAATTCACATGTATTCACATGAATGATTCGAAATTCTATCGAATTTTCAAAATGATTCGAATTTCGAATATGCAAACGGTTGTCACTCCACAAATTCAGTAAAGTGTGAATTTTACTGAACTTTACCTCTTTCACCAGAATTCACTTCACTTCCTCAGACCAGGTGAACTGCTAAAATGAAGCTAGATCGTCCTCAGTCTTATGTCAGTTACATCATTAATAATGCTGGCAACTTGTCCTTTTTTAAGCCGTATTTGCCTGCAAAAGTCTTAACTAGTGATGGGCGAATTCGCGCGATTCGCCGCTGGCGACTAAATAGGCGAAACTGCAGTGAAAATTCACTTAAAAAAACGAGTCGCACGATTTTTTCGCTAATTTGCAAATTTGACTGGAAATTCGCTAATTTTTCGGCAAAGCGAAACGGGGTAGATTCGCCCATCACTAGTCCTAACTATTAAACTTTTTTGGATTAACATTTTCCCACACACATTTGAGGGCCATGGAACATGCATTTTACAGTAGGCTCATGTGTAGGGCATTAGAGGATTTCTTTTGTCTTTATTCAGGTTCCTTGTACATTTGTAATGAAATATGGTCACTTCAAGCATTTGCACCAACATCTCTAATAAAGACATCAATCAACAACTTTAATGTACCTGGCCTATTCAAATTGACCTAAGCATAAGATCACTAGCGACTTTGCTTGCACTGAAGCTATGGAAAAGTCGCCAGTGTTCTTTGCCCAGAATGCAACTTTGCTTTAGTGAACTAGTGTAGTGCTGATGGGCTCAAGTAGCCATTATGCAGGTTTCACTTAGACATAAAGGCTGAACTTGAAGGACTGTATTGCCAAGTTTGTGTACAGTATCCCTAAAGGTTTGGACTAACTAAAATTGATGAAGAAATTGATGTAAGAACATTAGTCAGGTTTGAATTTTGAGTTCACATCTGCATTCATATTCTATCATTGGGTTTGATCTGTTACTTCTGCAATGATCTGCAGACTGAGTTTGTATCATCATGGCAGACAAATTATGATCAGGTTTAATCGCAAGTAAGTTGCAAGTACTTACTTAGTCAGTGTGTAAAATGTATAATGAAGCAATAGAATTCTTAATGAATCAGATGCAATTTGAGAGTAGGACTGGCCAGATATGGGATGACTTTGACATAGTTGGCCAGCTTAAATATATTGTAATATATGGACAAACAATCCCTGTTTTGTTGAAAGGGTAAGGCATTTTTTAGTAGCTGTATGCACAGAATGTCAGAGGATCTCTTGTATTTGTCTATATGTATTTTGTGGTCACAGCCTCATTGCACCCCCGCCTAATGGCTTTAAATTAGGGGTGAGCACAACTTTCCCTTGTTTGTTATAGTTCATATAGGAGCAGTGACCATCTCCCTGTTGTGGCTCCCACCCCTCCCAACTATAGTCAGGTGATCCCTCTGGTGTCTAATAAAAGGGCAACCAAGTTTGGGAGTTTTACTTTGAAAGCAGCAAGTAAGTTGCAGGTAAAACTTAGTCCCTTTTTAAAATGTATAATGAAGCAATAGAATTATTAATGAATCAGATGCAATTTGAGAGTAGGACTGGCCAGACATGGGATGACTTTGACGTAGTTGGCCAGCTTAAATACATTGCAAGATATGGACAAACAATCCCTGTTGTTTAAGGCTTAGTCCAGACGGGAGATTCGGGGGCGATCTGTCGCCTGGCGACTTCTCGCCGCGACGGATCGCCCCCGAATCTCCCCGTCTGGACTAAGCCTAAATGGTAGGCATTTTTAGTAGCTGTATGTACAAAATGTCTCAATGTCAATATATTGATAATGGGTTGAGTGCACAGGACCTCTTGTATTTGACTATAATATAAATGTATATCCATATACAGTGTATATACAGTGTATATATATACATATAATGTATATAGCCAGGAATAGTTAGCTACTGTATGGATACCTTTACCTTGTATATGGTTTTGTGATGAAGGCAAATCTGCATAGAAATATATTAACAAGGCGTTTGGCCTATTTTTGTAAAATAATATTATCCATAATGCATTTGTCCCTGCTTGATTTTACTACTTTCAACTTGACAGGGTTCCTCGGGCAACATAGTATTGGATACACTTTGATAAACAACGCTGAAATGACAGATTTAGGCTTTAAACAAAATTGTGTTCCATAAACTGTGAAACAAAGACTCATAACTCACGCTCCCTCCATGCATTTGTGGGAGAATTATCTCTCATGCTTTGATCTACACTGTATCATTTTGCTGAGTGGCCCCGCGTGCACCATCAATCAATCCCAAGGTAGATGCTGGAGAATCTCATTTAAAGTCTTCAAACACAAATCATAGATTCACCTGCTAGGGAGAAGGGAAAAGGTTTTCAGTGACCCAACTTCAATCTCTTATTTGGTTACAGGTGAATCATTGGCGATATCTTGCAGAGATTGAACTTTCAGGGCCTCATTTCTGCTTTGTGGCTCTCGGGGAATAGGTAACTGCCAGAATAGCAGTAGCACTTTGGCAATTCTACATTGTGATAGAAAGTTTATGCCCTCTTTTAGCTAGGTTAAAGGTGTGGTTGACCTTTAAGTTAACTTTTAGTATGTTATAGAATGACCAAGTCTAAGCAATTTTTCAAAAGGCCTTCATTAATTATTTATTTTAATTATTTGTTTCTTTTTTCATGCCAGCTTTCAAATGGGGGTCACTGACTAACCATCTAAATAAACAAATGCTCTGAAATGCTACACATGTATTATAATTGCTATTTTTTATTACTCATCTTTCTAATCAGGCCCTCTCCTATTCATATTACTGTCTCTTATTCAAATCAATGCATGGCTGCTAGGAAAATGTGGACCCTGGCAGATTGCAGAAAGAACATGAGAGTTGCTGAGTAAAAAGTTAAACTCAAAAACCACAAATAATAAATAAAAGAAAACAAATTGCAGATTGTCTCAGAATATAACTTGCTACATCATACTAACAGCTGATTAAAACTTAAACACCCCTGTTAACATGGCAACTAGGAATCATCCAGTGTGCCATTACCCTTGAATTGGATTCTTCACTTATGGTGCTCTAAGCAACTTAGAAAAATCATCTTTATATACTGTATTTATATAAGAAAATCCTGAAGACCTTTCATTTATAGTTTTGCCCTATCACAACTGTAACAGCTTTATTTAATAATTACTGTTTGAATTCACTCTTCTGTTGACATCAATTTAAGGTGTCTGTGCAAAAAACTCAAAAACAAGACTTGTAATTTCTAGGGATGCACCGAATTCACAATTTTCAATTTGGCCGAACCCCTGAATCCATTGTGAAAGATTCGGGTTAATACCAAACCTAATCTGAACCCTAATTTGCATATGCAAATTAGCGAGGGGAAGGGTAAAAGCGTGCCTTGCATATATGTGCGCGGCCAAGATTTTTTTACTTCCTTGTTTTGTGACGAAAAGTCACATGATTTTTTTGGATTCAAATTCGATTCGGCCAGGCACAAGGATTCGGCCGAATCCAAATCCTGCTGAAAATGCCCGAATCCTGGCCGAATACTGAACCGAATCCTGGATTCGGTGCATCCCTAGTAATTTAAAATCAAGCTAAGAAAAGTCCTTGAAAGAACTCAAATTTAAAACGTCAGCATCTAAAAGCTTGCCGGGTCATGTAGAAGTAAAAGGGGGCTGTCCTAGGTAAAATGAAAGCTATTCAAATTGAGTTTAATTTTTTTTTGTTTTACCATTGGTTTCTATATTCAGCCTTTTTAAATAAATAAGGAAACATTTAAATTTTTTAAAAAAATGAATACTTAAGTACTTTGTATTCAAAGTAGAAAAAACCCTCTAAAATTAATTATATTTAGATAAATAACAAGATCCAGGGAGGTAAATGTGGTGTATATTTCCTAGGGCCTCTCTAAAGGCACAGAAAAGCCTCTCTACACACCCCAATATATAACATTTATTGGTAGAGTTTTTTTAACAAAGCTGCTATTGGCCCTTTAAATGCATAAATTACACTGCAACTCTAATAGCAATTGAGACTTCAACAAAGCAGAGATGAACCAACAGAGATAAATGGGGTAGCCTCCTGCCTAATATTTCCTTTAATAATAGTAATAACAATTTCAAGAAACTGATAACTTATGCCCACACATCCTACAAACCAATATGTAATATTAAAGGAGAAGGAAAGCCTGGATACACTTGGGGGTGCCAAACGTAAGGCATCCCCCAAGTGAATATAGAGATGTAACTCAAACCCAAGGCCGGTGCTCCTATCAGGCAAAATCTGCACCGGGTTATAGAAGCAAGCATTACGCAGGGAACTTATTTCCGTCTCCACGCTGATGTGCATGCGCATTTGAACGAAAAGCCGAACTTTAACTTTAAAATTGGCTTTTTCGTTCTAATGTGCATGCGTCAGTCCGCGGAAATGCGCATCAGTGCTAAAACGGAAGTATTAATCTCTACGTGGTGCTCGCTTCTAAAATTCGTGGCTGGTGCAGATTTTGCCTGATAGGAGCACCTGCACTGGGTTTGAGTTACATCGCTATAATCACTTGGGGGCGCCTTACGTCAGGTACCCCCAAGTGTATCCAGGCTCTCCTTGATGCTTATAATTGGTGCATCTGATTTTTATTAATTTTTGTTCAAGTTTGCATGATTGTGTAAAAATGAATAGTCCACCAAAATACAGTTGCAATCCTTGTAGTATGGCAATTACCCATGAACATCAGTGACTGCCCAGGCTGTATTCCAACTAATCCAGAACCCAGTGAGACATGTTAAAAGCCATGCCAAATTAAAATCCGGCATATCAACTAATATGAGATGGATTCAATTTTCTTGTCGGGAGGTTTATATTTTTTTATATTTAAGTCATTTCGTGTTAATGTTCTTCAAGGCTTTGCATTGATAAATGACACAAATTGAAAACATGTGTGAAATTTAAATAAGAAAAGAACCCTGACTTCTTCTAACGTTACATCAAACAACTAATTTATTTCCTTATGAAATGCAAATGCTGGGGGAAACATAAATACCTGTGATATAACTGGAAAAAAAAACTAGATGATATAGAATCTTGATTAGCACAGAAACATGAAGTCATAGGTGAATAAATAATGTACAGTAAATATTGTAACAGAGATAATAAAATCCTCTAGCAAAGCTATTATATATATATATATATATACAGTATATATATATATATATATATATATATATATATATATATATCCAACAAAGAAGATCCACACTCTCAGCACTTGCATAAAATTAAAACATGTATTTTATTTTAAATGGGAGACTTTGTTGGCTACTGTTTGAATTTTTGATACTGCACCCAGGCACATCTATATGGACCAGTTTTCCAGATAAGGGGTCTTTTAAGCTATTTGGATTTCTCTGTAATAATAAAACAGTAGCTTGTACTTAATTCCAATTAAGATAAATCCTTATTGGAGGCAAAAACAGTCCATTGGGTTTATTTACATGATTTTCTCATTGACTTAAGGTATGAAGATCCAAATTACAGAAAGATCCATTATCTAGGAAAACCCAGGTCAATTCTGGATAACAAGTCCCATACCTGTTAAAAATCTCTGGGATAGTCCAAGGGATTTTTAAAGGAGACATATTGTGTAAAAACAAAAATATACCAGTGCATTATACTCATTTGACTATAGAAGGAATGTGCTTAAAAAATATGTGTTTGGGGCTGATTTATTGAAAGATTCCCCTGAAACCAAACTTATCCCACCCATCTGTTCCACTACCTGCCTGCTGAATTCTATGGCTGTGCAGGGGAGTCGGGAACACTGCACTGTAGGATAGGAACCAATCAGTATATATATATATATAAATAACAGTTATACATTTTACATACATGCAGATTTTGTCACATAAAAAGATTACAACATTCCTGCACAAAACAGTCTTCATCACTGTACACCCCCTTACAAATTGGTAGTAGTTAGAGAGAGGGTTAGAGAGAGGGTTACTTTCAATGTAATATATATGACATTAATTACTTGTTGATGGCTGATTGGTAAATAATGAATGTTTCAGAAATGAGTGCAGAAGTCGACTGAGCCCATGCAACCTGTTTGCAATTCCAAATAATGCTTCATTCCTTTTGCAACATCCTCTGAATATTTCATACATCACTCGACTGTTTTGTGTCAGTCCTGATGCAGAAGCTATTAAAAGAATGTCAGAAGAATCTAAATCTAGATTTCGCTTCAGTACACATTGTGGACAGGCAAGGGAGCTTTATCTTCCTGACAGGCAAGATGGAATTGGAAAGTTCTATTTAGAATTGTTTATCCTTTCATTAGACTTCATAATGGGGAGTCAACTTTTAAAAGCAATTAACTACAAGTCATATTAATCATTTTTGTTTTGCACAAAATAATGTTTTTTTAATCTTTTTGGAACAAAATAAAGATTCATCTGAAACAGCATAGAAACAGGTGAATTAGCAAAGGTGAATTCAAACTGAAGACACTTTGTATTATTAAAATACTAACAGCTTTGAAATTACATACAAGAAGCTCATTCAGGGAACTGGAATATGGAACGGATTAGTTATGGCTGAAGTACAGTTCTCAGCACCTACTGACAGCAATTGACCCACAGGACATGCTGATTAAGCACAGGATGAGTCTTCTGAATTCTGAGATGCAAACTGTGAATATAGAAGAAAATATCCATCATCCAACAACAAAAAAAACACATCTTAAACCATTCTAGGGTTAACTTTTAAAGGAACTGTTCTGTGTAAAAAAAATAAAATAAAAACTGGGTAAAAAGATAGGCTATGCAAAATAAAAAATGTTTCTAATGGTTAGTTAGCCAAAAATGTAATGTATAAAGGCTGGAGTGACTGGATATCCAACATAATAGCCAGAACACTACTTCCTGCTTTCCAGCTCTCTAACTCCATGTTAGTCAGTGACTTGAAGGGGATCCACATGGGACATACTGTAACTGTTCAGTGAGTTTGCAATTGATCCTCAGCATTCAGCTCAGATTAAAAAGCAACAGTTATGAGCCCATGATACACATTCCAATATAGGGTAGGGACCCGCACACCCTTGTTCAATTAAATACTCAAATATCGTCTGGTGCTCCAGGACAGAGGTCCGGCAACCTCCAACACACTGCAAGGTAAGAAAGTCCACCGGCACACAGAACTGTAGAAAGCAAGGAGTACCTTGCACGTTTAATGCAGTATAGCAGTGCAACGTTTCGGGGTGATCCCCTTTATCAAGCTTGATAAAGGGGATCACCCCGAAACGTTGCACTGCTATACTGCATTAAACGTGCAAGGTACTCCTTGCTTTCTACAGTTCTGTGTGCCGGTGGACTTTCTTACCTTGCCCATGATACACATAACAATGAGTCACTTTGGCAAGGCGCTTGGGCAGGATGTTGTTTATAATATTGTATGAATGTACGGTGCTGTATAAGACAAATCATCCATAGACCTCTTTGTCAGCTCCTCCAGTAAGAGCCACCAGAAGCACGACACTGCATTGCTGTGTTTCAATTGTGAACCAAGTTTTATGTATATTTCCCCCTTCCCTGTATTAAAAAAAAACAAACAAACAAAAAACAGTTATGACCCCTGTGCCCCCCCCCCCTCAATTCACTGATTGGTTACTGCCTGATAACCAATCAGTGAAAACCAATAGAGCTGCAAAGCAAGAAGTAGTGTTCTGGCTATTATGTTAGACATCTCGTCACTTCAGACTTTATAGATCACATTGTCGACTAACTAACTATAGCCCTCGTCTGCTATTGCATGAGATCTAGCCCGCATTTAGTTGCTCGTGGTGCTACAGGAGTCCTGTGCCTCTGCTAAATAGGAGAGCAGGTATACTTTAAAATGGCGTGCCTCCACCCAAGGTCAGGACAGGCTGAATTGTAATACCCCTCCCTGGGAACTTCTGATACCTGGTGTACATCAGTGCAGCAAAGGATCCAAACCGAGAGGTGACTCTTGCAGCAAAATAACTTGTTTATTCACAAAGGACAGTCACAATGGATCAGTTCATAGGCACTTAGATGACCACAGGATAACAGTAACCGGATTCTTCCCATTCAGTGAAATAGCACAGTTAGGATGAACACCTCTTGGGGCAATTTCCGCCCAGAGTGTAAAGCTTCCTGCCCAGGAATAATCAGCTTGGGTTCTTGGTTCTTGGCACCCTCACTGGTCCTCACCCACTGAGTCCCTGAGCTAGTAGTGTGAACACCACGGGGTCCTAACCCCACTACTTGTTGGAGCGGCTGCTGCTCACTAGCTACCCTGTACTTGCTCTCATTCCTAGGGTGACTATTACAATCCTCACTTTCGCTAAATAGTTCTCATCTAACTTTCCACTAGCAAGCCTGGACCTGTAATACAGACTCTGAGCACATGGGGCTAAACCCTTTTATACTTTAAGTACTGCCTCCTGTGGACAATCCCCTTGAACTAATGTGGACCCAGGAAAAGGGACATAGCTGTCTGAGTTAACTAAAGGACCCTAGGTGTCCTATTACCAAGGGGAAACTGCCTGAGTAAAAATACCCAAATCTCAGGGTCCCTACATAACTATATTAGAAACATTTTTTTATTTTGCACAGTCTGTCTATTTACCCAGGTTTTCTTTTTATACTGAACAATTATGCCCACCACAACACTGTGGTCATGGAAAAAATGGACACAGTTGTGCAAATTGATGATATTCATTAAAAGGGTGGTTCACCTTTAAGTTAAATTTTATTATGATACTGTATAAAGTGGCCATTTCTAAGACACCTTTTTAATAGTTTTTTTAATTATTTGTATTCTTTTATAGAATATTTCCGGCTTTCAAATGGGGGTCACTGACCCCATCTAAAAACAAATGCTCTGTAAGGCTCCAAATCAATTGTTATTGCTACTTTGTATTACTCATATTTCTTTTTAGGCCTCTCCTATTCATATTCCAGCTTCTTATTCAAATCAATGCATGATTGCTAGGATAATTTGGACCCTAGCGCCAGAGCCAGAAGAGCTGCTGAATAAAAAAGCTAAATCACAAAAAAAAAACACAAATAATAAAAAATGAAAACCAATTGCAAATTGTCTCAGAATATAACTTTCTACATGGATAATGTATCCCATACCTGTATATATTGAAGTGTTCTTTCCATTTATATTCCATTGGTTAAAATAAGGGATTTGAGATTTCTTATTTAAGTTATCACATTTAAGGTATGCATTATTGCAGGTTGCAGTATTTCAGGTTTCAATGGAACAATGCCATATTTCAGGAAATGTGTATTCTGAATAGTAGTCTCAATCTCCATAGAATAGAAACCACCTGATATTGCTGTAGGTTTATTCTGCTTTTCAAATCCAAGCAGTAACCTTGCAATATCATGCCTCTCTAATATTAATGCGAACTCTCTGCATTTCATATATATACACCAAAATAAATGTATTTATAACTTGTCAACAATCCCTGAATAAAACTGTTACAGAAACCTCACAGATGTGTGTCTTTGTTGAGCATTTTATACCCACTAAGCAATGTCACCTCAGGATTTTATTTGTATGCAGATGGTGGTGCCTTTGACCCCTCCAAGTAAATTCAAGTGTACAGTTCCTCTATTTACTATCTACTGTGAAATTGTGCTTTTTCTCTTTTTAGAAAATAGTCACAAACTGATGGAAGTTAGTTCATTAAGAGATAAATTGTACTGTACATAAAGTTTTTTAAATGAGACATATAGTAAAAACCCTAATTTTGTAGGAAATAATGAATAATACATCCCTTTAAAGGCATATGATCAAACTTTTCTGTCCAACCCGATCAACCAGCCGACCGATATCTAGATCTTTTGATGACATCAGTCGATTCATTTCCCCACCATACACGCACCGAATATCGTACGAAAAATTAGTTTCGTTCGATATTATCTGTGCGTCTATGGCCACCTTAACTTACATATGCAAATTAGGATTCGGATTCGGCTTGGCTATGCACAAGGAATCTTGCTGAAAAAGGCCGAATCCTGGCCGAGTCCAGAACCAAATCCTGGATTCGGTGCATCCCTACTCCTTATAGATCTGCTACTGTCCCTGTCTGTGTTTCAAATTGGGGTGGTTGTGTGTGTCCTGAGGGTCCCTGCACAAAACACAGAAGGAATGGGACAGCCAATCACAACCCTGCAGTCACACAAACAAAGACAGGCTTCAGTTCCCTATGTAGCTCCCAGTTTTACTTTGAAAGCAGCTAGTAAGTTGCAGGTAAAACTTAGTCACTTTGTAAAATGTATAATGAAGCAATAGTTTCTTAATGAATCAGATGCAATTTGAGAGTAGGACTGCCCAGATATGGGATGACCGATGTAGTTCTCCATCTTAAATATGTTCCAATATATCGACAAACAATCCCTGTTTTGTTTAAAGGGTAGGGCATTTTTTAGCAGCTGTATGCACAAAATGTCTTAATATCTTAAATATATTGATAATGGGTTGAGTGCAGAGAACCTCTTGTATTTGTCAGTTCTCTATAAGGTCAGCCTAGCTGTTAATTGCAATTGCAATGAGCTGATTGTTGCTGGTTCCCCTGCACAACCTGGGAATTCAGCAGGCAGGAAGTGGAACAGATGGCAGGACCAGTTGTGTTTTAGGAGAATGTTTTAAATAAGTCAGCCCCACACACATATTTTTCATGCACATTCCTTCTGTAGTTAAAGAAGTATAATGCAGTGGCAGATTCTTGCTTTTACACAATATAGGGTAAATTTATCAAAGAGTGAAGTTCCGCCACTAGAGTGAAATTCCGCCACCCTCCATTCATTTATATGGGAATTTGAAAGGTGTATTTATTAATGGGTGAAGTGAAAGCTCACCCTTTGATAAATACGCCTTAAAAAATCCCATAGAAATGAATGGAGAGTGGCGGAATTTCACTCTAGTGGCAGAACTTCACTCTTAACTTCACCCTTTGATAAATATACCCCATGTCTCCTTTAAATTATGGTGCATGGTGATGTTGTCTCCTGAAGATGTTTTGGTGGAGGGGCCTAGTAATAGTTACACCATTGGTAATGGGGACTGGCTAAATAGAATATCATGGCAAGTCTTGGCCTGCTTAGCAAATTTATTTAAGGAATGGTGCAGCTCCTTATGTGAAAAATATGAGGATACCTGTATTAGAATTCACCATGGGATTCTATGAGCATATAAAGGTCATACCTAAACTCAAATTTCACAGGGATCACTTAAGGGGTTCCAGGTGCAGGTTCATCTCTCTCCCCACTAGCCCCGGGGCAAGGTTGTAGCTCTCCGGGTGTTGAGAGTTGTAGTTCACTAGCCTATGTGGGGAAGCCAGTTGCACTACAACTTTCTATATCCCCTTAGTAGGGACTGCCATACAGCTCTCCCTGCCCATTTAAAATTTGTAAAATTAACATGGTAATTGGGGTGTGACCACAAAATGGGTGTGGCAAAAAATTTTTGCCGCACTACGCACGGCAAACAAACCTTTATGCAGCCACGCTGTCTCCTGTACCTTCCTAACAATCCGCTCTGAGCTGGCAACGTAAATATTTTAATATTTTATGGTTGGGGGTCACCACAACATGAGGAACTGTATTAAAGGGTCGCAGCATTAGGAAGGTTGAGAACCACTGATCTAATCAGACTGCGAGCGCAATGCTCCAGTGACGTCACAGATTTTTTTTTTTTGCGTTGGGTCAGATTAGCTATCATTGCACATGCTTCACGTGTGCAGCTTTGCTCCCTTGAGCACAACATAATCTATGACACGCTTGGGGAGAGGGGGAGTGGTTTTTTGCACATGCGCTTTAGCGAAGAAGAGGAAAAGGAAGCCTGTAATCCTTTCTCAAGATGGTGGCTGTGTTTTACTGATCAAGAGCTGGACATGATGCATGATGTTCTGCTTTAATATACACATAGGTAATCTAACACTATTGCGATTTAAGGCATCTGTACAAGAACTTTTGATATAGGTAGTGCTTAACTTTTTCCTTTCCTTCTCCTTTAAACAAAAGGGCTGTTGGCCTGGGCAGTCTCTCTTCTTTAAAAACTGCAAGTGGGTTGGGATTAAGCCTGTGAAACCAATGCTTTGGTGTTGGCAGTCTCTCTCCTTATAAAAGATAATGATGGGGGAGAATCCCAGTCATGAGCTGATGCTGCAACCTAATGTGCCCCTCCCCTCACCAACCTTCCCCAGTATTTCCCTTTTGTGACTGCAATCACAGAAGGTCTGGGGAAATTATTGTCCCTTTCCATAGACCTCCCATAATTTCTGTCATGGAGCAGCAGGACTGGGTCGGCAGAGCCCAGGTTTTTTCCCAGTGTCCCACTGGCCCAGGCCAACACTGTAAATACTAATGAAACACGGTACCAGGGAATACGTGCTAAACTATCCCACTTTTTCATGTGCATGGCAATATACAGCAGAAAATACCACGTTAGCACCAAACAAAATATGTTAAATCTTCGTGCAGCCCTTCCTGCTTGCCTTAAGTGTGCACTTGCAATACAAAAATATGTTAAAAGGCTACAATAGAATTGCACACCTACAAATGCATTTTTGGTAAGAGTTGGAAATAACGGATTTTTTTATTTGTTTAAACATTGGACCGCCAGGAATTTGTGTTCTGAAAATCCCGCTTTGAGCCTGAGATAAATGACAACGCTGGGAAAGATTTCTCTACTTGAGTTTTTATTACAATCCGTAGCAATAGATCTTTTGAAAAATGTTCAAAGAAAAAAACATATAAAAAAACATTGTGGCCTGATTTCATAGACCCAGGCCTATAAATCATTGTTCCAGAAGCAGATGGAACATTAGCTGGGTCAAAATCTCTTCAAACTGAGAAATATCTTCTTCCTGAAGGAGTTCTTTTTTTTCTAATTGTTTAGCAGGAGAAAGAGACAGAACCTGGACCCTATTTTTACCTCTAAATTCTGTCTTTATAGCCGGATGAATGTATTGTCTCTTTTGTCTCATGCCTTTTTGCAATCTCTCTCTCATAAGCTTTTTTTCCCTACAGAGTTTGATGACATTTCATCTTAAAGTTTGGTGACTTATCATTAACCCAAGTGATGTTCTATTCTGCTATATAAATAAATATTTCTTCCTATTATGGCTGGGATGATACAGTACACCTCACATTTTATATCTGTGCCAAAATGGCTTTAAGAAGCTTAAACATCTTTTTCATCTCCAAGGGTTTACATTGACAGGGAATATGTTATATTTATCTTGGTGGAACTGTGATTGATATGCTAGCTGGGGCAGATATACATGTTTAATACAGTTATCACAATTACTGTATTTGTCTCTAGAGCCTTCTGAAAAATTCTGTACCATTTTAGAAATAGTTTAAGAAATTTACTCTTCAGTATCTCACACAACCTGTCACTCTTCATGCAGTCTTCATGCTGAGGTCTGGGTCAGATTTTGATTGACAGGTAGGTCTAATAAGTCTTTTTTTTTTTTGGGGGGGGGGGTCCTTTCTTAGCAGAATAACTCAAATAATAAACTCCAGCACATACAAAAAGGTAACAAAATAACAGACTCTGGCAAACACCCTGCACGCAGAGAAACATGATTTCCATTAGAGTCGGTTATTTATAAAGAATGAGCACCTAGGTTAAGCGTGAATCCCCACAAAGAATGAATTAGACCTAGCTGTCAATCAAAAACTGACTCCACCTACTGCATGAAGACAGAATGAAGAGAGACAGGTTGCTCAGAGGGGGAGAGTGAAAAGTAACTTGATTATTTCATAAATGGCACAGACTTTTTAATTGATGATATTTAGAAAGTTTATTATTTCAGCAAGATGATGTTTATTCAATTTTCATTTTTGCAGCAGATGTCCTTTAACAAAGCTTAGGTTCTAGGTCTTTTCTTCTCCAATAAGATGTATTAAGGGGAAAGACTCAACTAGGGTTCTCCATTTGCTTCTTGTTGCCCATGAGCATATCAAAGTTTACTAACACATTAGGGGAGCACAAACAATTTCTGCATGCCTTCTGTACCTTCTGTAACTTGCATCATTGGTAGGGGAGGAAGCATAAAGGTTTTGGCCTGTTACTGGTAGGGTTACTTCCAGCTGGTCTTAATACAAAGGTGGCACCATTTCCCTTTATCTGCCTTCTAAAAGCATTTACTCCCTTTAGACTGTTATCAGGACCAGAGCATCACACACAGAGAGTTGAACACACTCACCTGACATTATTTTCATTAACAATGAAGAGCGTGAGGCAGTTTATTTCTTTCTTTCTTTTACATGAATGTTCTACAAAAGTAGTGCCTCCTGTTGGCCATACATTTCTTTTTTTAACAATTGTTTTTTTATTGTAGTTTTATGCACATACAATCTTATCCATGTTTGTAATAAACATTTGAAACAATGTGTGTGTAATGCTTCATTCTTCAAAATACTGCTTGTATCCATTAAAATATATGGACTATGAGGTTATATAATTATACACAGTAGATTAAAAACATCATTGTGCTTCTAGGTTATAGCCTTATTCATGAATGAATGTTCTACAAAAGTAGTGCCTCCTGTTGGCCATACATTTCTTTTTTTAACAATTGTTTTTTATTGTAGTTTTATGCACATACAATCTTATCCATGTTTGTAATAAACATTTGAAACAATGTGTGTGTAATGCTTCATTCTTCAAAATACTGCTTGTATCCATTAAAATATATGGACTATGAGGTTACATAATTATACACAGTAGATTAAAAACATCATTGTGCTTCTAGGTTATAGCCTTATTCATATCAACCCTATACATTGTCCATTTTCTTTTACCGATGTGCTTTTATAACCACCAAATATTTGGCCTAAACTAAGCTAAATTTAACTATTAACTATAAATGCAACCAAGAGTACAACATATATTGCTTCATCCCAAGAGAGTCCACCTGCCCATATATATTTTAGTATAGGTATTGTGTGATGATATATGTGCATAATATTAGGGATTATGGGAGTTAGGGATAGTAATTGGGGCTTGGTGGAAAATATATCTAAACCTTGGTAGTAGTCGGATTTTAAACAGATTTATTTTTCCTAAAACTGTTAGTGGCATCTGCGTCCATGACTGTATCTTTGTTTCTAAGTTCACCAGGATTGGAGCTAGGTTGATATATGATCTGGGGGAAATTATCAACTGGAAAAATTACGGATTTAGCCCAGTTTATATTGAGTCCTGAAAATATTGTGTGATTATTGATCAGGTTTATTGCCTTTGTAAGGGATGTATATGGATTTTCAATAAAAAGCAGAGTATCATCTGCATACATGCCAATTTTTTCCATGAGAGGGCCAACCTTCAAACCTACACTATCCCTATTTTCTTTCACCAGCATAGCCAAAGGCTCCATTGCTAGAGCAAATAACAAAGGGGAAAGAGGGCAGCCCTGCCGAGTCCCACTGGCAACTTCGAAGGACCCAGATATATTTTAGCACATGGCTCCAATATAAAGCCTGCACCCATTTTAGGAAGTTGTTTCCAATGCCCATTATGTGTAGGATGGCCCACAAATATTCTGAATCCACTGAGTCGAAGGCTTTTTCATTATCGAGCGCTACCACCACTGTATTTTTGCATCCACATTTATCAAGGAGATGGACCTATATGATGAAAGTGGGTGTTTCCCTGCCTTGAGGAGGAGAGTAATTGAGGTTTCATCCATGGAACTCGGCAAGGCACCCCCCTCCAATACAGCATTGTACAGTGTTTTTAACCTGGGAATTATAGTTAAGCCATTAACCCCATACACTCTGATGGGAGACCATCTAATTCTGGAGTTTTCCCAGGTAGTAAAACTGATATGACCTCCATAATCTCTTGATCTGTTATTTGTTGGTTTAAGAAATCCCTTTCCTGTATTTCTAACCTGGGCAGTGGTATTTGCTGCATGTATTCTTCAATGTCTTGTTTACTGGCAGTGAGTTTAGATTAGTATAGTTGCTTATAGTATAGTGCAAATGCCTCATTTATTTTTTCTGGGGAGGTAACCAAGTTATCATGTGTATCCTTGATTGTGGGAACATTGATATTGGCCCAATTGTTAGAAGAGCCAAAAATTTACAATTTTTTTCCATGTGGCAAACAGGTTTGCCCTATGGTGTAAGAATTGTTTATTTACTACTTCCGTTTGGGCTATTGCATACTTTTGCCTTAGTGTTTGGAATTCCTGCATATTTTCTGGTATGATTCTTCCTGAATTACTTGGCCTTGAAGTGTTGTAATTTTTTTTAAGGGCTTCTTTATTGTATCTCTTGATATGAGAGATATATTACCCCCTGGAATATGCTTTTAAAGAGTCCCATACTATCTGGGGGGATGCAGTACCTTCATTAATGTCAATGTAGACCTATGGCCATACATTTCTAACTGCATCTTACAGGCTGGATTGTACACTCCATGGCTCTCCCATAACCTTCTCTAACTTATAGTTAATAACAAAGAATCCAGAAATGAACAATCAAAGAGATACAGAACTTTGCTGATGATTATATTTTATATTCTGTTTTCATTTTATAGATGGGGGTAGGATGAGATAAAACATATTTATAACCATCGGATAATTGGTGTTTTTAAAATCCTTTCATCTTTAAACACTTTAATTAAATTTAAATTAAAGGCAACATTATACAATTTGATGACAGCATGTTGCAATACCAGTGTGCTGAGCATTTAGTACATGACACTATTTACTTGTGTGATGATTCTATTTAAATTGTTACTAACCCTGACAAGTGAAATGTGCTTGAAGTATGGGCAACATTTATATAATCATATTTACGCAAGCAATTACATAATTTTTGAGAACATCAACACAAATGTGATGGTTTTTGGATGGGAACAGCAACTAAAGGGGTTGACATTTCTGTAAAGTACAATGCACTCCATTATGGCATTATGGCAGCCAGGTACTGCACACTTTGCTAGATTAGAAATTAGCACCAGGAAATAATTCATCTGATTGTTGAGAGGGACACTGAAAATTATGTTGACAGACAAAACATTATTAACATTAACATGTATTTCTTTAGCACCAACATATTTCGAAATGTCATTAACTGGTTTTTGGATTTTTGTTGCGACTTTGTTACCATTTAGGACATAATCAAGAACTGTTAACTTTAAACTTCTTTGTAGCTACTTGCCCAATTTTCACATTTTTCTAGAATTTTATCTTACTAGTAATTAAAGTATTTTTTTGTTGTTGTTCTTATCATGTTCTCTGGGTTTGTTTGCCCGTCAAATCCCTGTCTCCTTTTGGTTGGCTTTAAACCACAAAGCAAAGAAAGCTTCCATTGACTTCTATGTGACTTCAGTAGTTTTTAGATTGCAAGGTTTTGTATTAGTTGTTTTACAGCTAATACATTATGAATTGTTTAAGCTTTAAAGTAATTAGAATAATCCACAATTTTTCAAGTAAAAAAAAATACAATTTGGGGAAAAAATACCAATGTTTTTGAATCAGCCCCATAGTATTGTGTGGCTAATGTGTATGGTAACAGGTGGGAAAAGGATATCAACTTAGGGTTAGACCACATGGGAAGATTTCAGGGAGAGTAGTGGCATGGCGACTAATCGGCACTTCTTTGGGGCGACTAATCTCCCTGAATTGCTTGCCCATGTCTGGCACCCGCTAAACTGTAAGTCGCCTGCACATGTTTCACCTCTCTGCATTTTTCTAAGTCGCTCAAAATTGCCTCACGAGGTAATTTTCAGCGAATTAGTGCCGCGTGTGAAATAGGTGCAGGCGACTTACAGTTTAGCGGGCGCGAGGCATGGGCAAGCAATTCAGGGAGATTAGTCACCTCAAAGAAGCGCTACTAATCTCCCTGAAATCTTCTCGTGTTGCTTAACCCTTAATGTTTCCCAGCATATCTTGATTGAGTAAATCCTAACCATATTGCACAACTTTGCCAGCTATTCCCCTTTAAATCGTTTATTTTTAAAAGTAGCAATTAAGATAATGGTTGATCTGACTGTGGCTGCTCTGTGAATACACAGCAGAAAAGGTTTCTCTTTCTCTTCACCCTGAACTCCAATTTTGAGATATTTTAAATGTTACTGCCACATGACAAGACTAATTGAGAACTCATTGGTTACAAATGATAAAATGGTCTGTATATACCAGGGCACCTAAGGGCAGATACAGAGTTACTAATAGTTACTAATAGAGCTTTTATGCAATATTTTTGCCAAGTTGTACAAATCATTTTGATCCCGAAAACAGCCTGGCAAACCATTATATTTCTGCTAAGATCTATTGCATTTAGGTTATTGACAGACTAGATTTATCTTTTCTGCAATTACAGTTTAGGGGAGCTGTTTGACATTTATTAATTGAAATGGTTGGGCAGGATGTTCAATCATGGATATGCTACACGACTCTTCTCAATTAAACGAGTCAATAATGTTACCTGCACAGGATACTCCTTCCTAAGCATTCATGAGAGATTTGCAGCAGTGATTTATATTAGCTTTTTCTCTTAGCTTGGTTTTAGCCATGGTGTCTTTGAGTTGGACATGACTGTTCTTTAGGAAGTTGCCCTCTTTTAGGATCTTAGATCTCTTGTATTTTTAGCAGGTTAATGCCATGCTTTAATCAGGGCTCTTCCTGTCAGGGGGCCTATCGGCTCCCAATGGGGGTTGCCAGGGCCAAGGAGGAAGGTCAAAGTCCAAGTTTGCTGTACAGAGTGGGAATAAACAATAAACGTAATCAAAGTCCAGGCAAGAGTTCAAAAGGCAGGCAGAAAAGTATCAAGGTCAAGCAGGGTCAAAGTCCAGGAATCAATAGTCAATGAATGATCAAACACCTAGGAACATGCAACACAAATCCTATACTTGGGCATTGAACCAGCGTCCATGGTGTCCTTTTATTTGAATTTGGCGCTGATTCGTGATGTCATTGTGCCGAAGTTCTGACGCAGGCATCACTGTGCCAGCACCACTACCCATGTGTAGCTGAAGGGTGCTGCGATCTTGGATCCACCGTCGATGGGGAAGGATGCGCTGGCTGGCGTTCCTGACACTTCCCAACTTAATCAGCATCATATGTGTACTCATACTCTTTTAAAAATGGGCTAAAAAACTTGTAACTTATTCATCAAACTGGTAACTTATTCATCACATATTTATTGTGGTATGTATCTAGTATTTAGTTACTCCATTATGGGCAACATTCTGTATTGTACAATAGAACTGAGGCCTGTGTTTCTAGATAGGGCAAAACAGGGAATAAGTTGTTGAAGAACAATACAATTGTGTATTAAAAGTGTATTTAGAGCTCATCAATGATGGGGAAAAGTCCATATTGCAGGCCATAAAAAGTGTAATTTTTGTGTAAATGTTCTTTTTTTAGATTTGGACGTTTTAATTATGTTTATTCATTTGATTTTCAGTTCACCAGAAATAAAGTCTTCATTAAATTATCTTCTGTTTTCTGTCAGTCTTTCTAATATTGAAGTTTAACAGTTCATTTTTTACTATTTTTGACATTTGCTGCAGATCTGATAAGACATACAGTAAAGGATCATTTACAAAGTGCACCCATGGTTGTGGTCATGCAAAGATTGTCTCAGTTGTTGCACCATTGATTAAAAGTACTAAAGATGCTTCTTCCATGTTTTGGCACAAACTTTGAATGTGTCCTCCTATTTTGTTCAGATGTATCATATGCAATGAAACTATTGATGCATGGGGAACCCTGAAGCAACTGCCACCTCTAAGGTCTATTGGCCTGCGTCACTAGATGCACAATCATGTGCAGATGCAATTTTATCATGTGATAATCAGTTTACATCCATTGAAATGCAAGCTCAATTGCATATACAAGTATGGGACCTATTATCCTAAATGCTCGGGACCTGGAGTTTTCCAGATAAGGGATAATCTTTGATAATTTGGATCTTCATACCATAAGTCTACTAGAAAATCAGTTGAACATTAAATAAACCCAGTAGACTGGTTCTGATTCCAATAAGGATCAATTATATTATACTTTAGACCTAGTAAAGGGTACTATTTTACTGTTCCAGAGATAAAAGGAAATACTTTTTGTGATGCAATTGCACCAAGTGCAACTTTCTCTTGCAGCTGGAATTTAGAAATGCATGCATACATGGCGACTTGCACCCGTAATTTGCGCAAAGCTTTTACGTTGTAAATAGCTGCTCTGTTATTTAATCAGTATGCAGCATTGACTGGTTAAATGCTAAAACTTTGGTAGCTGGCTACAGGTTACAGCTTTTGCAAAAAAATAAAATAAAAAAAGAAGCAAAATTATTTAGAAATAGGTTGCTCCATATATCTTTCTAAAATATTGCAATACTTAATTTCTTCAGTTGTGTACTGAATATGATACAATGTAAAAACAAACAGGGGCCATTTATCATACTTATTTTCTATTTACTATGAAGCATACAGTACCTCCTGATGTGCACACATTATAAATACAATCAGGCAGCATCCTTCTGAAGCTAATGCCAAGGATTTCCTCTGTGATGGATAATATGTTTGTTATTCACAGTAGGGTAGACATAAAAAGTGTAAAAGATAACTTGTATTTACAATCTTTAAAATCAAGATTATGGTACGGATAGAACATACACAAGTTTGTTAGTGTTTAGGGAAGGTAAACATTTAATCAGATCTCTTAAACTTATATTAATAATGAATTCCAAGTTTGCAGTTTTTGAAATACAAAATAATATATTCATTGGAAGCATATCTATGTCACAAAGAGAGGCATTGGCAGCTTAATGGAAACCCTAAACAACTGCAAGAGACTAATATGTTTATATATGTTGGCATGATCCGTTTACATGAAATTCAATGTATTAAAACAACGTAACTTATTTTATTGTACATATGCAAGATCTTTTACTTGCAATGCCTGGTCCCATACCATAAGGCTACCAAAAAAACATAAAAAATGGGAGGATTGTTTTGCTACCAACATGAATTGGTACTAGTTTCCTTACAATCGAGTACAAGTTATTGCTTTAACATTATGGAGAAAAATGAAATAATTTTAAAAACATGAATTGGTTACGGCATTAATAGGGAACAAGACCTACTTTTGTCTACTGGGATCAAATTGTTGCAGTATACTGTACTCAAAATATACTCAAAACCTGCCTGAAAAATATATTTGTAGATATTCCCAACTTTAACATTTAATAAAGTCCTTTCAGAAACAACCACCTACACTGCTTGAAATGGGGTGCCAACAAGCAGGTAGACTCAAGGCAATTCTCTCTCCTTTGTACATGGGAATAATGTCATTATGTGATAGCTAGATTTTGGAACTACTTTTTAATGGGAAAGTGACGGCCAGATTTCCCACCCCACACAATTTTAGACTGCACCTATATACCACTAATACCACCTAGATGTCATCAGGAGTCCTCCCATGGTGTGTGATTCCACCTGCATATTATGAGTGTGAGTTCTGATTTTCCCAGAAGTTTCCAATGCCACAATCCTGCGTCAGTCAGCTAACTATGAACACGTTAGAAACACGTTAGAAAGGGTTACTCGGTTGCCTTGTTACAGCCAGGTGAGGGTAAAAAGGCACGGCTCAATCTGAACATAGACATTATGTTAAAAAAAAAAACCATCGCAAACAATACTTAACATTAATGACATATGTAAAAATAATTTGGTGACATTTTTCTCAACAGCCACAGATACATGAGGTCAGTGCTGGGCTGCAGACTTAGGCCCAGATTTACTAAAGCGTGAGGCGTCTAACGCTGGCGCAAATACGGTAGCGAGACATCATTTTGCAACTTTGGAAATTCACTAACACCGAATTTTCGCTAGCGAAGTAGATAGACTTGCGCAACTTTTCACCCTTACACCAGGTGAAGTTGCGCAACTTTTCACCCTTACACCAGGTGAAGACTTTACTTTGCCTGGTCAGACCAGGTGAAGTTCAATACAATAGATAGGAGTTTGAAAAAAAAAATTTGGAAAATTTTTCTAATTTCCAGAAAAACGCTGGCGTGTTTTACCATTGTAGGGTGATAGTCTGAAAAAGATCGTTTTTTTTGGGGGGGGTTACCCTCCTTCCCCCCTACATTTCCTAAAATATGGCAACTCAAATATACAGGCACATGTAGGACAATAGGACAACTTTATTTAATTTATTAAGGCCTCTTGGGCCTCCTCCTCCCCTAACCAGGGTCTGGTGTCATTATCTTCCACCCCCTCCACCTTGCATTCCTTGCATTCCTACTCCTATCCCAGATCTCTGCTCAGATCAATTATCAAATTGATAAAGGTAAAAATATTTAGATTGACATGACAAAGTACTACCTGGTTAATTGTTGTTTTTACAATCCCCCACACTAACCACCCCCACCCCTTTGATTTTAAGTATTTTAAGATAATGATTCTACTGATCTTTGTGCTTGAAAAATAAATAAAAAACAAATTAAAAAAGAAAACATTCATTGTTTTCTTAGATTATTAAAACATAGATTTTTATCAGTTTATTTGGAAAATGGTATTCCTATAATTACAGATAATAGGTCCCCTACCTGTACTTTGTTTTCATACATCAATATATAAATCTATAAAAACAAATTCATGAATAGAAAGTAAATTACTAAAGATCTTGCACTAATACCATTTTTCGTGTTTTATCCAATGCCAGCCTTCAGCCGAAGTGTTGTAAAGGTCATCAACATTGGACTATGGTGCAGTGGAAATGTTTCTTCTGGAGTTTCTAAAGGAGTTTCCCCATCTGGCATTCTGTCAGAAAAGCCTGGGTTTGGCAGACACCAGGAAAACACTAAACAAATAAAATAACGCATGTGGAAACATTTGGTGGACAAGGAGGTATAGTCTGGAGTACTTTTCAATGGATTTCGACTAGGATTCTGGGTTCCATTGAAAGCTAAAGCATACAATAACATTCATGCCAATTCCATGCTTCCTATTTTCGGTCATCAGTTTGGGGAAGGCTATTTCAGCATAATAACAAACAGAGCATGAACAAAGTAAGCTCCATACAGAATTAATTGCTGACACTGGAGTGGGGTACTTGACGGTTCTGCACAAAGCCATACCCTAGCCTAGACAGAGCTATGACCCTAACCTAGGGTTACCCATACAGCCTGGTTTTTGGAAGGGCTGTCCGGGTGAAAATTAGGAAATCCAGACAGGACATTGAAATGAATCACATTTCAATCAGTCAGCCACTGATAACCATGTCCTGAGCCCCACCCCTACATCACTGGCCCACTGCGTATGTCACTGGCCCACCCTTCCCCAATGGCACTGGCCCACCCACAGATTTCACTGGCCCTCCCCCCTTGTTACTGGCCTGACCCATGCTTATTTTCCCTAAATGGAAAAGGTGGCCCCGAAACGTTGCATTACACATGACGTTAGAGTCCTGCAGCGGGTCGGGTATCCTGCGGGTTGCATATAGAAGTTCCGGGTGAGGTATAGAAGTGTTTCGGTGGTTCTGCAGGTTTGCGGGTTGAGGGTCGGGCCGCGGATCTTCTCCATATCGATTTTTACTCCTTTTTTTTTAGCACATCTACTTCCGATGATGTCACTTCTGGTTTACGACAGCACTTCCTCTTTTACTCCTTTTTTTCTGATCATGGCCACTTCCGATGATGTCACTTCCGGTTTACAATGACAGCACTTGATGGTCAATGGGTCACGGGTCCGGTTTGTGGATAAGGTATTTGCGGGTCGGGTTGCGGGTCCAATCGGGTAAGAATGCAGGTCCGGGTTGCGGATTGCAGGTTGCAGGTACGGGTTGGGTACGGGTCCCAAAAAATTGACCCATGCAGTACTCTACACAACGTTCTAACAGCTAAAAACCTTTCCAAAACAACAGAGTCTTTGATAATAGTATATTTAATTGCAGTGGGAAGAGCTCCTTCATTTTAATACCCAGGGTTTTGGAATGAGATGTTGCACCGGCAGGTGTCTAGATACATTCGGTCATATAATATATGACCTAGGTGTAAAAATTCATCAGCAACTGTAGCATATCTTACTCTTTTAGTTGCTATTAGTCACTGGAAATTGTTATTTTGCACTTCAGTACCAAGGACTGCAGAACTTCTAAACATACTTTAGTTCTCTCATACTTATTTTTCATACACATATTTGACATCTTACATCTAACTTGATTTATCACACAGTCAGTTTGTTCATTTTTTTATATCTCCTGTCCAAAAACCTCTTTCATAAATGTCACTCTTCTCTGGAATAAATCTCAAGTACAGTATATGCATATCCTGAGAAGTAAAAACTTTCATTATGCAAAGGAAACACAAATGCTATTTATATATTAATTTTTTACACTTACCGGACCATCCTGAATTCCAGCACCTCGAAGAAAGAAATATTTTTCTTGTTCAGTTCCATATTACTAGTTAACCATTGTGCAGCAATGTACACTTTGCCTAAATCTAATTTTATTTGGGTTTATAGGTCAAGGCAGACACATTTATGAACCTGTCAGACATAATATGATCCCTGTTTCTATGCATGTCAAGTGAGACACATTTGATTTAAACCATAGGGTGTTATTTACTAAATCTCGAATTAAGCATATTTTTTTTCAATTAAAATAAAGTCGACCAAACTCCCTTCCATAAATTGAACTAATTTATCAATAATTTATCTGAGTGGAGAAGAGTTCCGATAAAAACGAGTGTCAATTCGTATGGTGTGATCGACACTCTGAAAATTTGATTTTATGGAATTGTCACTTTGAAAACTTAACTTTATCGGATTATCGGATTAATAATATCCATAATAAGTAACTAGTGATGGGCGAATCTCCCCAGTTTCACTTCGCCGAAAAATTTGCGATTTTCCAGAGAAATTCGCGAATTGGCGAAAAATTTGCAAAACGAGTCACGGCACGCTTTTGACGCGTGTCGCGGCAACTTCAAGATGTTGCGTCATTTTCGAAATTTCGCTGGCGTTTCGTGAATTTATTCGCCAGCGGCGAATCGCGTGAATTCGCCGCGAATTCACCCCATGCAAGTAAATTTGCCCATCCCTATGAGTAACTAAATTTACCCCAGAAATTCTAGTTTAAAAATCTCCATAGATAATTTATTAGATCATAAAATACTCTTGTTTTGAAGGTTAATATAACCTTCAGAGAATCTCAACCAGAGCACAGAATATGAAATTATTGTTAATTGACTGGAGCTGGGGGACACTGGATGCAAATTTTATACCCAGGCCCATGGGGCTATAGTTATGCCATGGAATCCTACCAACAGTATCTGACCTTTTGCTTTAGCACCACTATTACCAGACAAACTAGCTGGAGAATAATATCCAACATGGCTGCTGGTTCCTCCTTAGCACGTGTTCCACAGTTGAATGCAAAAAAACTTGGCCACTGCCCATTCCTCAATATGTGTTCCAGAGGAGCATTCAAACCACTTGAACAGTGTATGCAGCCTATTATGTTGTAACCACAATAATAGGAATGTTATAAGCCTTAAAATAATAGCATAACAATATATATGTGCAGGGAGAGAGCAGTGAAATTAAACAATGATCCCCCCCACCCCTGATATTCCAAGATCAAGTAGAGTCAATTTAGTTTAGACTATGCGCCATGGGATTTGGCTCAATACTAATTACACTACATTATTAACTCAAGTTTATTACGGGTTATATTAACCAGAGGTGTATATGCCCTTCAATCTAGCTTCAAATACAGCAGGCAGATGATGGTTTAAAACCTGTTTACATGCTCCCTTTATTTTCAGTGTTGTGTACCTGTTTATTGCTGCCTAGACTGTTTGCTGAATGACTAAACATCTTGTCTCATAATTATTTGGCAAGGTTTTTCTATGCCTGTGTAATAATAATAGATTGCCAGCTTGTGCCTAATTAGTAATAGCTGTCAGTAAACACTATTATGGTGCCTGTGACTGACATGATATTTAAGTTAGCAGCTTGCTGACAGATATTAGTAAGATAATTAGACATATATTTCAAGCATAAAGAACATATAAGAGTTGAGGAAAATAACAGAGACTCTGTCAGTAGCGGGTGCAGCCAGTGCCAAGTTTGTCAAATGTGCAATTGTGAGGAAATGTATATATAAATATATATATAATATATATATATTTTTTACTATATTCCTTTGCACAATTAAATGTGTGAATGACACAAATTACTGTAGTAAAGCATCACACAGATTGATTGTGGCCTATAATAAAAGCTGACATTTAACAGCATGGCAGCAGGCACATTTAGTAAAAAAGAATATCTGTGCTGCGGGGTGAATGTATTGTCAAGGGCTAACATTGATATATACCATGATGTTCTAAGAAGCACATTACTGAAAACTAACTTTATATCCTGTATCTATAATCTGGGCAGTTCCCTTTCAACATTGTATAAAGGAAACTGGAAATAATATATATCAATTTATAATATATATATATATATATTATATATATCTATATAGATATAGATATATATATATATTTATATGTAGATATATATATATTATGTTAAAACATTTTTATTTTACTTTAAGACCTGTGAGTGCGGTTCCCTTTGTTTCGATAGATATATATATACAGTATATATATATATATATATATATATATATATATAT
>CM044447.1:101642072-101668783 GCA_024363595.1 Xenopus borealis
GATTATATATATATATATATATATATATATATATATATAAAACACATATATACATGTATGGAAGCTGCTATCCAGAGTTTTTGGACTCCAGATTAGGGGTCTTTCCATAATTGGATCTCTGTTCCTTAAGTCTACTAAAAAATCATTTACTTATTAATTAAACCTGATTGTTTGACTAAAACTAACTTTATATACTGTATCTATAATCTTTGAGGGTCTCATCATGGCTGTACAGGCAGTTGGAAATTAGATATTCTATATATTTGAATTAAAGTATATATACAGGTATGGGACATGGGGCTTTCTGGTTAAGGGTTATTTTTGTACTGTAAGCGACTAAAAGTTAACATAATGCTGATTGTCCTGCTATGACCAATATGAATAGCTTGAGATATTTTGTCTCTCATTCTCAAAAGCTTTAAAAGTCACAACAACCATTTAGTGAAACACCTGAACTCATCCCTGTGGAGCAAACATTTGAAAAGCCATATGGTGTGTGGAAATTACATATTGTGCTAAGGGGCTAATTTTATTTTCTTCTGCCAGAAACTTCTATTTCTGACTGACATACTGAAATTGAAGACATCTGTTGTCCCTCTTGGAGGATCAGCATCCAGTAGTTATGCCAGTAAGTAAACTATATTTGCCTTTAAATGTAGAAAGCGAGGGCTGGGTATTAACAATTTGGTTGCAACTTTTAGTCATTCTATTGTTCGTTTTTATAAATTTGACTTTATAAAGGAAAAAAAAATATAAGCTTGAAAGGAACAGGAGAAATCCCGGGCTTTCACTGTGCTATCCCAATGTTTCTTAAACCTGCGAACTGCGAACCGGTTTGTCTTAGCACGGCAGAAAACATCTGATTTCACCGTCCAGATACACTGCGCAGGGGTCTTACAAAGAACAACACAGTAGGCTCGTGTGTTACAAAGCAAGTTCCGATTTATTAGGGTTACAGCAGTTGCTTATATAGCCAATATGACGTGTTACAATAGGTGTGCCTTAGGCTAAGGGAAAATGAGAAGTATTATTCTGTGTGTCTGCAAAATGAATATTCTAGAAGTTGGGAGAGTGGGGTGTGCTGGTATGCGTGATAGGAAAAGATAAAAAACATATTCACCCAAGGGTAACACAGAAACTCGTTTTGCACAAAGAAGTTTGAGCAAGTACAGAAGTTTCAAGGACAGAAGTTAACCCTTAATGTACCCTTTCAAAGCTCACTGGATTTTTCAGGATCTTTGAAAACTTGAATTTGATATTGTGGTTTTCCTCTGAAATTTTCTTGGGAAAAAAAAGGTAATATCGATTATTAATTAATAGGCCCGTATGCGGGAGAAGAATGTTTTTAAATGCTGTGTCCAAAAAGTAAACATACCAGTAATTCACAGGACAGATGCAGTGGGTGTCTTTGCTTTTTACCATGCATCGCTAGGGTCCTACAATTGATTCCAGCCAGGAGTGGAGCTTGCTTCTTCTCCCAATGTTAGAAAATAGGTTTCAACCAGGTACCCAATTCCTTCCATATTCCAAAACCTACAGTCAGGACAACTGACCCCTGATACAAATTGATCATAGTGCAATGGTTCCCAAACTGTGTGGCTAGCCCTGGATGGCTCCCGTGTCATGGGGGCTCAACCTGAAAATCATTAAGGCTGAGATTTGGGGATGATGCCCATTTACTCTTCTGCATCAGACTAGATGCTTGAGATGAGATTTGGAGTTGAACACTTAAGGTGGCCATAGACAGGGAGATCCGCATGTTTGGCGATATTGGCAAACGAGTGGATCGCGCCCCAATATGCCCACATTGAGGTGGTTGATATTGGGCTGATAATGGAGGCGATACGGGTGGTCGGATGGCGGGACCGCATACACTCGCCCGCGATCCAACTGTGTTTTTTAACCTGTCCAACTGAGATCTGGCTGACTTTTGGCCAGATATCGATCGGGGAAGCCCGCCAGATTACCCTGCACACAGGCTAATAAGCTGCCGATTCGGTCTGTCTGCAGCTTTTATCGGCCTGTGTATGGTGGCCTTAAGAGGCACATTTACTATGGGTTGAAGTGAAAATTCAAATTAGAAAATTTGAATTTCTAAGTAATTTTTGTCAATTTGAATAAAAATTTTTTTGAAAATTAGAATTTTTAAAGTACTGTCTCTTTAAAAAAATTCAACACTTGCCACCTTAAAGGATTTTGGCCAAAATCGTTCGATTGCTTCAATACCAGCTCTATTGTGCATAAAGTTTATTATATTAAATGCTTTGACCTCTGCAGAACTTACTTCTGTGCTACAAGCAAGGCAGGAACGTGTACCTCTGATAAGCGCTGCTCTCTCAAACACAAGCAGACACAGTCTTCTTCTGGCGTGCGTCCATTCGGATTTCTTTTCTATTCGGGGTGTACATGACGTCATTGTGCTTGGTGTGAAATGAAAATATTTAAAGGTACCTTGTTCTTTTGCTCACTACCCATCATAGGTCTATTGTACATAGTTTCTGGTGTGCTGCTAGTCTAGTTTCTCTGTTCCTTGACTTCTGCCTGTCCTTGACCATTGCTGCATTGATGCCTGAACCAACCCTTTGCCTGTTACCGACTTTTCTTCCCAATCCTCACCCTGTACTGCGTTGACTGGTTTTGACCCTGACCTGTTCTACAATTACACTTTGATCTAACCCTGTTCCGCCTTTTGCACATTACTTTTCCCTTGTCTGCCCAGAACTCTCACCTCATTCTCTCTCTCTCTCACCTGATGAGTAGCAGAGGCCTCCTCTTTAAGTGAAAGACGACTTTTATAGACTGAAACGTGAGCTGTGCCTGGAACCTTGACATCTGTTCTCGGTTTTGGGAAACCATACTTGACATGGCCTGTACTTTGGAGCTTTATGGATATCAGGTTTTAGGATAGTGGATCCTTTACCTGTACAAAACAAATTGTGAATGAAGTGAAAGTAGTGGAAATTAAGGACATTTTCTAAAAGGAAACAGAGAAATCGCCCAAAAGCACCCTTTTTGTCTATACTACACCTGTATACAATTACTGTAAGCAAGGGGTTGAACTTGATGGACTTTGTCTTTTTCAACCCAATTTAACTATGTAACTGTGTAACTATGTAACAGGAGAGATATTTAGTAGGAATTAATTTATTGACAAACTCAGAAAGTGCAAGATGAATGCATGGAATCCAGGCTAAAGTCTATATTTGTGCACCTTTTTGCAATATTTATATTAACATGTATTAAAAAACACTAACCTGATCAAATTATTAATAGCTTAGCCACTTCTAAAAAAGAAAAAAAAATAACTTGAAAAATGAAATAGCAAGATGGCTGTGCTTATTATACATTTGGCAATCATATAACTTTTAGCAAAACTTTTCATGTTGTGTGCAGCCATCAGCCTATTATCATTTCAAATAAATAAGTACTGCTTATCAGACCTATATAACATTGCCTTTTCCAAGTCATTGCAATTTTAAAATGTATTCTATACTTTCCCCAAACAGTCAAATAGAAATGGTTTTCGGTGAGCAAATCTAGCAGTTCCAAAGTGGACTGACTTGCCATTCAAAGTATTCAGAAGAAGAACAAGGCTATAGTTTGTGAGGGGATTGCAGAACCTTCAGATAAGTACTTCAAATCCAATTTCCTGCCCAAAAACTGCTCATAAAGGAAATAAAAAAAAAATCATATCTTGCTGATTTCAGCACTAGGGGAGAGAAGGCACCGCATTCTCGCTCAGACAATTATGGAAGTGGAGGGAATCGTCTTTTAAAAGGAGCGGCATGACTATCAAGCAAGCAGAGAAATGAATCCTCGCAGGCTGGAAGGTGTACAGTCTATGAATCAATAAATCATAACATTAGTTGAGACATCATTTGTCTTTCCTGTAGGCTTCCCTTTTCTTGGGACTCAACATGATCGAGTAAAATGCTTTTTTTTTGATAAAAGCAAAATATGATTTAAAGATAATGGTATCATTTCGCCAGGGCTTAGCAACCATGTATTGTATTATTATTATCATGTTATCTGTGAACAGGTTTGAATAAACAACAGGTAAGGGAAACGACAAGATTGTGCTGCGCTGTAGATAGAAGCAGCTCGTCTTTGTCACTAAGTTCTGTTATTTGTTTCTGCTGCACTGTAGGTGAAACGTCAATTTCACTCCCACGACTGACAATAAGCCCTTGGGTTTTAAAGGGAAAACTAGCACTAAAAAATATTTATGCTCTTTCTAAAGAAGAAATATTCTTCTTCTTCTTCATTCGCTGTATCAGGTTATCAAAGGGAATGCATGAAAAAGGTATTACTAATTTCCACTTTGCTGGGGAAAACAATAGGTGTGCTGCTGTGAATGCTGTAGGAGTTAGGGGTCTCAGAATTGAGATCAAATTTATGAGAGAGAAATAAAAAAGGAAGAAAAATAAGATAACAAAAAATGACATTCATCTTTCATTTTATAATGGATGTTTCTGGGGGAGGGGGGCAACGTCATCAACCAAAAGCAACCTTGTTTCCGAGGCTAAACTTGTATATTATAAAAGTAGGGGCTGGTTTTAATGCCAGTTGATTTGTAGGAAATATATTTACTGGCAAAACCCTGAACCTGCTTATCTAATTGCTGTTTTAGCTGTTTAAAGGACAAAGGAAAGTGTAAAATAGAATAAGGCTAGAAATGCTGTATTTTGTAAACTAAACATAAACATGAACTTACTGCACCACAAGTCTAATCAAACACATGATTTATGCTTTCAAAGTTGGTCACTGTCATCCTGTAACTTTGTTAAACATCTTTGCAAGACCAAGACTGTGCACATGCTCAGTGTGGCCTGGGCTGCTTAGGGATCGTCATAAATGATCAAAACAGGGAAACAAACAAAGCTGCTGGAGTTCTACATGGCTTGGAAGTGAGGTGGGGCTCCCCTGCTGTTCATAAGTATGATTGTTTCGCTGCCCAGCATTAAGGGGCCGTCTGACAATTCCTATCCACAGCAGTAAATGAAGGGAGAATTTCACTGAATACAATCAGGTTTCTTATAAAACCGGTACCCAATTTTTAATTAACGTTTTTTAATTAAAAAACTAGGCAGTCAAATAAAAATTTAAAGGGGAAGTACTTCGACAGTCGAATATTCGAATACATTTTTATTTGAATCATTTGATTCGGTCGAATTTTCAAAATTCTCTGGTCGAAGTGGTCTTCAAAAACATTCGAAAATTCGAATCTTTTTGAAAATTCAATCAAACTTTGAATCCTTCATATGAATTTAGAAAATCTTCCCCTTAAAGTGACAACAGTAATGAAATGGAAATCAGGTAATGTGCTAGTACACATACACGAGTGTGTACAGTACAAAAGCTAACCACTGTATTTGGATAGAATGCTTTTAGAATGATGTTGAGAGCAAGAACAGGTTTGCCTCTGTACAGCAGTTGGAGACTTCACACCATTATAAGATGGCCAGTGCCTGTATTCATTCATGTCCAAATAGAATGTAGAAATCAATTTCCCCAGTTGGTAGAATGCAGTACTTAAACATTCTTGGAAATAACTTTGGTCCCTGGGGTGCAGTAATTCACATTATTTCAAGCCTGACAGCTATTATTGATGCAACGTGACAGCTGAAACTGAAGCGCCTCCATTAAGTAACATATCCCTAACTGGATCACTTATATAACTAGAACGTAGCTGACAAAGGCAATTGTTCCTAGTGCAGCTTCATACTCTACAGTCACGCTTTATATGCATAAATGTTACCATGGGCACAGTATGTGAGGTTATGGGGACAAGAGAGCTTAGACCCCATGCATCTTTTTTAATTTTATCATTTGAGTTACTGTCTGTGAGGGACAGCCACATGGTATGTAGCTTTTCTACTGACAGGGACAGACAGATGGCTATCTAGACTGATAGAGCTATGCAATCTTTGACTTCCCTAGCTATAGAGACATACCTAGATATTTTACATCTACATAAAACAGTATGTTTTGTTTTGCCCCTGCTATTGTATCTAAAGATAATAACTAAAGCTTATTTTCCATTCTGTATGTTTCTCACTTCTGACTGTATTGTAGTGCATTTGCTCAGATAACATAATTTCCCTTGGGTGGGGACCCAATCCAATAGTACAAAATAAGTTTCCATTGGGAAAATTTTATTTTAGGACCCCCCCCCCCCTTTATAGACTACAAAATCACAATTCCATTAACTAATTTGAAAAATGAAAATAATAAGCACACTAGACAATAGAATGCAAGGTTAATGCAACTGAGGTCTTTCGTAAAAGAGCTAAACTCCAATTGGACTGGCTTATTTAGTAAACTCAGTGTTTGTCTTGTAATTTCAGCGTACTTGGGAGTACCTGCAAAATAGCATTCACTGCAGCTATTTACCAAAGCTGGTAGAAATTAAAGGAAAACTAACCCCCAAAATTAACACTTGAGCAAATTAAATGGCATATTAAAGAATCTTCTTAAACTGGTATATATATTTTAGTAAATATTGCCCCTTTTACATCTCTTGCCTTGAACCACCATTTCATGATGGTCTGTGTACTGCCTCAGAGATCACCTGACCAGAAATATTTCAACTCTTACTGTAACAGGAAGAAGTGTGGAAGCAAAAGACACAACTCTGTCTGTTAATTGGCTCATGTGACCTAACAAGTGTAGATTGTTTGGTATGTTTGTGTGCACTGTGAATCATATGATCCCAGGGGGTGGCCCGTATTTTTTAAAATGGCAGTTTTCTATTTATGATTACCCAATGGCACATACTACAGGTATGGGACCTAGTATCCAGAATGCTTGGGACCTGGGGTTTGCCGGATAATGGATCTCTCTGTAATTTGGATCTTCATACCTCAAATCTACTAGAAAATCATGTAAACATTAAATAAAGACAATAGGCTGGTTTTGCTTCCAATAAAGATTAATTATATCTTAGTTTGGACCAAGTACAAGAAACTGTTTTATTATTACAGAGAAAAAGGAATTCTTTAAAAATTTGGATTATTTCATTATAATGGAGTCTATGGGAGACGGTCATTGCGTAATTCAGAACTTCCTGGACAGTGGGTTTTGGGATAAGGGATCCAATACCTGTACTAAAAAAAATAGATTATTATGAAAATGGTTTATTTACATGAAGCAGCTGTTTTATAAAATTTCTTTTTATACAGACCAACATTGTTTGAAGGGGTATCGTTTTCCTTAAACATTGCTTAATCCGGTTTAATCTGAGCCACTGTTTGAATGTAATCACTTCTGGTGCGGCGCCATTCACTAGAAAACATTAAAATTTTTCTACGACTAAGGTCATGGCCCATTAATAAGGCATTACCCTTTCTCCCAAAGTGCCTCTATGTTGTTAAGAATTAGGACACATGATTCATTTAAGATTAGTTTATCTAGAAGTTAAATCTATGCCAAGAAGCAAAAAAAAAATCTAGATAGTAAATGATGCTAAATTCAAGTAACATCAAGGCATCAGCCTTTCCCAATCAATAATTTTAATTTCATGCAGAAATACCTGTATTTATTGTTCTCCAACAAGTAATAATATCAATTAAGGGATATTCCTTAACACTTTACATACCTCCCAACATTTTGGAAATAAAAAGAGGGAGGGACAAAATTTTTTTTTTTTAATGCGCCCATTTTCGTGGCCAAATCCCCTAATTACCATGTTTATTTTACAAAACGTGGCAGGTTATGAAAGTTTAAACACATTTCTGTGGTTTCTAAGTGTTATTACGGGCGAATTGCCTTTTAAGCTGCAAGTCACAGTTCCCCCAAGAGACCTGCTTATCTTAAATTGTTACAATTGTTTCTTTGCTTATTATAAATTGTTACAAAAGTATCTAAGTGCACCTGCCACATATTCTGGGCTCTCTGCCAAAAGCCAATTCAGTTTTAGAAACTTTGTATCTTCTTCTGGCAGTTCAGTGCAGGATGTCTAAGAGAACATCAGGACATTTCAGTTACAATCCGGGACTGCGGGTTGAGCTTAGGACTGTCCCCCTGAAAAACGGGATAGTGGGAAGGTATGAACTTACAATCGGTATGTATCCAATACCAATGAGCTCACTGTAATAAATAGTGATGGCAAAGGGAATGGTGCTCTCTAGTTTTTGAATTCTTAGCGAGAAACATTGGGGAATTAATGACATGTAGAGTGATAGCTTTCAGCTTAAGAGCCCTTTCACAAAGTACACATTCACTGTATGTTGTACCGCTAATATTAGTTAATCACTAGTAACACATGACAGAATTCTTTGTTAAAGTTCTTTTTAAGCATGTGCATTTACAGCAAGTTGAGTTAGTAATTGCCGAAAGTGTCAAAGAATATATTTAATGCAGTCAATTAAAAGCCTAGTAAAAGTGCTTAATGTATTAAATGAGTTGCCAGCTCCTTGATGCAGCAGTGTACTGCATGCTCTTATGTATTATAATTAACTGAAATGAAGACAAACATCATAACGGACAGTATAAATACTGTACTTGAGAGACAACATTTTATCCCACTCACACACACTGCATTGTCATGTAGCATTTATTCAGCACCCCCCGACTTTTATTCATGCCTTTTATACCTTCAGGAACCAAACAGCTCCAAGTTAGAGACCAAGGGCTATATTGATTGTTTAATTAATATATTCCTTAATCCTTTAGCTAAGAGCCAATAATGTGATAAAAAAAATGAAAAAGTCTAAATTAATAGTTAAAAAAGTTTTCTTACAGGATTGAGGAAGCCTGCTGAATAGCAGTAGCATTATTTTATGTAATTTAATTCATGAATATCACGTCACTTACTTACTCTCTAGCAGGGCCTTTTTAAGGCCTTGGTGCGCCCTGGGCAAAGACTAAAGTAGTGGGCCCCCCCCTGCGCCTTCCCCCCGCCCCCCCGCACCCCCCCCAACCGCGTGCGCCAGAAAAGATTTTCGCATCTGTTTTCGCCTCCCCTCACCTGACTCCATCTTCCGCCCTCCTTCCGTCTCCCTCCTTCCGTCTTCCTCCTTGTGTGCGTCCCCTCCCTCCCTGTGTGCGTCCCCTCCCTCCAGTTTCCTCCCTCCGTGTTCCCCTCCTGGCGTCTTCCTCAGGGTGTGGGTCTCCTCCCTCTGTCTCCCTCCTGGCATCTCGCCTGGTCACCCAGCGCAGTGGGCCGCCTAGGACAGTGGGCCCTGGGCAGGTGCCCCACCATTTGCACTATTAAAGCGGCCCTGCTCTCTAGTGAAAACAAAATGTGGGGTTAGTCCAGAACCAGTAGTCACATGTATCTGAGTTTTATTCAAGGTCATGGGCCGATGGCTTTGGATAACTGATATAATGATACATAACGTGTAATAATCAGCCATAATTTGTGTACTTGCTAATGTCATTATATTAGTAGCCATATGATTTCCCTTGTGATGTTACCAGTATGCACCTTAGTGAACAGTTAGTGATTAATAAGCCTGTTATTGAACACATAGGGGCAAATTCACTAAGCGCCGAAAATGTGGCGACATTCACCGCACTTTGCCAGGGATAGTTTCGCCAGCGCTACGCAAATTCGCTAAAATGACGCGACGCGCGTCAAAAACGACGCGCGACTCGTTTTGCAAATCGGCGAAAAATTTGCGAATTTCTCTGGAAATTCGCGAATTTTTCGGCGAAGCGAAACGCGGCCGTTTCGCCCATCACTAACGTTCAGTAAAATGGTCATCTTCGTGAATTAGCGTAGTTACGTCCCTTCGTCTGTGCCCAACTTCGCCTGGCGTAAGGGTGCGAATTTGCGGTAGTCTATCTACTTCACTAGTGAATTTTCACCAGGGACACTGTTAGTAAATTAGCGAAGTTGCAAAATGACGTCACGCTGGCAAATAAGCGCTAGCGTTAGACGCTTCGCGCTTTAGTGAATTTGCCCCTATAAGGAGAAGATGAATGAAGAAAGATGCAACTCAGTCTCTCCTTTTTTTCTTTAAGTAGTGATTCACCTTTATGTTAAATGTTAATGTCATAGAATGGCCAAATCTAAGCAAATTGTCAACTAATCTTCATTATACATCTTATGTAACTTGTTTTTAATTATTTGCTTTCTCTCCATTTTTCAAATAGGGGTCACTTACCCCACCTATAAGCAAATGTTCTGTAAGGCTACAAATGTTTTTAATACTCACATTTCTATTCAGAGCTTCCAGTCTCTTTTTCAAATCAATGCATAATTGCTAGGGTAATTTGAACCCTAGCAACCAGATTGCTGAAATTGTAAAACTAGAGAGCTGTTGAATAAAAAGCTAAACAACTCAAAAACCACAAATAATAAAAAATAAAAACCTATTGCAAATGGTGTCATACTATCAAACTGTACTCTCTATGAAAAGTTAACTCAAAGGTGAACAACCCCTTTAAACACACAGATAACTGCTCCCCGACAAACATTGACATGACAAAACCAATATATATATGTATATATATATATATATATATATATATATATATATATATATATATATATATATATATATATATATATATATATAAAAAATGTTGTAAAATCACTAAAACACTGGCCTGCCAGAAAACACAATGAATAAATAATTCAGTAATAAATACAATCCTGGTTGGCAATCACTTTTCCTGTGGAGAAAATTCAAATGACTGTTCCTTGGTGCTGGTGTATACTTAAAATTTAAAAAAGAAGATGGCTGTGAGTTGTAGTTCAATAAGACAGAAAAATTATTTCCCAGGAGTTAAAGCTGGAATTTTTGAAGCAGTGGAGGATGGTTGTGAGTTGCAGTTTAACAAGACAAAAACAAAAATGTTTCCCAGAAGTTGGAACTGGGATTTTCAAGCAGTGGAGTGTGCAGATTATTTAGTTAGATATAACGAAAGAGGCTGGCCGGTAGATGGCTGAATCTAGAGAGCAAATGAGAAAAAGGGGTATATTGGGGAGTCCCCCACTCCCTCCTCCTTGCCAGATGCACAGACCCCCCAAAAAACATTGGAATAGTCTCACTAGATACACATTTCCGGAATTTCTCAAGGGCACAGCTGGATTTAAACTTTCGGCAGTCTTAAGCCTATTTCAAAAGTTTCTCTGCAGATGTCCTTTTCCCGACGATCCATCATGGAGCACCGTCTGTTTCAGTGTGTGCGCTCTGATTGGGTTTATAATATGTGTTTTCCAGTCCTGACCCCTAATGGCCAGATCTTACTAGGCATGCACTGAATCCAGGATTCGGTTCGGTATTCGACCAAGATTTGGCCATTTTCAGCAGAATTCGGGTTTGGCCAAATCCTTGTGCCTGGTGAACCAAATCCGAATCCTTAAAATCATGTGACTTTTCGTCACAAAACAAGGAAGTAAAAAATGTTTTCGCTTTTACCCTTCCTCTCACTACTTTGCATATGCAAATTAGGGTTCGGTATTCAGCCAAATCTTTCGCAATGGATTTGGGGGTTCAGCCGAATCCAAAAGACTGGATTAGGTGCATCCCTAGATCTTACGTTCAACTTATTACTACAACGCAGTTCATCGTCCAGCCTAAGGGGTAAATTTTAAGAGTGAAGTTAAGAGTGAAGCGGAACTTCACTCTTTGATGAATTTACCCCAAAGTCTCTTTCCCAGTCTTCCTGGTCATCGCAATATATAGAGGTAGAATGATACATTCCATTCCATGGATCATATGCTGAATTAATTAGTATCTTTTATACTGCACATGGAGACCTACTGTACATAGGAGAACCCGGGCAAGTGGTCCCCTTCTCGAGTCCTATTCCTTGTATGTTACAACTAAGGCGCTAACATGTAACTGTGCTATCTCATCCTCTTATTTTCATGCTACATACTAATAAATGATAAAATGAAAATTGATTTTTATTTTTATATTGAAAATGCTTGGCAAACCAGTTATAATTTAACCTGATAAAAAGCCAATGTTACACATTATGCCGTTGTACTTTGGTACTTTGTAGAGCAGGGGTACGCGGTCTTTGTAGAGCAGGGGTCCCCAAACTTTTGGGGCAGTTTTCTGCTAACAGCACCAGCTGGGGACTCAGGTTACTCAGGTTACAGGGTGTCTAATTGTTGGCACTTCCCAGAGATTATGATTTTCCTTTTTCTTTAAAGGATGGGTTTAATTAGTTCATGAAATTAAGCACTTTGTGCTAGGTTCAAGATACATACAATGCATCATTTATGACCCCAGTAGGCTCAATTGCACATGAGAGTGATGCATGCTGCACATCTTGTCACTCCTACCTTGAACCTCAGAATGATGTTCAAGCTGCCCATGATTTTTATTTTTCTTATAGGAAGTAGCATTGCTTACTTTTTCAGGAATTTGTTGATAAATTGTTTCATCCTTGGAGATGGAAAGTACCAAGGACTTTGGACAACTTGTTCTTCTTGTGTTCAAGGGAACTCTGGCTTCCAAACCAAAATTTGATAAAGAGGCCCACATAACACAGAAACCCCTAATATACCCATCACACTTACCTGTTTCTTCAAAAAGTATGAATAAATGCCATTTTCTATGCTGTAATCCAGCTGTTTAACAGTTCTTCTCTTTCAGCATCATCTAAAATCCTGGCAGGGAAGGCGGGACTAAAATACTGATGTTACAGACAGCATGCAGGAACTACTTAACGTAGTTATGTGCAGGCAATTGTGGGGTTTAGAGGATGCAAGCTGAGGACAGCTGGCTGCTGATACAAAGTAACAGTAGTTAGCCAGCTCAGCAAAGTAGTCAGAAAGATCAGAAGTGCAGGGTGCTAGGCTTAGGGAAATCACGAAAGATCTACATATTTTTTAACTGATGCTTATTGCAAAGTTGCTTGAAATTATATTTCCTTTTCAAAAAGCTAAAGTTGTGTTTTTGTGGCGTTCCCCTTAAAGTAAGGCATATTTGCATAATAGCAAATGCTAATAATGTTTGGATGAGGGTATAAAAAGGTATGTACGAATTAGAGAGGTGTGGAGCCACTCTACGAACCTGTAGCTTTCAATTAATCTTATTTTCTGAGTTTGAGTATTTTCAGTGTGTCCAGATTTGGTGATTATCTGGGAGTTTAACTATTGAACCATTCATTATGTATCCATGTTACCCCTATTATATTTATAATCCCAAATGTCTAGAGTGCCCTGGCTATGTAGTTGATTTGTTTGGTTGACCTTAATTTTCAACTGTCCAAAGCCAGAGTGAGACCTCTATATCCAGGGTCGGACTGGGCCAACGGGACACCGGGAAAAAACCCAGTGGGCCCCCAGCTCTTGTGGGCCCTGCCGGCCCAGATCCGCTCCCAGATCCCATATCTGAAGGCTTCTTCCTGCCAAAATCTCCCTTTTCCAGGCAGTTGTGGCAAAAACATGGGGGGCTGTGGAGGGGGACCCTGGGACAGCAGCCCCAGTGAGTCCTGACCCCCCCCCCAGTCTGACCCTGTGTATATCAGAAATATTCTCCACTGTTAAACTTTCTTAATTTCCGAAGGGGTGTTTCTATTTGTTTCTCTGGTTTTGCTTTGTAATTGATAGCGCCGGTTATGAAAAATGTGTGTTGAAGGTGCGCTTCTCAAAGGACAGCAACCAAAAAGCAAAATATCTTATTGATTTTCCTTCCGGTGGCACCAGGGGCTACTATCAGATAATAGCAAAAATTCACCAAAATAAATGGGTGCATGACCGAAGGACTACCAGCGAAAAACTGAAATCAATATATCGAACTTATGAAGAATGAGTGTGTAATTTGTACAGTATGCTTTTTCTCATTCTAATGCAGTATAGATTTGCAGTACATTTTCTTTTGCAGCTCTGTTAATTACTCATCTGTAATGACTTGAATACCTTGATTATTGTTTTGTATGCTGGTTTAATAACCCTTCTGGTGCCAGAGGTGTGCAGCCACACATAGCTCATTATGCTGTCACTGCAGCTATAAAAGCCAAAGGGTGAATGGTTTCTCTAAAATCTATGTTTCTTAAAACTTGCTTTTGATTAGACTGTTGGTCCGGCAATATAAAGCTGTATTAACTCTGACAGCCTATTTGTTTTCACTTTCGCCCAAAAAATAACTTAAAGGCACGCTCAGTGAAAAGAAAAAAAGATTGATTGATACAGGCCGGTAGAGATATCTCAAAAGCCTTACAAGCTGTGCAATCTTTTGTGACTGGTGTTAAACATAAACCATATTTTTTAGCACTGGCCAGGGCAGATTTGTTTGTTTCTGCTATACATTAAATTGTATGAAAATGTAGCTATGCAGCTTAATCCTTCTCGTTGGTAATGTACACTGAATATTCAAGCTATCATTTTCCTGCTTAGAATTTTATATTGGTTACCTGCAATTTGGTATACGTACAGTATATCATTGAATTGCAGAATTTGGATAGCTAATGTACACATCCAGATTGATATTGATGCAATTTACAGCAAATAAGTAAATTCATGAATTATCATTAATTTCCATAATGTCAGAAAATGAGCTTGTGCTTTACAGATCCAATGGACCGCAAACATAAAGACCTAGCTGTTCCATGACAGAGTTGTTCTAGGGGCAGTGGTGTAACTAGTGGTGCCAAGCATGGATGCAGGTGGTGCACCCAGGTCCCCTACAGCACCCCTTGCCCTCCAGATGAATGCCTCCAGGGGCACTCACACAAACAATCCTGCCATGATATGCCCCTTGGGGCCCAACAAAGCCCCAATATGCCAGGCCCCAAGGGTGTAGGATAGATTGTACCCTCTGCACCACTTAGTTTAGGAAACTGTTTCAGTGAAAGAGAACACCCAATCCAACCCACTGATGGGGTTATGTAATAACTGGCACTAAGTTTGCCCTGGGGCAGTAACTCTTAGCAGCCAATCAGTAGGTAGAATTTACTAGTCACCTGTTTAAATGCATGCGTTTTATCGGTTGCCAATGGTTACTGCTCCTGGGCAAACTTAGTGCCTTATATTACGTATGGGGATTGAAGTCTTAAAAATTCATTTTGTTGGGAAAAATAAAAATTCAACAAACATTTAACAAACTTGACATGATGGTTCTGCAAATAGAAAATTGATTTTAAGTCCTGGTTCAAGCGTTATTATTCCTGATTTATGTATTGTTACTTCCTCTGTCAAGTGCAAGATATTAGAGAGCTTAACCCAATACCAAAATAGCTTAACACATACTGAAAGTGCAAGGTGCTTAACCAGAAGACCCTTCCCTTACAACAGGGTCAATGGAGCAAAACCTGTATACATCAAAAAAAGGGTAACGCTTTGAGCCCCTCCAGGCCCTTTATCAAGCCTGTGGCCCTTTATCTTATAGCAAGGGTTTCATGTACAATTGAATAACATTATACATGTGTAGGGATGTGAAAATTAGACACCCTCACATATTTCTAACAGGCACATTCCTAATAATATGGACGCCTAATGGGTCCAGTGTACACTAGATGGTGCTGTGTAAATGTATAAAGGTCTCGGGAACCATGCGGTCAGTGTTCATTGCTTTAGCCCAACCTTGCAGGCTGGAAGGGAATGGGCATGATCCCTAGGCGCAAAGGCCCTAGTAAAGTACAGCTATACTCTGTCATAGATCACTCTAGGAGTGATAGAAAGGTAGCTAGTTGAGTAGCTCACGCTCCAACAGGAGAAATAGAGGGATTAAGATCCCGGGTAAAAATAACCCACAAGTAGGGAATAAGTGTACAGACCTAGGGATAGGGTTTCCCCTCAGGTTCCACTTAGGGCAAAGGCTGAAACCTGGTGTGTACCTTTCCACATTCAAAGCTCAACTACTGCTGACATGACCCCTTGCCTGAAGGGATCCAGCCCATATGTGGTGCTGTGAGTATATGTTCCTTTATGCTGTGTGCTCTGTACTTATGCCGTACAACTATATACTTTACTCCAATGTGGTGATTGTTCTATTGCTCTGCTGTTCAATAAATACTGTTTTGGTTAAGCATATAGAATCAGTGGCGCCCAACTTATTGTGCACTTGCACCTGGTTACAGTTCAACTATATCCTTCCTCCACACCGCTGCAAGGGCTCATCCCTGAGAAAGAGAGTTTCATTCGTGGTGTAATACCATTTGAAAGTAGCTAAAACTGATTCCTGTCGCAGCAGTTTACTATAGTGCTACACATAGATTACATGAAAAATTGCTCACATAAAAAGGGCTTAACTATGTACACCCATAAGCACCAAATAACTTTGAGACATGTCTGAAATTAGTATATGGCTTGTTAATACAGCTCCTTGTGCAGCTAAGCAGGACTGGACTGAGAATCAAAATAGGCCCAGTCATTTCAGGTACACAGAGGCCCATCAGCCCACATAGAGGCCCAAACAGTCCCCACCAGCCCACTAAATACTGACTTTCTATGGCACCTTATAGCAGCCCATCTGGCATTTGCCCTAACCCACAGATTGCCAGTCCGGGCCTGCAGCTAAGTATTGCTTTTTTTATGCCCATCAATGTGTAACCTTCAGAGTGCAGTATGTATGTTGGGTATGGGAGAAATGTTGCCTTGAAAGTAATGAAAAAATGCATCCTAACAAAAAGGTCATATTAAACTTCTTAATAGCTATTACATCATTTCAAATCTGAGACCCCACAGCCAACAAGACTCAAAAGCCAGCATCTAAGCTGATGCCATTTGATAAAACTACCCCAACAAATGCTTTCCATATAGGCTATGAGTCTCAGTTATTATAATGGGAAAATTATCTTCAGAGACATGAGCCTTAAAGGTGGAAATATCACCCAAACATCTTGAATGACATCTTGAATAACATGAGATGTTTTGGGACTCAGAATAGACCATTGTGTGAACTAGGGTTTCTTAATTCATCAAGCCAGGCTGAACTAATGGAACCTTGAGGACACTAATCAAGGGGTCAGGAAGTGGGAAGATGATGAAGATTTTGTCCTTTCCAGGTGACTGTGGCCTTCCATTTGCGCCAGCAGAAGACAATCGCATTTGCCATGTTTATCCATGATAGAGCAAATTTGTTTTTATGGGATTATATTACAAACTTGTATGGTTAGATGGTTGGGAACTAGATGACTAGATTCCATGACCATATTGCCCAGTCCATGACCAGTTTCATTACAGAAGAAAATTAAAATGGTCTATTTTATTCTATGCATTTTACCATTATTAGACCATAGCTTGAGAATTAATTTGATGAGGATATTTTCTGCAGAATCACTTGGATAATTGATTATACTTTATAAGGCACTTATCTCAATATTCAACAACCATGTCAAATCTCTAATGCTTCTGGTATACAGTGAAATTAAATTTAGAGTTGGAGTGCTTAGTCATTTGGTTTTCTAAGATAGAAATAAAAAACCACTGTCATCTGTAGGCCGATATGCAGTTTGCTGATTTTTCCAAATGTAATGACCTAAATTATGCCACCACATCTGCCTCGCAGCATCAGCGTTTGATTTATGCTTACTTTAGAAGAACACATTTTCCAGTAGATCAAAATGGAGGTCGTGGATAGTGCTGAAAAATGTGCTCACTGCAGATCTTGATTTTAGTTCACATTTGCATGAAATTTAGATTGAGCAGGGTTTTACTGCAGTAATAGCTTGACTTTAATGTCACAGAAAGAGCAGGTGGGGTCTGCAAAGGCTGCTAAATAAAGGTTGAGTGCATTCTTTCTTATAATACGGTTTTAAATGATTTTGGGGCAAAGTCTTAAGACAATGAAGGCTCTTCTGTATGGCACAGTTGTTGTTGATGATGCCATCACGCACCCATTGTGGTTAAAGATTGCCAACAGCTTTTGCCTAAATGAAGTGGTGTTATTATGAACCTCAGGCAGATATTACTGCTTGAATGACAGTGGATGCTGTAGTTTTGTCAGGGCCCGAAGGTGCAGTAGAGGTGCGGACCAAGGAGGAAGCTTGTAGGTAGACCAAGTTCGCGGTACAGGAGGGTTGAAGCAGGAGAGAAGTCAGACAGGCAATAAGGTCGGTTCAGGCGGCAGGATACGAAGTCAAGAATCAGGCTTAAGTCAAACACGAGTAATTCAGAACAGGAACACACCCAGGAACACTAAGAAGTAGAACCTATAATCGGGCAATGAAGATAGGCCACTGGCGTCCTTTTAAGGAAGTCTTTTGGCGCCAAAACGTGCGTGATGACGTCACACGCTGACGTTGCGCATTGACGCGGCACGTTTTGACGCCTGCGTCCGGTTTGACGCGCCGGCGTCGAAGTTGATGCGCCAGTGCCGAAGTTGACGCGCCGACATCAGACGTCCATGGCCAGGCCCCAGGGCGTCGCCATCTTGGAAGAGAGGGAGCAGACCTTACAAGTTTCAGTTTATCTTGCGGCCAAAGATTAGACTTTTGAGCTCACTTACAACAACACCCACAGTCATGGTTGTAGTAAAGTGGACACAATTGTTGAGTGAATTGATGTTGTCAATTAGTTACTTGCATCCAAAGCGGCTCCTTCCACTTCTGTATAGTTGAGCTCCCCACTAGTGCAGTCATCTTGTCTCCTGTACCACATCCCATACAGCAGATTTATGGCTAAAGAATCAGATTCAGACGCCATTTTAAAACTGAGGTTTGAATATCATGTATTTCAAGTTGGAATGTACAGTGGCGATCCAATTGGTGCCAAAGTGCAATGACGTGCACTATGCACACTGCACTTGTATTTGATTTCTTTTGAAGGAAGGGACATGGTTATTAAAACAAAATAAATTGCATATATTTTTTTAGAAACAAATTCCTACCACTGTTTGGGATGGAAAGTGTAAATCACTAGGTGGGGTGCCAAAAGTTAGGCACCCCCAAGTGACTGTATTCATGTACCGAATAATCACAGCGTTATTCCCTAACTGCTTCTTCTTTCTTTGCTCAGGTGCACGTGTGCAGTTAGGTGTAAAGGTGAGCTTTAATTACATTTTACTGTAAATGCGTCAGCCCCAGGCATTGAAGAAAGAAGAGTGGAAGAAGAGAATTGTCAGTGGTGCTTGCTGAGAAGAACCCTGGGCCAGGGCAGTTTTCTGCTTAGGGGAGCACCAGTCTCGGGTATCAGGGGCACTCCCAATGATTTATAAATGACTTCACCTTTGAAACACAATTTTATAAAGTATCGCCTCATATCCTGATTAATAAGGGGAGAGTTGTTTGAAATGCTTGTATATGTATGGAACCTGTTAACCAGAATGTTTGGTAATGGGTCTTTCCTTAGTTCTTCATACCTTAAGTCTACTAGAAAATCATGACAACATTAAATAAACCCAATAGGCTGGTTTTGCTTTCAATAAGGATGAATTATATCTTAGTTGGGATCAAGTAGAAGGTACTGTTTTATATTAATGGAGTCTATGGAAAATGGCCTTTTTTGCAATACAGAGCTTTCTGAATAATGGATGCCATTCTTGCACATGTTTTTGAATTATTTTTCATTTGCTTATTCCAGGCATGTCCAAAGGAGGGCTAATTACGGGCCGTTTTCAAATTTATACCGGCCCACAGCTTCCATCATGAAATGAATAATAATGTGGCCTGCCAGCACAGTGTGATCAGGAATCTCTGAGCCATAATATTTGGGCACATTAGTGAAATAATCTGTTACTTGGTCTGTACTGCTGCGTGTGTGCTGATGGTGTTAGCAATAGACACATACTGGCGTTGCTCTTGCATACTTCTTGTAGAAGTATGCAAGATTGGTGTGTTATTATGTGCCAGTATGTGTCTATTGCTAACACCTTCAGCACACAGGCAACAGTATAGACCAAGTAGCAGATCATTTCACTAATGTGCCCAAATATTACTGCTACGTGATTCCTATAATTTAATGTTCAGGGTTCAAAGAATGTCAGGCTGAATGGTTGGCCCCCACACATTTCACATTTTCACCTCACCAAATCTGGCCCTTGTTGCAAAAAGTTTGGACACCCCTGGCTTATTCGTTTTATATTCTGGGCCCCAAACCACGTATATTCATGTTCTACAGGGTCCTAATTTTGAAGGAATTTTTGTCATCCCTTAAATTGTCGATAATGAACTCTGCAAGAGCCATCAAGTGATGTGTGCTAAGGAAGAAAGATGAGTCCCGTCTCAGGCCTCTTCAGCACAACTTAAGTCACATACAGTTTGGGCACAGCCTGCTTCAAGCACTGATGTAGTCCAGTAAATAGCAAATAGATGATGCTTGAAGCAGGTTCTACCTAAATTGTTTGTGACCTAAGCCATACACAACAATCTTCAGCAATGTTGATTGTGATTACATGGAAATAGCCAGTTGAGTTCATCTCCTAACCCTTTTATTTTTGGTAATTAATATATATGGAAAAAATGTTTTTCTTTGTGCTCAGAAAGCAATATATCAATATATATTTAATTATTAAGGTTAACCCGCTTTAAAGAATGGGCCAAATCTATTGGACAGACAGATACAACTGTACCAGGCATTTTTTTTTTACAAGATCATAAGAGATTTTTAAATCATTAGATACCAAGGTGCATAAATATTCTGAAATGACCAGTTCATTCGATAGCTATCAGTGATGAAACATGCAAGTTTCTTATTTTATTCCCTGGAAACCAAACCCATCTCACTACAAGTTTGATTCTCTCTAATATGACAGTGATATTTCCTAAGGCCTGGATTTACTGTAGTATGAGCTGGCACTTAAAAGAAGATTTAATTACTCAACAACAACATCTATTAGTGAACTGAAAACATTAGAAGGCAAATGTAATCAAGGCTATTGAGTTTCGGTTCAGTTGTGGCAGTATCATGTTATTTTGGAAAGCAAAATAAGTATAATTTGATTAAAGGTTTATCAAGCATTTATTAATGTTGACTTTGAACTGTCTCTCTTACAGTGGAATAAGATATCACTGAGCATCCTGTCTTAAATTACCGGTCCACAAATAAACCTTCTGTATAATAACCTCATCCTTATCTGAAATTATGGCAGCAGCTATGGATAGGTTACAGAAATTTCCAGTTTGACTTAACACTTTTTTGGCCGTGCCTTGACCATACCCCTGTAATGCCTCATGGACAACCCCAGCCCCGATGAGTGCTGCTTCCATGAAGACAAATTAAGGAAAGCAGGTCCCCAACTGCTGAACATGTGGGTGTAAGCCACAGCTGGATGCTGCCTATGGTGAACAGGACCGGGTGTGTGAGGAATAAAAAAAGAAAAAGAGTTGATGTCTAGGAGTTTTTTATGCACTTCTCATAACAGGCAGAAAAAAGTACAGCTAAAAAGAACAATGATCCTTTAATGCTTCAAAAATAGAAGGAAAATTTAAAATTCTAGACCATTTAATTAAATGAATAAGTAGAAAATATTTCAACACCTATCCTATTTATTATGTTCATGCTGACAAAAGTATTTATAAAGAAACATATTCATGCAGAGCTGTACAATAGGAGGATGTATGTTGTATAAAATATACAAGTTTGGGATCTGTTACGAATCATCAAACAAACTGCAAAAGACCGCTCAGAACTCACTCCTCTCGACTTCAAATCAGGTGCTCAGTCAGCAGCGTCCCTCTGCTCGTCCCTTATGACTAAGGGATTGATTCCCGAAACGCGTAGGGCTTACCATCCCTATCTGGAATAAACCTGTTCCTTCTTCAGAGTGCCGTCATTCCTTGTAAGATTTGGGATCTGTTATCCAGAAAACTTCAAATCACGAAAAGATTACCTCCCATAGACTCTATTTTATCCAAATATTCCAAAGTTTTAAAAATGATTCCTTTTTCTCTGTAATAAAAAAACATTACCTTGTACCTGATCCAAACTAAGAGATAATGAATCCTTATTGGAAGCAAATCCAAGCTATTCAGTTTATTTAAAGTTTACATGATTTTTTAGTAGACTTATGGCAAGAAGGTATAAAGAATGTAAAGATCCATCATCCAGAAAAACCTAGGTCCCAAGCATTCTGGATAACAGGTCACACACCTGTATTGTTTTACTGTTACAGAGAAAAAAGAATTGATTTTTAAAAATTAGAATTTGCTTGAACTGGAGTCTATGGGAGATGGCCTTCCCATAATTTGAAACTTTCCAAATGGGTTTCCAATAAGGGATCCCATACCTGTATATGTTTGCCTGGGTAAGTACAGACTTACAGTACATTATGCTACAGGTGCTTAAGGGTCATTTTAAGTTTACTGGTGCCTCTCAGTTTATTTCCATAGTCAGCATGAGATTCGTGAACCATGGATATAGATTTTGAGCTGTCACTCAGAGGATACATTTATTCTCACTGCCTGTAAACCATTGTCAGTTGTTCTTAATTGCAAAATGAGCTCTGTTTTCAGATATAATTATTCATCTAGATAAATGACGCCAAGGTCTTAAATAAGTGCCGATAGACTTAACTGACCACTATCTAAATACTTTGGACAGTATGTTCCTTGCGAAAAAAAATCATCATAATTCTGCAAACCTATAAAATATGTATCTATTGTTTTGTGAAATGGCTGTCAAGTACAGCTGGATAGTATTCAGTAGCATCTGTCGTTTAATGCCTTTCCAAGTAGCTAAAGGCATTCCATTTTAATCAGCCTGTTCTCTCTCAGATAGATCACATCTCAACAGAAGAGGGATTATTTCTACGGTGTATCCACAGAATGTGCGGCACAATTGGGCTTAACAATTGTATGCCAGCATGGGAAAGTTGTCTGGCAGTGCAAGGGTTACTCACCTTTGCTTCCAGACAACGAAGGTAATCAAGATGCAGGTGAGACGAAAGAAGACATTGGTTGTTACAGCACATGTGACGGCAGTGGGTGACTATATAAAGAGACTTACCTGTCAGTTGGTGAAGACCGGAGAAGAGGAAAGTCGGCGTCTTGCTGTCCATGTTCATAACCACCAACCAACCCTAGAATTAAACAATTCATTGTCGCAGCTTAATAGTTATTGAAGTAAGTAGTCTCCTGATTAAGGAATTTATTTCAAAAAGGTGGAACTACATTGGGATAGGCGCCTAATGAAGAAATTGGGCTGGCTAAGTTTATATGTATGCTTTAAAAAAAATACGTTATTAAGTTATCAATAAATTTCCAACTTAAAGAGTTTGCATGTCATCTGACATATCATACGTTCACTAGGAAATGGTGCATCTAGCAACCTCGCAGTCAAGTCTGCAGTCAATTCTAAATGCAGACTGTACCTCCCAACATTTTGGAAAAGTAATGAGTGAGTTAAAGACTTTCTGCACAGAGCACTGCAAAACTTTTTGTCCACGCCCCTTTTTTGTGACCACAGAATTTGCCAGGTTATGAAAGTCTGAACACATTTGTGTAGATTTTATGTTTTATTACAGTTTTAATAATGAAGGTGAATTACCCTTTAAGCTGCGAGACTTACTTCTTATCTTATCTAAAACTGTTACAAATGTATCTTAAATATCTATTCTGGGATCTCTGCCAAGAGCCTATTAAGTTCATTAAAAAATCAGTTCATTAGAAAAACTTTATTTGAAATAAACTTCATACATTTTGCGTAGGACAGCTCCCACTGACTTCTAAATGAAAGAGTATGCTTTTGGATGCTTCATTTTTACATTCAAGTTTTTTTAAAAAAACATTATGCTTAATAAATCTCTAACATTCGTTTTTAAACTCTAATTCGAATTTGTGAATTTTTGTGCAAAAAAACAAAACATATACTGTACCCCTTATTGTCTCAAGACAATACAGGTATGGGTCCTGTTATCAAGAATGCTTGGAACTTGGGGTTTTCCAGATAATGGATATTTCTGTAATAAACTAAAAAAAAATAAGTTAAAAATGTAATAAACTCGATAGGATTGTTTGCCTCCAAAAAAGGATTAATTATATCTTAATTCGGATCAAGTAGAAGGTATTGTTTTATTATTACAAATAACAAAATGAAATATATTTTGAATTATTGTTTTGAATTTTGAATTATCTATGGGAGATGAACTTCCTGTAAATTGGAGCTTTCTGGATGTCAGATTTCTGGATAACAAATTCCATACCTGTATCTATAAATAAAACTGCTAATAGGATTGCTAAAGAAATGCTATTCCAAGTACTCTATATCCCCTGATAGGTTGTAGCTCTATTTGCACCCACCTACATCCTTGTTATTGGACAAAGTGTTGTTGCTCCTATATAAGCTTCTAAAAAAAATATTGAGGCTCACATGAATCAACCCCATTATCCATCAATCATGGAGACTTTTTGACCCCTCCATAATGATCATTTATTACTGCACTTTGGAACCAATTTAGCAGTTTTATAAAAATGAATCAATATTGATGTAATCAAACACACACTTAAAATTGAATTAATATTAATCAAACACAACAAAAAGGCAACAGAATCAGCTGGTAGGGGGGCAATGAGTAGACAAGCAGTGGTGGCCTCTCCACCCTCGGGGGAATCCAGTGCACACTACTCCACAGCTCTATACTATACCGCTAAAAAAGTGTTACAAAGGTTTGTTAGAGTAACATTTGCATTGAGTTGTACACATTGTACATGTAGATCCTATCCCGAGACATAAATTACCATTTTTTTGTTCATTTATTTATTCATGCACTGTCTACATGATCAAATCCATGTTATTTGTCCAGATTCTCTGCTCACAACTTGTCAAGGGCTGTTTTGGAAGACAACATTTTTGAGGTCACTACTGCAGTTTGCACCATACAGATGCTGTGACAGATGCATCAATTGCTATGTGGGTATTATTTACGTATGAGTGAGCACAGCCTCTCGCTAAAACAAAATACAGAGTTACAGGCCATATCCTTCTCATGCATTTAAGAGACAGAAACTAATCTAGGCAGTATAGTAATTATTTTCTTATATAAAACATGAAAAACATCTTTTTAAATTATTTTTTCCAGATTTGGTAAAGCAGACCGTTTTCTTTTGATTTGAATGCATTTTTCCTGGGTATGTTTGACATCAACTTTTAGTAACAAATAGGACTGGCTGGATTCAGGTAAGGTAACGTATGATATGCTATCAGCTTATGGGAGACCGAGGAAGGTAAAACTGCTACAGTAAGTAACATTCCCTCTAGGAAAAATACATACTACACAAAATTAACTCTGGAAGCAGAAATCAAAGGAATGCTAACATTGATCTATTTATACATACATATTGCATATCATCATTTTAGACCCCCTACTCCTAGTTTATTTTGAAGCAAAACAGTTGCTGGCAGATATAATTTAACAACAAGTAGAAATCCCTGGCCTATAAGTTGAGTCTCCAGTAGCCAGACCTGTGAGAGCCTGTTATACAAAGTCATCCTACCTAAAACCCATTCCATTCACTATAGTCCCACCCACCTACCAATGGAAAGTGAGTAGGCAGTGAGGCACATCTAGCAGGCAAGACTGCTAACTCATTTCCATTTGTAGGTGGGCGGGACGCTTTTGACGTGCGTCGCGTCAACTTTGGCGCGTCGTTTCCGACACGTCGCGTCGTTTTCGGCGCACGTCACATCATTTTTGACTCGTTTTTTCAGCGAATTTTCGCTAAGCGAAATCTCGCTGGTGATTCGCAAATTTATTCGCCAGCGGCGAATCACGGGAATTCGCCCCTGGCGAATAAATTAACCCATCACTAGCAGGCAGGCCTGGAAGAAGAGACGTCCACGGGCTGTGAAGGTTTTGCAAGCTGTTAAATGAATTATTGAATTCTAAATCCTTTAATATTTTTCTTTGTAGCCCCAAATCAAAGAACAAAAAATCCTTGCTTCAAAACTTAATTTTAATGATCTGCATGAAACGAAACAGAAGAGCAGACTGTTCAACTTTGGTCTCCTTTAATTAGTTGTGCAGATACTTCAAGATGCATTCCAGGCTCTCCAGCTAATACCGCTCCAACTTAATAAAGGATATAATTATATACAGAGAAAATTCTAAGTAACACGTTTTAGAAAAACCATTAAGCTAGAACATTTGCAAACAAATTTTATGTTTTAGAATCAGCATTAGCAACTGAATTTTTTTTAAGTCTGAAAGAAAGAAAATAGTACTTGAGCAGTAATTTAGAGAGTTCCCAGAGACAAGAAGGGATTCAGTTATTGGCTAGCTTTACATGCCACATCACTGAAGAAATTCAGAGGAAAAAATACTATTAACATTTCCTTTAATTATATAGAGATAAAAAAACAAAAGTCCTTTTAGTGGTTATGCATACAGACATTGGCAGATTTTAATGAAGGATTGGAGAGGCTAAGCCACTCTAACAACTACCAATGCATTTTTTATAATACTCAGATCAGAGGTCTTATACATAGAATTGAATCATTGCATTTATTCTGCGTTGTGTCCTGGGATCTTATACATGAAATTGGCATGGTATTGGCACACCTTATTATGGATTTTATCCATGGAATAGTCACATTTATCATGCCATGTGTTCTATAATGAATTATAAATAAAATAAGTACTGCACATATCTTAACAATTAGTGTTGTTAGTTACATTACCACTGCATTTATTCTAAAGTATTCTAGGGCATTATACATGACACTGGCTCTAGGATACTATGAAGATCCATGTAGAAAATAGCTCCTCAAAAATTACCCTTACCCTTTCAGATTTTCCACCCTCTCTCTGTACATGTAGCTGTTATTTACAGACCCCCCTTCAGCCTCCTCCTCTGCTGCCTTCCTTTCTGACCTTGACACTAGGGATGGCGCGAACCGCCGAAAAAAAGTTCGCGAACATGTTCGCGAACTT
>CM044447.1:101680155-101744501 GCA_024363595.1 Xenopus borealis
GCAAACACCGGATGTTCGCGCGAACTAGTTCGCCGGCGAACAGTTCGCGCCATCCCTACTTGACACCTGGCTTTCTTTCTTCCTCTGCAGAGTCCTGCAATTATCCTTGGGGAGTTTAACTTCCACAACAATGATGCTTCTCAACCCTGGCCCTCTCGTTTTCTCAGCCTAACCTCCTCCTTTGAGCTCCAGCAGCAGACAATCACCCCTACTCATAAGGATGACCACTTTCTGGATCTAGTCTTTACTAAAAAAACTCTCTCTCTCTGGTTTTAACATTGAACCCTTCCCCCTTCCCAATCACCATTTGATTACATTTTCCATCTCTCATTCTCTGAGTCCACCTGCTTCTTCCCGCACTGTCTTAGTTCAGGATACACGTGACATTGACCTCCCAGCCTTAGCTCAGGCCTTCAGGTCCACTCTCACTTCCTTTAAGGAGATGTCTGATCCTGATACCCTGGTATGTGAGTATAATCACATTATATCCTGACTATCGACTCATTTGTCCCTTTACAGGCTAAGCGTACACGTGCTCAGAAGCCAAGACCCTGGCTGGATACACAAACCAGATTCTTACTCTCCTGTACGAGATCGGATGAACGTATGTGGAAGAAATCCCGTACGCAAGCAGACTTTATTCACTATAAATTTCTACTCTCATGCCTCAATTCTGCCTTGCCACAGGCCAAGCAGAAGTACTACAGTACCCTTATTAACAACCATAAATCTAATCCACAATGCCTATTTTCCTTATTCAATACTCTTCTCCATCCCTCATCGACAGTATTGACCAACCTGATGCCCTCCCCTCAAGATTTTGCTATTTTCTTTAGCCAAAGTAGAGTCTATCTGCAATCAGATCCCTACCTCTACTAATGCAAACCAGCTCCTCCTTCCTATGCCGTCGTCTGCATATCTTAATTCCTTCCCTCCGGTAACAATGTCTGAAGTCTCCAAGCTTCTTTTGTCCTCCCCACTCACAACTTGCCCTCTTGACCCTATGCCTTCTTCTCTGCTCAAACACTGTGTGGCAGAGCTTACACCACCACTTACTCACATCTTCAATTCTTCTCTAGCTTCTGGAACCTTCCCTTCTCCTTTACACAGCCTGTGTAAAGACTATTCTTAAAAAGGCCACACTTGACCCATCCTGTCTGTCAAATTACCATCCTGTCTCCCTTCTACCACTTGCCTCTAAACTCCTAGAACGTATTGTGTTCTCCCATATTACTAACTTTCTACACAGCCGTGATCTGTTGGACCGTCTGCAATCTGGTTTCTGGCCTGGTCACTCTACTGAGACTGCCTTGTGCAGAGTTACAAATGATCTTCAGGTTGCCAAAGCCAAAGGTCACTTCTCCATCCTTATCCTCCTTGACCTATCATCTGCACTTGACACAGTTGACCACTCTCTACTGATGCAGATTCTGTATTCACTTGGCATCTGTAACCAGGCTGCATCTTGGCTTTCTTCATACCTTTCTAACTGAACATTCACTGTCTCTTGTGCTAACAAAACCTCATCTCCAATTCCACTTAATATAGGGGTGCCACAAGGCTCTATGCTTGGTCCGTTGTTGTTCTCCCTATATGTTCTGTCTTTGGGAGATCTTATTCGATCATTTGGCTTTAATTATCATCTGTATGCTGATGATACCCAAATATATTTATCCACCCCTTCATTAACAGCTGAAACAGAGGCTCAAATCTCTAACTGCCTCCTAGCAATCTCCAGTTGGAGGAACTTAAGCTCAACCTAACAAAAACTGAACTAATCATCTTTCCACCTAAGCCTGGCCCTACTCCCCATTTTACTATCTCTATTGATGGAATGCTCATTGACCCGGTCAACTCAGCACACTGTCTGGGGGTAATCTTTGACTCCTCTCTCTCCTTCTCTGATCATAGTAACGCCCCTGTAAAAACCTGTCACTTTTTCTTACGTGCCAAAATCCATCCCTTCCTTTCACCTGCTACAGCCAAGACATGCTCGTCCTATCCCGACTAGATTACTGTAACCTTCTACTAACTGGCCTCCCTAACTCCCATCTCTCTTCTCTACAGTCTGTATTAAACTCTGCTGCCAGAATTATCCTCCTCTCATCCAAAAGGGTACAAGCCCCTCCCCTGTTGAAGTCATTATCATGACTTCCTATAAAACAAAGAATAACGTATAAACTTATCCTCATAGCCTTTAAAGCCCTTCATTCCCTTGCACCTAACTACATCTCATCTCTTGTTTCTCTATATGTTCCTGGCTGAAACCTTCACTCCTCCCAGAGCAAATGCTTGGTTGCACCCCCCACTTCTACTGCTGTTTTCCATGTCGAACCCTTCTCTCTTGCAGCTCCTTATATTTGGAATGCCATTCCTGCATCTCTCAGGAGAGAATCCTCCTTCAATGTTTTTAAAACAAAACTCAGAGACTACCTCTAGGAGCTCCTGGATAACACCTGAACTGGAAACTGGCACTTATATTACCCACTGTAAATCACAGCACTTTAATACCCGTCTGAATTGTGTCTGTATGTTACCCTCCCATTTAGACTGTAAGCCCCATGGGGTAGGGTCTTCCATCCTTTTGTCTCCTTGACACTGCGGAATTATATTTTATATTTATGTGAATTGTATTTTTAATAATGCACTTATGGTTACTTATTAATGCAGTGAACCCTTGTTTGTTACTACTAATTTATTGTTGCCGTACAGTGCTTTGCCCTCAAGGAGCGCTATACAAATAAAAATATACATACATACATACCATACAGGGACAATTTATGAAGGGCTGGTATATGTAAGTATACCTTTTTTTTAATTGCTATAGCCCCGATGTAATGTAAGCATCATGCTTAAGGCTTAGCAATTCCATCAGGTATTAGAATTAGAGTTCTCTGAGCTCTAACACCCAGTACAACAGAACTGAATGTTCAAATACTTCATACACATTCTGACAAATTAATACAACTGATCTGTTAAGGTAACAACATTACCCTGACATTCAGTGAAAAAATACCTTCAATAGTTTGCAAATTATTTGTATGCATGAACTGTTTTCCATCCCTGCACATTTCCTTAAACACAGTAGTTAGGCAAACTTTAAATTACGTTTCTGGGAACTCATTTGAAATTATAGTAACTCTGAAACATTCAATTTAAATTTTTTTAGTTTATTAAAAAGAGTTGAGATTTTACAGCCTTGTTGAAATGAATGGAACAATACAATACTGTTTTTCTTTTACCTCTGCTAAATTCAGTACCAATTGGAGTTGTCTCTAAACTAAAAACAATTTTGTTAGTTTTCTCTAAGACCTGAAAACACAGTTTATGCAGATGGAATAAAGTCAACCATCTCCTCAAACTATTTAATTTATTGGCTAGTAGAATAACTCCAGGGAGAGAATTCCACGACTTACAACTTTTATTGTAAATAACCAATTTTGGGGGATGTCCTTGTGTCCTCTGTAAAGGTCTATTGGAGAATAAGGCACCACAAAATTTATTGAATGGTCCCTTTAAATATTTGTACATAATCATCATTTTTACTCATAAACACATCCCATTGTTTCTTCAAAACTAAGATCTTACATTGCCTTTATTCACCTACTCACCTGTTTCTGTTCTTTCTCCATATCAGTAATGGTTTATCTGTATATTCAATGAATTGCATATTTTGTAAGGTGCCTGACCAGTACTTTGAAAAGAGTAACAATTGCCTTCCTCTGCAGTGTACCAAATATGATTGTAGAAAATACATTTTTGCAATGGGCATCAATAGGTGCACTTGTGTTCTGCATTATTTATCAGAGCAGGCTGGGTGCTTGGGTACTCAGAGATACTAGGCTTAGCTGCAAAGGATCATGTTTAGCTTTTAAACTGCAAGAAGTCAAGCCCAATTTATTGTAATCTTTTCTGCATACAAAGAAACATACACAATGAGACAAAAATACATTCCTTTCCTGCCAAAACCCATACAGATCATACAGAACATTATACACATACTGCAATATACACTATATAACAAAGACTAGGCAATGTGCAAAGGAAGACTAGCAAGTATTCAATTTTTACTACTCCAGTGTATCTCGAAAATGTATTTACTATTCAGTTTATTTTTGCCAAAGAAAACCCAGTCTAGTAGTCTTCTGCCAGACTCTACTATAAAGTTCATGTTATTGTGTTCATATTTATCAACAAAAAAATCAAATAATGAATTACTCTATACCATTAATAATATGTAATAAAAACATATCCATTAATTTCCTTTCCAGGCCAATCAATAACTTGCAAATATTGTGCTTAAACCATATATGTCCAAAAAATATACAAATTCCCTTCAATAACCCTCCCTATTTTACCTTCTAACCCCATACACCTACACATCTCTTTATCGATCTAAAGGGACCAGAAGTAAAAGTTGTACCTTCAATTACTAAACGGGATCTGACAATAAAAAAAAAATTAAAATAACAATTGCTCATTTTAAAAAATCTCTTAGCACAGGGTATGAAGCTATTACAAAGCCTGCCTGAACGTGCTGGAATACTGCAGTACCTTCTGCCAGATGGCAGGAGATCAAAAGGATGTAGTTTTCTGTTCTTTATGTTAGACTTTATTCACTCCAGCTTATACATTTTTGGCTAACTATATTGAAAATGTTTTTTTTGCACAGCCTATCTACAGTGTTTACTCTGTCAAATTCGACCCTCGTATTTTTCATGAAGTAAAATCTGCCGAAATCGTATATCAAATTTGTAAGATTTTACTACTAACGATCGAATAGCATTCATCCGATTTCACAAAGAAATTGTAAAAAACATTCGATTTCATGAAAAAAACGGACGATTCGAATGATTTTTTCGAGAAATTGGATGATTTCTATTCGATCGAAAAAAGCCTACGGGAGCTTACCATAGGCAAATATAGGAACTCGGTAGGTTTAATCTTGCGAACTAGGCAACTGAAAACATTTTTAAAGGGCATGTACTTCGACCATCGAATGGTTATACGATTTTCTTATTCGAATCATTCGATTTATTCGAATCATTCGATCGAATGATTTATTCGAATCATTTGATAAGATCGAATTTAGCAAATTCGATGGTCAATGTAGCCCAAAAAAATTTCAAAAATTTGAAGTTTTTGCATTCAAATCCTTCACCCGAGTTTAGTAAATCTGCCCCTAAATCCTTTGTAATCTGCTGAATATTCTCAAAGCACCTCTCTGATCATGATATACTGTTGGCAAGCTTTGATGGGATCAGTTTATATACATCTCACATGAATCTGGTCTCCATGCCATACGCTACCATTAGGACAAAACTGATTACACCTCACAACAGAAACATTTTTACTAGACCTACTTGAGATTTTATTACATCAGAATTATTTCCTGTTTTGGTGATTCTTTTTAAATCCAACAGAGGGGCACTGCCATGGGAAGTAATGTTGCTAATCTCTATATGGCATTCCTCGAAGAAACCATAGTATATGGTAATTCACTCTTTCAAAAACATTGCATTCTATACGCTATATAGATGATTTTCTGGTCTGTTGGGATGGCACAACATTTTCCTCAATAATCTGGAGGATACTATAAAATTTACAGGTACATCTGATAATGTCGCTATAAGCTTTCTTGATGTCCAACTAACAAGAGTAGGCTCACAGCTCAAGACTAATCTATTCAGGAAAACAACTGACAAAAATAGTCTACTACACTATACTAGTGTTCATCCAAAATCCCTAATGGACTGACCCAATACACTAGGCTGAAACGTATAGTTAGTGATGACATGGATTTACAGAAGGAAGCTGTGGAAATGACGTCACGATTTAGGGGGAGAGGCTATCCCCGTGAAGTACTAGATGTGAGTCAAAGAAAAATGTTGAAAAAAACAAGGGACAATTTATTATCTCCTGCTAAAAGAGATGCCCATAAGGGAGACAGACTAATGTTTGTGAGTAAATATTCCACAGCCAGCAGACATGTTGGCAACATTATTTGCTGACATTGGCACATTTTACAGTCATGCCACTCTAATAAACCAGCTTTTCAACAGGTACCCATGCTAGCATACATACAGGGCAGTAAAAGTGGACATTGGTGGTAAAAGCTCTTCTAAACAATTGTTTTGCAATGTTTTCTATCATCCATGCCAAGGTAACAAATATGAGATAAAGAAATACTTCACTTGCGAATCATGATTTGTGGTTTATTTTTTAAAATGCCCATGCGGCTTACTGTATGTTTACTGTTTATTAATGTATTTTCATACATTGTTATTACACATTTAGTAGGTATGTTTTTAACTAATTCTTTCCCCCTTTTTTCATTCAAGGTTATCAATGATCAGCATATGAATACCCTCAGTGCTAACAACACATCTAGCATATCATATGGTGTCTCAGATGAGTGCTGAGTGCGGTATGCAGAGTGGGTATTACTAGCATCTCAGGTTTGCAAGATCATGTTGATATAATTTTTGAAGTAAATTTTGAAATAAAATTTTTTATTTTTTTTTAATTTATTTTCCACAGTTTCAATTTACTAATAATTAGTTATGGACACAAAAGCTTATTTTTCTTGGACATTACGGATACAACATTTTGCATTTGATTATTATATTATATATTATATTATAATATATTATATTATAACATCTCTGTGATGTCACAAGGAGAGGGTGGAGCTTGTACTCTTACACCCCTCTTTTCCATTTTAAAAGGATGGTGGATGGTGTAACACATGGCTTGATAAAGTGCCTGGTGGGCACGAAACGTTGCTACTTTGTATGATGTCGACTTAATAAATATTTTTTTTTGTGCACTTTTTTTGAAAATGATGCAAACATGGTCTCTAACGTTCGCAAGTGTCTTTGTGGGTGTATTTTACATTAACAAAGCATATTACATTCCCCTTTGCATACAAACCCAGCAATGGTAATAAGATTATATTTTATCAGCTTTAAATGCAGGTTTTTTTCTTTTAGATAGGAGGATACATGGTATAGGGAGAAGACCCTCAAACACCTGTTTCACCCCATACACCCTTCAGGATATATAAATAGGAAATTGCAATGCCAGCATTAACATCTGAACCTTACTTATACTTTAGTGATTTTCCTTTCCGCAACTGAAACTGCAGTATCTGAGAAGCATCAGTGGTGCCCTCTTAAAATGAAACCTTTATTGCAATTATATTTATGAAGGCATCCATGCGGTTTATAGGCAAGCAGATTTATCCAGATTTACTGGAATTTTCACAGAGCTCTTTCATTTCACCTGCTAAGACATGTTGTACATGCAGAGGTGGCCAAGCAAGTACAAACCACTTGTTCCGACTTTCGTGATTATAACTGCATCTTCCATGGCAATATGTTATTGGATTTGTCCATAAAAATCTACAGACCCATCTGTTGGGCAAAAATATTTAAATTTGCATTGCTATATTATTTTCCTAGTGAGCAGCTGTAAGGCATTGCCGCCCCAGTGCATTTCATTACCAGCTATACTGCTGCTTGTACTTTGATATAAGCTAAAAAAAAACACACTTTAAGATTTTGATCATTTGGTTTGATTTGCAGTGAATTAATCCATCTGCTGTGGTTTATTGATAAAGCTACAAAACAGGATTTTAAAATTAAAGGACATTTCCCAGTATCTCTGTTGCCTTTTTCCTGTTGGAAACTGAATTTATTTAATCTTTGCGAACGGCAGAGCCAATATGTTAAGGTTGAAGACCCGGGATGACCGTGCATAAATAAGAGAGGATTATTCATTAATCCAGGGCAGCGAGGTGCACAAATGTTAATTAAAGTCAATGGGAAGTCTGCTCAGTACTGTTATAGCTTAATGAAAATCAACAGGATTCAGAACCGTGATGAAGAGGACAGTTCCATCTTTCAACTTGATGACTTTTGCAAACTTAACATAACATATTGAGCATCGGTGATGATTTGGTTCATGTGGAATACGCAGGGGATTTCAAATGACTAAAAGTTTCCATAGTAGAAATGTAAGTAAATGTAAAAATAGTAGAAGACCTTTAATAATCATGACAATGAAAGTCCTGAATTTGTTCTTCATAGCATCTTCATATGGACTTTAAAGTATTTGAGGTCTTAGACTTTACTAAAACTTTTGATATAGTACCACACAGAAGGTTAAAGGGATCCTGTCGTGGGAAAACACATCAGTTAATAGTGCTTCTCCAGCAGACTTCTGCACTGAAATCCATTTCTCAAAAGAGCAAACATATTTTTTGATATTCAGTTTTGAAATCTGACATGGGGCTAGACATTTTGTCAATTTCCCAGCTGCCCCATGTCATGTGACTTGTGCCAGCACTAGGAGGGAACTGCTTTCTGACAGGTTGTTGTTTTTCCTTCTCAATGTAACTGAATGGTAGGCAGTGGACATGGGTTTTTACTATTGAGTGCTGTTAGTTATACCAGGCAGCTGTTATCTTGTGTTAGGGAGCTGTTATCTGGTTACCTTCCCATTGTTCTGTTGTTAGACTTCTGGGGGGGGGGGAAGGGAGGGGGTGATATCACTCCAACTTGCAGTACAGCAGTAAAGAGTGATTGAAGTTTATCAGAGCACAAGTCACATGACTTGGGGCAGCTGGTAAATTGACAATATGTTATTATGTTATTATATTCAAAATGAAATATAATAAAAATCTTTTGAGAAATGTATTTCAATGCAGAATTCTGCTGGAGCAGCACTATTAAAAAACATTTTTTCCCCATGACAGTATCCCAGTAAGGGTTGGCCTGGAACATAGCATCTGTAATTGAATAGAGAACTGGATGAAGGATAGATTACAGAGTGGTGATAAATGGACCATTTTTAGTGGAGTACTGCAGGGGTCTGAACTTGGTCCTTTGCCCTGGAGGAGGGCATTGAAGTATGGTTTCTATGTTTGCTGATGATACTAAACTGTGCAGAACTATAAGTATCATGCAGGATGCTGCCATTTTGCAGAGTGATTTCATTAGATTAGAAAACTGGGCAACAAACTGGAAAATGAGGTTCAGTGTTGATAAATGCAAGATTATGTACTTTTTCATAAATAATATAAATGCAAGTTATACACTAAATGGCAGTGTATTTGGAATTTGCTTAATTGAGAAGGATCTTGGATCTTTTTGTAGGTAACAAGTTGTCTGATTCTAGGCACTGTCATTCTTTGGCTACTAAAGCAAGTGAAGTACTGTTTTGCATAAAAAAGGGATGAAAACACAATTTTTCCTTATTATATGTCTCTGGTAAGGCCTCACCTGGAGTATATTTGCACAGTTTTGGGCTGCAGTACTTAATAGGGATATTGGGAATAGGGTGGAATGGAATGTTTTGCTTTGCCAAATATTTTGGGAATGGTGAAAAATTTGCGAAACGCTGCTTCTGGTTCTGGACGTGGGCATCCATTTTTGGATGCTGGCGCACATTGCCGGTGTCAAAATAACGGACGCTGAAGAATTTTGGCCAGGCAAAATTTTCCTGACTTTTTGCAAATTTATTTGCCTGTGGCAAATCGCGGGAATTCCCCCTAGGCAAATAAATTTGCCCATCACTAGCAACCAAACTTGTACTATGGGGTCTTCCACATGTCTGGTAAATACAGACTTCATTCAGTTACTATACCTGCAGGATGTGCTGCAGCTTTACTGATTCTCTGAGTGACAGGGTTTATTGATATAAGCTTGCCTTGAACAATTTAAGCACTGTATATATAAATCACAGCATTAGCTAAAATCCGATCACAATATCTTATCCAAATCTTCTCTTGTGCTAAAACTAGAAACCATGAAGCTTAACTCGTTTTTGCTTGGTCAAACATTATCCATCCAAGGAAGCATTTCTCCGGGTGAAATATCTGCACAATCACTTACAGTTTCACAGTGAGTGTAAATCTTCCTGAGCATGGTCAGTGTTCTAGATACATTATTTAGAAACATCTGCGCTGCATAAGCTTTTGGCAACTTTACAGCTAATTTATAAAAAGATTATTTTAGTCATCTTTTTCTGTTTTCAAAACAGCATCTGTTATGAAAAATGAGAGAACACTGACATCTATTAAGCCTTTAATTTCCAAATATATAGAATACCTTGGAACTCTCTGACCACATTTAGCTTCATAGTCATTTTCCATTTTTTGGGGGGGGAAAGAAGGGTACTTCATTTATTAAAAGCAGTGGTCTCCAACCAGTGGCTCGTGAGCAACATGTTGATCACCAACCCCGTGGATGTTGCTCCCAGTGACCTCAAAGCAGGTGTTTTGTTTGCATAAAAAAAGGTGTACTGCCAAACAGAGTCTCATGTAGGGTGCCAGTCCACATAGAGGTTTCCAAATAGCCAATCATAGCCAGGAACTTTCTGCATGGTTGCGTTTCTCTCCAATTCCTTTTACATCTGAAAGTTGCGGGTAAAAAAGGTTGTGGACCCTCGATTAACAGTGTTAATTCCAGTAGAGGAGTAGCTAATTCTGTTCTTCCCATCATGAGAACATTGCAAAGTTAATCCTCACTTAGCTCTTCTGGGTTCTTTTGTAGTTGTATATAAGTTGTGAGGTTTCTTTGATAGACTCAACGGCTTAATTTAGTGTCATTTGAAGGAAAGGGCTAACCCCATAAATGAACATAGAGGGCATATATCAAAGCCAAGGCAACAGACAGACAGCAATTACTGCATAACAACAGGGACCCTATGGGATATGACAGTTCTAAAAGCAGCAACTACTGTATATAGGGCAATGCCCGGGCTCTTTCTCAAGTCATGTGAACAACGGTCCCTATTTCAACAGAGTGATACCAAGCTTTTAAACACCAAGAAATGACATATCATGTTATACGCAATACCAAGTGAAAGGGTCCTTCCATATGTGTACTAAATAAAACAGATTATTTTGTTATATAAATATGACACCATATAATAACATTTGAATGATAAAAACAGGTATAAGTAATGGTCCTTATTTAGGTCTATTCATCCACCAGACCTCTCGCTTTTGACACTTATGATCATGTTTCTTATGGTACCTAGAGATTGGTAATACAATGTGCCTGGTATTTTTTCTCTTTGCCCAATGTAGGTTTTGTCTTGTATAGCTCCTGGGTGTGTTCTTGTCTGATTCCAGTGTTTGACCTCTGCCTGATCCTTACCTGGATGATTGCTGTCTGCCCTGACCCTTTGCCTACTCTTTGACTATATCAATTGGATTCTGACTTTGTAATGTCTGCTAGTTGGGTTTTGTCTGCAGCCAGTGGATTTGCCTACTCTCCTACTTTTGCCCAGAACTCCTGCCTTGATTCTCTCACACACAAGTTCTGGCAGCATCCGAGCTGTAGAGGGCTCCTCCCAAAGTGAAAGGCAACTGTTATAGACAGTGTGAGCTCAGACCAGGGTCTTAGCACTTGTTCTGGGTTTTAGGATAACCTGGTTGACACTATGAATATATGCAGGTGTTCTTAAATACACATATTTAATATTATACAGCAAGCCATTATTGAGATATTCTGGGCCCATTGACTTTATTTTGTGGGACTGGAATACACGTATGGGTGAATATAATGAATGTCATACATTTTGCAATGTAATATTGTACAATGGACTGACATTGCAAATATTAACTGCACATGGTGTTTTTAAGACCAGCTTGAATGTACTGGCAGAAAAAGCAAACTCCAAACTGACTTCTAATATGCTCATATTTTGCAAAAGAGGGGAACAGTGATGGAAATTACTGCAGTAATCACTAGTGATGGGCGACAAGTGTAGAAAACGACACGTGTTAAAAATGACGCGCCGAAGTTGATGCGAAGCACGTCAAAAATGTGCCGCGACACGTTTCGCAAATTTTTTCGCCAATTCGCAAATTTCACTGGAATTTATTGGCGAAGCAAAACGGGGTAGATTCGCCCATCACTAGTAATCACTTATTATAACTGATAACATCACTGTCACGGTCGGCACCCAATACCAGAACAAGTGCCAAGCACCCTGATCTCGGCTCGTGCTTCACCAGTAGTGTGGCCGCCTTTGGCTTCGGGAGGAGCCCTCAGCTACTCAGATGCCACCTGGACTTATACGAGAGGTGCAAAGCAGGGGTTCTGGCTGGCAGTGGGGCACGACTGTAAATAGAGTCTATAAGGCCAATGGTCACGGTACAGACAGGAGTTGGCAGATTCGTAGTCAGACAGGCCGGGTCGAGGCAGGTAGATAGCTAGGGTAGTCAGGCAGGCAAGGGTCAAACCGGGTAATCAATCAGAGGGGTGAGACGGAATCGGAGTCGAAGTACAGGCAGGGGTCAGAATACGGATTTCAGAATAGTCAGGAACAAGCCGGGTCAAACACAGGATACAATATAAACAGGATAATTCAGACGCACAAGGCTCAGAAGCACCAGGAAACAAATCCTATCACGGGCAGTTTGCTACTGAAGGAGCTGGCCTTTTAAACTCTAATTTTCCCGCCAAAGGAGCGTCAATACGTGCTTGCGTCAACTTTGACGCCGGCGTCAACTTCGCTGCGCGTCAACTTCGACGCGCGTCAACAAATGGCGACGAGTCGCGAGCGCGCGCCCCTAAGATGGCGGATTAGAACCACGAGGCGGGCGTCCCCGCCGATGGCGGCGCAACAGGCGTCCCTGTTGCCCGCCAGGTAAGTTGACTTTTCTTACAATCACTAAGCACCATTTATAAGTTTATCATTTATAGGATATTCATGGATGTTGTGTATTATAAGGAAATAATTCAAAATTTTTACAATTATTTTCTTTTTTTCTCTGTAATAATAAAACAGTAGCTTGTACTTGTAATTAAGTTATATTAATCCATATTGGTTGCAGATCCTATTGAGTTTATTTAATATTTAAATTACTTTTAGCAGGTTTAAGGAAGCAGGCTTAAGGTATGGCAATTCCAATTACAGAAAGATCCCTTGTCTGAAAACCCTCAGTTCCCAAGCATTCATGATAATAGACCCCATGCCTGTATATTTTTTTCATGTGTACATGCCTGTATAAGCTAATAGGTTCATGTATTGTGTTTATGAGGTCAAGGTAATGATGTACAATAGCCCTGGATCACATCTCTTGGTTCCCTTGGTGTTACAGGGTTCATTAGTCACCCTATCCCACATTATGCCCAAAGAATATTGAAAATGCACTGCTCTGTCTACATTGTTGTCTGTAATATATTATTTTACCAACCCTTTTTATAGTGAACCTAAAAGTGGATGAAAAATTATTCTAGTGGGACCCTAAATATCTATTAACAAAAAAGACAAAGCACTATTCTACCAAAAAGTGTATTAAAACATGTAGACGATATTTATCCATTGTGTGTGCAATCTTCTCGTTTGTTTTAGCTTTATTTTCCTGGTTAACAACAACAGATTTAGTATAAGCCAGATCCATTTATTGGAGCTCCTATGGTGAATATACTTATTAGCTGTCCTTAGTTATTTTAACTGGAATGTGATTTAATAACAACAATTCACAATAAAAACCCGGCAAGAGAAAACAAATCATACAATAAAAGGAATAATCAAAACATTTACACATCCTTTGTTAAAAATGGAGTAAGCAGCTAGAGCCAAAGTGTTACGGCTTCACTATTAGAGTTATTAGTCGGGACAACAGGGCTGAAGGCCTTATATTTATTGCCACACATATATATCTTTCTGCCACCATTAACCTTTATACAGTTTGTAGGAATACAGCAGTCCTGAAGTGTGATTTACACTAATTTACTGTTGCAAAATTATTCAGACCAATAGCCTTTCCAGCCTTCCACAACCAGAGGAGATAATTTTACCTTTAAATACTGGTTGCCAATTGCATGAATATGTTTGTAAGGCATTCAAATTTAAATAATACATAGACTTTGGGAAAATAAAATATTCTGAAGGCCATGGATATTTTTGTTTACTTGGAGCCTGGTCCTTTTTCTCTTTACCAAATGTAGGTGGTGTCTTTTATATCTCCTGTTTGTGTTCCTTGCCTGATTCCAGTGTTTGACCTTTGCTTGATCCTGACCTGGAAGATGTCTGCCTGTCCTGACACTTTACCTACTCTTTTACTACATCTACTGGATTCTGAATATTCTGCTATTTCGGTTTTGACTTTGGCCAGTTCTCTGTGGATTTGTCTACTCGCCTCTTTTCACCTGTAATACGCTGATCAGTTCAAAGTGAACTCAAATGCAAGACACAGTTTTGGTGGAGAGACCATTAGGCAGAGTGTGGATGGGCATTTTCATTAGAACTGACCGAGATGAACCTCCATCAAACTCCCTTGGTCTAGACTGCAAAACAACACATGAGTGATTCCAGTTTTGGAGAACTTTGGAGAACTTTAAGTTTTGAAGTTGTGCTGTGCCTAAACATTCCACCTCTGTGGAGACTAAAACAAATCCATCTATTTTGTATTGCAGTACCATCTTGCACAGCAAATAAAAACAATTCTTCTCTGACGATTTCACACGATTTTTACACCTTGCAGGACCGGCAAACTTATACTGATAGTTTAAAAGCAGGACTGGCAAACAGAAACAGAGACACCAATCAATGGGGAGACTGAGATTAAACATGAGACGTTATGAGAAGTGATGCACACAATTACCTCTCTTCTAAAAAAATAATTAAAGTTTGTCATGTTATATTGATTCTCACACTTTCACATGCACCCCCTTCTCCCCCACAATGAAACAAAGCTATACCCCCCCACACACACACGCACACACGCACACATCGCAGTAATTTTATCAGAGAGCAGCACAGAGTCAGCACTTGCTTAAACTCGATCATGGGGGCTTGGGACACTTGGTCTTGCCCTGCTTGTGGGGGAAACTCCAGGAAAACATTACACCCCCCCATGCATCCATGCTTATATAATGATTTAGTTAGAAACTGTTTGTTTGCATATTAAGTTGAAGAACTTTTAGTTGTCTATCAAGTGGGTGAATTAGACATTGGGTAAAAAAATAAGAGAGGGGAGGTGATGAAAGGAGTGGGAAGCACAAGAGAAAAACAGGTAGTCACATAAGCCATAATAAGATTTCTGTACTGGTTAGCAATCTTTTAAAAATATAAAAGTATTCAGAATTCTATTTATGTTTAGTGATGGGCAAAACTCCCACGTTTCGCCGAAAAATTCTCGAATTTCCAGAGAAAAATTCGCGAAACGAGCCGCGCGTCGTTTTTTGACGCGCGTCGCGTTGTTTCCGACGCGTCGCATCGTTTTCGGCGCGCGTCGAATCGTTTTCGGCACGTCGCGTCAAAAACGACGCGCGACTCGTTTTTGTTGCCAAATTTTTCGGCGGCGAATTTTTGCTGCCGTTTCGCGAATTTATTCGCCAGCGCCGAATCGCGGGAATTCGCCGCGAATTCGCCCCTGGCGAATAAATTCGCCCATCACTATTTATGTTGTACAGGGGACCATATTGCATGATAACTGCCTTTGGCCCACACTTCCGAAACTCTGCTTTACACTGGGGGCTCTGAGATGCACATATGCAAGTTCTTGACTTCTAGTTATACTGGTCACTGTGGTCCTAAGTGGCAAGCTACCAGTCCCACCTCTAACTGGCCTACTCCTGCCTTTCAAAAAGGTGAACAGCACTGAGCTATGAGGGTTATCATCAAGGCTTAATGTATATCTTTTAAATATTAAGCGAAAAACAGAATAGATAATCATATAGACTCTAGATCAAAATAAAATACTACAGCTCTGTGACATAAGTTGGCGCTATATAAATACACGCTATATAAATACATGTTAATAATAATATCTAATAAATTCTTTCAGGAGCATTTCTAGTTTCTAATTTTATGCAGCAGCAAAAGGGTTAGAAGAGTAGACATCCTAATTTAAATTCTGTAATCATTATAGCTGGAGACAAGTTTCCATGTTTTGCCTTTTGATTGCTCATCGATGGATTCATTAAAACTGTAATGTTGATTAACACATATCAAATATTTCAAGGCTGTGTATATCAGCCAGGGTGTTTTGAAGAATTTAATCTTTCAAAAAAGACTTTGTTGCATTTTTTCGCACATTAATTAGGTAATTAAAAATGCTTATAGGAAAATGTTGAGCAATTGTAAATATGGTGAAACAGTGTTCTGAAGTACATCTGAGGAGTAAGTCTGTGCTCCAGTAGCTTGGTAGTATTTTTTTGCCAATGTCTAAAGGGAACTGTAAAGCCCCAATAAGCAGTGGAGAATTTAAACAGATTTAAGTACAGATAGAGTCACTTGGATTTGTAAGTTAAATGCGTTGTGACTCAGCATTAATTGAAGAAACTGTGTTATCTAAAGTTATCTTAACTCATTTAATGCATTTAACCTTTTCATTAGCATACCAAAGCACCATTGTTTTCAATGGTGAACTCTTTAATTGGATGGGATGCTGTGACACAATATTCTGTGATAAGTGGGATAAATGAGATAAATGAGTTAAGTCGCGACGCATTAAACTCACCATCCAAAGTGACTGCATCTGTAAAGGCAGCTTTGCATTAAAGTGGGATGGACAGGCGTTTGTGCTGCATTCTGGAGTGTAAAGATCTGCACTTATAGAGTAAAATGCTTGACGGGTTTCAAAATTACAAATTGCAGTGTGTCCAATTTTTTGCATCTTGCCCTGCATATTGTAAATCACCCCTTGGTTCTCCCTTGAAAGGTAACAAGTTAATTTAGGTTCTGACAAATTATCTTTTCTCACCAGATGTGTAGCGTAAATCCCTCATCAACACCTCCTCTGTATTAGACTTGAATGGAGGACTGGTAGATTTGCTAGTGGTATAAATGGAAGTTACAGGTATTCCATTATCTTGAAAGCTCCAAATTAGGGGAAGGTCATCTCCCACAGACTTAATTTTAATCAAATAATTTAGATTTTTAAAATTGATTGCCTTTTTCTCTGCAATAATAAAAAAGTAGACTTAATTACAGAGAGAAACCCCCAGGAGCTGAGCATATCGGATAATAGGTCCAATACCTGTATATAATTTGAAGTGAGCAGCAACCTCCACTCACGTAATTTAAATAAACTGCATAGGATGATCTTTGACACCTTCTACAAATGCTTGAAATTGTATACCATTTTATTATATCTGTGTAAAATACCAATACCATTACTGATATAAAAAAGATGATGTCTGTGTCTATTACAAATTTTATTCACCTTTACCCAAAGACAATCCTATATAATAAAGTTGAAGTGTCTCTGCGTCCAGTCCCTGTGTCCGTGGAATTCGCTACTGCGCATGTGGCGACAGACCGAATTTACCAGTTTTGGCCACTAGAGGTTGCCAATCACTAGCTAATGCTATCAGTACCAGTACTTATACTAGAGGTGATGGAAGCCTGTGATGAAGTGTATAAGGTAAATGCCTCTGACCAGTGCTTTTAGTGTTCAATTCCCATTGAGTGATCATTTATGCTAGCAAAGTAGATAGACGCGCAACTTCGCACCCTTACGCTGTGGTGTGTTTTAGCATTGTGGGTGATAGCCTGAAAAACTGTTCGCCGACCAGAGTGTAAATTCGCACGTTAGTGAATTTGCATAGCGCAGGCGAAAATTCGCCTACAACAATTCTGTTTTTATAAATGTTTGACTACATATGTTCTAGCGCCCGTTAATTTAACGGGCTTAATGTAAAGTTCAAGTGTCTCTGCGTCCAGTCCCTGTGTGCGTGGAATTGCGCTACTGCACATGTGCCGCACGGACCGTCTCTGGCGAATTTACGCTAGGGAAGTAGATAGATGCGCAACATCGCACCCTTACGCTGTGGCGTGTTTTACAATTGTGGGTGATAGTCTGAAAAACGTAAATACGTTACCGTTCGCCGACCAGAGCTTAAATTCGCACGTTAGTGAATTTGCACAGCGCAGGCGAAAATTCGCCTAGAACAATTCTGTTTTTTATAAATGTTTGACTACATATGTTCTAGCGCCCGTTAATTTAACGGGCTTAATGTCTAATAGTGAATAAAATACAGAGCAAATAGTACATCCTCTAGTTGTTTGAGTACAGTATATTGAGGCACTTTGTTGATCCCTCAGTTCTGCCCCTTCCCTCAGATGTGCTATTTTTGTTGACTGTTACACTGAAAGTGACACCATCCCCAACATGAAGATGCTCACTGCTAGCGATGACAGAATCCATCCCACTTTGCTAAGAAATTAGAGAAACTGTGAAAAATTCATAAAAAGTATGGCCAATGGTTATTTTTCATTGCATGTTTTTTCTTGCACAATGAATTGATCAATGGACATTTCTTCTTTAAGGGGTGGTTTACCTTATGTTAACTTAGGGGCCGATTTACTAAATTCACATGTATTCATGTGAATAAAATCAAATTCGATGGAATTCGATGGAATATTAGGATCTATTCGATTGGTCGAATATGCAAATTAGGCATATTCAATCATCGAATAGTGAATGATCGAATGATCGAATAGATTCAAATGATCGAATAGATTCAAATGATCGAATATTCGATCGTTCGATCATTCGATCAGCGAATAAAATAAAAAAATTTAAATATTCGTCTGCCTACTTCTCCAGATTGGACCTACCGAATTGCAATAGAAGCCTATGGGAACCCTCCCATAGGCTTCTGAGTCTAAGTCCTGATCGAATAGGATTTGAACGATCGAAGTTTTCGATCGTTCGAATCGTATGAATTATTTGAATGATCGAATGATTTATCCGACTGATCGAATACATTTTTCGACTGATTGAATAAATTTGTGTTTGATCGTCGAATGATCGAATAACGAATAAACTGTAGCCTAAAACTATTTGATTAGGATTCGCCGATCGAATGCTAATCGAATATCGAATTTTGTCGAGCTAATTATGGTAAATAGTAATACTAATAATAGTAAATTTGCCCCTTATAGTATGCTATAGAATGGCTAATTCTAAGAGACTTTTCAATTGGACTTCATTTTTTGTAATAGTTTTTGAATTATTTGCCTTCTTCTTCTGACTCTTTCCAGTTTTTAAATGGGGGTCAGTGACACTAAAAAAATATAAATGCTCTTTATGGCTACTTTTTATTACTCGTATTTCTATTAAGGCCCTCTCCTATTCATATTCCATTTTCTTATGCATCTCAATGCATGGTTGGTAGGATAATTTTCACCCTAGCAACCAGACTGCACCCTGGAGAGCTGATGTATAAAAAGCTAAATAATTAAAAAAACAAATAAAAAATAAAAACCAATATCAATAGGAATTTAAAGATGTACAACCCGTTTAAGGCTTTTCCTCTCTCCAGATACATGTAATTAATGATGTGTTGCGGTGCATTGTGTGCAATTGCTATGCCACTCAGCTCATAGCTACAATAACGCTGGACTTCTGGGAAAAAACACTGCATTGTAAAAAACAACAGTGAGTTGCATCTGATAATTGCCCTTTGTGACACTTTGGGGGTTATTTACTAAACCTCAATTTTTTTCTGGTCTTAGTTTTTTGGGGGGGAAACTTGAATTTTTCTGGAATTTTTTTTTTCCAAGATTTATTATACCAAGCTGCTAAAAGTCTGAATCTGAAAATCCACCTTCTCAAACCTGCTGATGTCATGTAGATGTCAATTGCAGATGTCCCTTTTACGATTTGAATATATCGTGATATGTGCTGGGTTTTGTCTGATAATATGAAAATGTGTATTTGGGTGAAAATCCGAAAAAATCGAATGATTTATCATCAAATATGTATAATTCAAGTTTTCACTGTAGTTTATCGAGTCTTTTCGCACACAGAATTTTCTATTAGTCTATTAATAATTAAATTAAAATCACATTTGGTCGAGCCTGCCCTTGGGGGCAGATTTATCAAGTGTTGAATTGAAAAATCAAATTTTTACATTCGAAATTTTAGCTAATTTTTGTGTACTTAGACTAGGGAATAGTCCAAATTCAATTTGAAGTTGAAAAAAATTTGAATTACAAAACTTACTTGACCTTGACTATTTGCCATCTAAAACCTACCGAATCATTGTTTTAGCCCATGGGGCACCTCCTAGAATACTTGGAGTTAAAAAAAACTTCTAGTTGAAATTTGATCAAATACAATCCAAATTCGATTTGAACGTTCAAATACAGCCTATTCACTCAAAGTTAAAAAATTTGATTTTTTTGATTGGTCTATTTTTATTCAAATATGGATTTGATAGGAATTTAAAAAACTTCCATCACCTTGAAATTCGACCCTTGATAAATCTGCCTTTTAGTGCCATAAATGAGCCTTTAGCTATTGTAAAATTAAATATAATATAATATAATTTGTGTAACTGCTTATCTGCAAATGCTGATGCTTAAACCAGGCAAATCTCTATGGTGACGTGAATGTTCCAGCTTGCCAACAATGTTGATTCTACTTGTTTTGGTTTTTCTTTGATCTTTGCCATGCTATACAGGTGTGTAACTATAGTGGAAGCAGACCCTAGGAAGGCCTAGGTGGTATAGGGGCCCCATGAACATGAACTTACTGCACCACAAACCTGATCAAACAAATGATTTATGTTTTCAAAGTTGGCCACAGGAGGCTGTCATATTGTAACTTTGCTATACATCTTTGCAAGACCAAGACTGTGCACATGCTCAGTGTGGCGTGGGCTGTGTAGTAATTGTCATAAATTATCAAAGCAGCACAAGTAAAATAATATCTGCAAGAAGCTGATACAATAATACTGATTAATAATCAGAATATACAGACTGCACTGGGTCCTGTGTTGTCATGTAATGTAATGTGGATTTTATAGTTTTTGTATTGTTTAATGCAAACTTTTCTCTAACTCTCCAGAACCAGTGGTTGCAGAAAAATAATCCTCCAAATAGAATCCCAGCTTATCTGTTTAAATCTGGCTCCACAATCTTTGTCCCTTCAGCTGGAGTTCGAAACAGTAAAGAGGATGTAAAGGCAAAAATAAAATCTCTACACAGTCGCTGACTGTTCTACAGGGGAACAAAGCTGCTGGAGTTCTACATGGCTGGCAGGGCTCCCACTGCTGTTCATAAGTATGATTGTTTCCCTGCACAGCAGTTAGCGGAGAATTTAACTGCTTACAGTCAGGTTTCTTATAAAAACGGTACACATTTATTAATTAAAGTATATTGGAGATAGGTTTCTTTTTCATTAAAGTAAAAATGGGATTTTATTTTTTTTTTGCCTTTACATGCCCTTTAATGTACAATTTCAATAAATCTTGGTAAAACAGATCAACCTCTAGACATTGTGGGGGCCTGAAAAATAATTTGCTGTGGGGGCCCAGTAATATCTATTTACACCATTGATGATGCGTGTTTACTTTCAGCACAAAATCTGGATAGATCCGACATACTTTAATAACTATTCATGGTATTATTAAATGATAATTTTTTCCATACTGCCCATAACTAGCTCATAGAGATTATTCTAATGATGTTCCTCAAGGTGATTACACACCTGTAAGTATCTGTATAAAAGGTGTATCTGTGATTTCATGTGTCAGAGTGTCAAAGTGCTCAATACCCACCTTATCCTGTATGGAAGATATGGATAATCAAACTGTTATTTCTGTGTCAATGCACCATGGTTTGAGTCAACATCCCAAGCAAGTACTTGCACCCACAACAATGATATTCTTCCAGCTACAAAGGACATGTGTCTGAGTTGGGATATATTTTACATTAATTTTATTAAATAAATAAATGCAAGTTCGCACTTCCTACTTATTTTAAGACATCACCACTCTTCAAAATTAGGCATCAAGTTAACTAGGCAGATATAAATATAACTGCGCGCCACTCACAAACGGGAAGCCTTTCAACAACATCTGTCTGCACTGAAAGGTGTCTTGAGACTCCCATTTCTGTACTGTCAGTTCCACATTCCTATTCTGGTTTTCCTGAGGCTACACTCTGCAGAAGGCAAAATGTAAGATTTAGAGAAATAAAGCAAAGAGCAAACAGTGTAGCCTTTTCTGACACTAAGGGAATATATTTTTACATTAGGTGTTAACTGGAAGTGAGTCACTGACATCTGTCTCTTAATTAAAGCATAGCTATTTCCACTTAAATTTATTATATAAAAAAAGGCAGAAGGTAGGAGATTTGTACTTTTTACTCTGCCCAGACAGAATGTGCTAATTACTGTATGTTCTCTGCTACCAATTTATATATATATATATATATATATAAATATATATATATATGAACAATGCGCAATGAAGCCTTAATTGATATTATATCATAATTAGACTTCAAAATGAACTGATATAGCTGTCAGATAAGTGACAAGGTAGGAAGATAGTAAATTAACTTAAATGTCACATCAGGAAGTGGAAAGTTTTCCAAAAAATGCATGATGTAATCTTTGTAACAAAGTTTCCTGTAATATTTCCCATCTACTGCAGCTCTTAATTTCATTTCCAAGCAACCTGTTTCAAAGCTGCCTCTAGTGAGGTTTGGTCATAAGTGATCACCCCACAGTGGGCAGTATTTGAATGTAGAGGGGGAAAGAAAAGAAAATTCTGTATATGGAGATTCCCACTGACTGTTCGCAAGTTAGCCTTGGTCACTGGTACCCTGGCCTTAAGGCAGAGCCACCTTCTTGGCTTGTCTATGATCTTGCACTGGTAACTCCCTTTTACATGCATATGTTATTGTGTCATATGTTCCCAAGTCTATAAAACTCTGTGATTCTGACCCACGGAGTTCGTGTCTAATAAACTTTGTCTTTTACCACAAGTGCTCTCAGGTTCCTGAAATCCACAACAAAGGAAAGGTTCAACTGAATTTATATTTTCTGGAATGGGGTTGCAGTATAAAGTAAGGCAAGGGGGTATTACACTGTATAGTAGAGCTATGCTACCAATGGAAATATCATGGCAGCCGCATCCCTTTTGCCACTGAAAAGATTTAGATTTATATACTATGTTTAAATTTATGAGAATAATGTGGTCTCTCCATTCAGGGAAACTTTGTTCCTGTCTTAAATGGACATTAATGCTAAACTCACGCACCTCTGAAGAGTAGTGATGGGCGAATTTATTCGCCAGGGGCGAATTCGCTGGGAATTCCCACGATTCGCGAAACACCAGCGAAATTTCGCCTGGCAAAAATTTGCCGAAAAAACAAGGCGCGTGTCTTTTTTGACGCTACAAAAACTACGCGACGCGCGATGAAAATGACGCAACGCACGCCGCACGCCGCGACTCGTTTCGCAAAATTTTCACAAATTTTTCGGCGAAACTGGTGAGATTCGCCCATCACTACTGAAGAGTAATCCAATAATTTTTATATAAAGGAGTTGCCTTGGTTGGTATTACAGAAATCTATAGCAGAGGAACAATAGAGAAAGTAAAGATTAAAAAAGTCATACATTTTATTCACAGCATTGAAAAAGATTTGCACAATATTGATTGATTTTGCTAAACAAAGGAGCACTCTTGTCTCAATCTCTTTCATGTAATACTGTTTACTGAAGCATCCTAAATTACAGTGCTATTATATAAGGTTTTGGGAACAACGTTTCATAATTTAGGATCAAACCTTCATCTGGAGATCAGGAGCTCCACAGGTTTCAAATGCCTCTTTGCACTGGCATCGGGGGATGTTTTTCCTTATCTTACTGAATATTATTGTATCAATCCTAATGTTTATGCATGAATAATATTACCTAAAAACACTTTGCTATAATATTCAGCCAGTGTTTAATAAAGCTATTTACAGTTACATACAGAATGGTTGGTGTCAGAAGACAGAAGAATTTCTCTTTTTCTATGATAGAAAAATTAATTTCCAGGATCAACAGTTAATGAAAAGAAAAGACACACTCAACTAAAATGTTAATGATCATCATGGTATTCACCCAACAAGCATCCCCGAATATGTATTGTAAAATGGTTTTCAAACTATTTTATGTATATTGCATTTAAACATCATATAAACATCATAGTTGCAAACGTGTAAGACCTCTATATCTTGTTCCTATCAGGATGAGAGTATATCAGCAGAAAGATAATTTTAGGGTTTAAGAAATTGCTCATCTAGATTTGTTGCAATGGATAGTGATGGGCGAAACTTCCGCGTTTCGCTTCGCCGAAAAATTCGCGAAACGAGTTGCGCGTCGTTATTGACACGCGTCGCGTCAAAAGCGACGCGCGACTTGTTTTTGTTGGCGAATTTTTCTGCGGCGAATTTTTGCTGCCGTTTCGTGAATTTATTCGCCAGCGGCGAATCGCGGGATTTCGCCGCGAATTCGCCCCTGGCGAATAAATTCGCCCATCACTAATCTTGACATCCTACTGAACTCAGTGTTTGCCTTAAAACAAATTCTGTACAGATTTCTGCTAGAGAGGGGGTCACTGATTATCGAAACCCTTGCAAGCAGAGAAGTAACTTCTCAGAGCCTCTGCCAACAGGATGAAAAATGAAATACAATTGATGATATAATATTTTTTCTTTATTCACCCCTTTAACCAAATGTCCTCAGCAAGAGAAATGTTTTTTTTTTAAATTAATAAGATGCTTCCCGATTGGCATAATAACTACATTTGTAGGAGAAATGAAGATAAAGCAGGCAGTGTAACCCTTCCAGCACTTCCCTGTTTTTTTATTTTATTATTCAATCCTTAAGGGGCAGATTTACTAAATTCACATGAATGATTCAAGATTTGATTGAATTTTCAAAAAGATTAAAATTTGAAATTTTCTAAAATTTTTGAAGGCCACTTTGACCATAAAATTTTGAAAATTCGATCGAATCGAATGATTCGAATAATTTGAATAAAATTATATTCGAATATTCGTCAGTCGAATTACTTGTCCTTTAAACTTTTATTCGACTGCCTAGTTCGCCAGAAAAACCTACCGGATTGCTATTAAACCCTATGGCAAGCTTGATTGATTCGAACTATTTCATCGTTCGATCTAATTTTTTCTATTCGATCGTTCAAATATTCGAATTGCGGTAAAATTCGACATTCGAATTTGTAGGATTTAAATTTGGCAAAAATTCGATGATCGAATTCGAGGGTTTTTTAAAGCCCTCGAATTCGACCCTTAATAAATCTGCCCCTTAATCTCTCAGTGTGTATAGCTTCATCTTTATAGACCACTCAGAGTAATAATTAATACAAGTGATATTGTTTTTGTAATAAAAATTATGAAAATCAAAAAAACCTTTGGATCAGTATTTGGATAATGTCATGTTAACTTTGGGGTTAATTTAGGATACTAAAAATGTAATTGGGATATGGATTCCAAAGTCAAGGAGAATGTCTCAACCAAATGACAATTGTCCCTTATACTGTACTGTATGTGGAAATGTTTAAAGGTTCCCTATCACATTATAACTTTATACTTTACCTTCTACTACAGAGAATATACAAAGCTATATATTTTCCCTTTTTACAAAATAACAGATGCTCATTTAACTGCACATTGAATATTCAATGGATTTTAACATTTTTGTATGTATTTTGATATGCTGCTGCTGTAAATAAGATTCTAATTTCATTTACCATAACACAGCTGAACAGATGGAAGATTTTGGTAAACATGAAATATCCATTAAGAAGATATATGTCTCAAGAAATGCCTGCTGTTGGGTATACCTTTTAGCAACCTTTAGATTCCTACTTCACAATTATCAGAAAACTCCACCCATTTACATATACTTATATTGTAGCATTAAAGAGACTGTTCACCATTGAGTTAACTCTTGGTATGATGTAGAGAGTGATATTCTGAGACAATTTGTAATTGTTTTTCATTTTTTTATTATTTGTGGGTTTTGAGTTATTTAGACTTTTATTCAGCAGCTCTCCTGCTAGCAATTTCAGTAATCTAGTTGCCCGGGTCCAATTTACCATAGTAACCATGCATTAATTTCAATAAGAAACTGAAATATGAATAGGATAGGTTCTTAATATAAAGATGCATATTACAAAGAAGCAATAAAAACAGAGAGCATTTGTTTTTTAATGTGGTTAGTGATCCATTTTTGAAAGCTGGAAAGGAATCATAAGGAGAAGGCAAATAATTAAAAACATATAAAAAAATAAATAATGAAGACCACTGGAGAAGTTGCTTAAAATTGGCCATTCTATAACATAAAAAAGTTAACTTAATGATGAACAACCTTTTTAACTAATGTGCACAATCCCTCTAGGAAGCAGATAGGGTTGCCCTGTAACTGTGAAGTTCAAAACCTTAGACACTAAGGGGCAGATTTACTAAATTTACATAAATTCACGAGTGATTTGAATATTCGATAGAATTTTAAAAAATATTCGAATTTCGAATATGCAAATTAGGCAAATTCGACCAAAGTCGACCATCAAATATTCAAATTCGAATGATTCAAATATTCTAATTTGATTTTATTCGAAAATTCGATGGTCGATTACTTCCCCCTTTAAATTCAAATTCGATCACCTACTTCTCCAGATTAAACCTACCGAAATGGGGATCATTCCCTAAGATCGAATAAGAAAAATTTGATTGATCGCTTAAAAATCGTTCGAATATTCGAATTTTCCCTATTTGATTGTTCGATTGATCGAATTTTCGCAAAAAAAAATTCCTGGTCCAATTTTGAATTTTTTTTCATTCGAAATTCGACCTTTAGTAAATCTGCCCCTAACTATAGAGCTGTCTGTTTTGTAGTTATTAAATTAGGAATCACAAAACAACTTGTTTACCAAACAATTAACTCCATGATCATGGGAACTGGACACATAAGAACATGTGATGCAAAGACAACAGCCCCATAACTCTTCAACTTAAAAAATACAGCTTGAAGGGAACAAATGATCTGAATACATACAGTATTTCACTCCTAATTGTTTGTCGTGGCTTAATTATTTAATAAAGCGCTATGTACAATTCCTTACAAATCTATCTACTGTTCAGCTTGAGGAAAATATTCAGAATTAAAATTGATACAATATGCAGCAGTGGTGACTGACGAGACATTGGGGATTTTTGTATATTTATTTATGTAGAGGGAAAAACAATGGTATTGCTTTATTATCAGCATTTTATGTTTTGTGGATCAATATTTTAATCTGCAGAAAAACAACCCATGAATAAACAGAGAAGCAATTCTCTTAATTAAGATTAAAGTAAATATTAATTTACAGAACTAAAGCATCTGCTTATCAGCTGTACATTTTGTCTGCTACAAAGAATATCTGAACAGAAAGTTTATTGAGAGGGTAGAAAGAGAAACTTCTTGGGAAATTTGCTTTTATCTTTAGTAGCTTTTGGTAGCTTTACCCCAAGAGTTTGATAATTGGATAAACCTTTTTTTGTCGTATGGATAGTGTACCAGAAGCCACTCTTGAAGTCATGTAAAGAGGCAAGAAATCCCTCTGGCACAACATCAGTGATATGATAAACAGTATACCTAACATAATGGCACTACTAATATCTGCTTTATATGCCTCTTATACAGACATTAGGTAGCTTTATTTTCAAAATGAAAATGATGCACTCTGGGAGGGGCCAGGGGCCAATAAAATTTCACGTTTTCAAAACATCCATCAATTGGTTTGGATGATCTCTGAATTGCTCCCTAAGTGCTGAAGAGTAAGAGGGAACTGTGATATCACATAGGCCTAAAGACATAGTACATGATAATGCAGCATAATAGAGAATGGAAACCAAACTGAGATACAAAGCCAGTTATTAGGACCACTTTCAAGTAGGGTTTTACTTTAGCACTTATTTAATTTTGGGCTTTTCTTCTTGAATGACCTCTGCATGTGTGCTGAATCTAATAGAGAACCTAATTTCATAAATTTCATCTAATTTCCATAAATTGCATCTTGGTCAAATGTCCATCAGTTGTGAAACGTAAACTTAAACTTGCTGGGTTTTTCCAGATAACAGATGTTTCTGTCATTTGGATCTTCTTACCTTAAGCTTACTAGAGAATCATTTAAACATTATATAATCCCAATGTGCTGGTTTTGCTTCCAGTACTGATTAATTATATCTTATCAAGTTAAATGTATTGTTTTATTATTACAGAGAAAAGGGAAATTATTTTTAAACATTTGGATTATTTGGAAAAAAATTTAGTCTATGGTTGATGGTCTTTCCATAATTTGAAACTTTCTGGGGTATCGGGTTTCTGGCTAATTGATGCCATAACTGACTATGGATTCTTCCTTCTAATCATTCTAATGTGCATGCTGTATCATGTTAGCAGGTTAAACATAAGCAATGACACTGACTTTGTCAGGCCACCCCTTCAGACTAGAAGAAAAGGACTTTAATTTGAAGCAATGTAGGACATTAAACCCGATTTAACTATGTAACTATATGGGGCTTATAAATCCCTGATGAGTTGTTTTGTTTTCCAACACAGACAAGACACAGACCCCAACATTTCTTTAGGTTGAATTATGACAATCCACTTTGCATATGACATGGAAGCTACATTTTGTTTTGAGATTTAGCATCATATAAATGTAATCTTTTCCACTCACATTTCAAGTACATTTGCCCTTAAGTATTTTGAAGAAAAACTCTATGGTTATTGTTTCAACATTATCATTTCTTTCTGAAAGTCTAATAGATCTATTCAACTGATCGCCAATCTAATAGGTACAGTTATTATCTTGGCCAAATTTTTCCTTTATACCAGTACTACAATGACAAGTTAATTAATTTGAAGGGGAAAAATGCCCCAATGTCCTATGTAGCTATTGCCTGGATAATTAGGCTGTAAGGAAAATGTTTCCACAAAACCATTTTTCTGGAGTCAAACTGAAGGCCATAGAAAACAAAGTCATGCTCTGCTTAACAAACCTATTCTCTGCCTCTGGCACTGTAGAATTTATATGAGGCACATTTAAAATATCAATGTTTCAGTCTCTATTAAAAACTGATGTAAACATCTTTAAAGGAATACTGTAATGGGAAAACATGGTTTTTTTTTTTCAAAACACATCAGTTAATAGTACTGCTCCAACAAAATTCTGCACTTTTTTCAAAAGAGCAAACAGATTTTTTAATATTCCGTTTTAAAATCTGACTCACTTACACAAGAAAACAGCTCCCTGGTAGATCTATGAACAACACTTAATAGTAAAAGCCAGGTCCCACTGAGACTGATGACTGATTCAGTTACATTAGGTGATACTGACACTAAAAAATGACTTTTTAACATATGAATGCACATTGAATGTTACCTATAGGTCATGTTGATCATTTTTTGCTGAGAGGTTTTTGTATATAATTGTTAATTGAAGTTCCTAGACCTGACTCTCTGAAACTCTGACTTTGCCAACCTGACTGTCCCATCTCAGTCTGTTAGTTACAGTTTCTAATGCTAACGGACTCCTGCTGCACAAATATGGCAGCCCCCTCATACAGGAACATGGGGGATCAGACAGGTAATGTAAACGCATCATGCAAATACTTTATCGCAAAGTAAGAAGTAGCTTTCAAAGCCAATATTATAATAGATGTAAAAAAAGAGTTTAATTTCAGGTGTCAGTATCTCTTTAAGTAGGAGATATAACAGCCTGCCAGAAAGTAGTTCGATCATTATTAATAACAAATGTCATAATCATGTTTTGTTACTCATATTATATAAGTGAAAACATTTATGTCAAACATCTATACAGTATATAATTTAAAAAAAAAAAAAGCTGATTAATTTAAATAGCAGAAGGCAAAGATTTTTTAATAAAATGAAGAACTTACATTATAACGGCTTAGGCTGTAGGCAAATAGCAGTAACGTGACCTGCTTAGACTTACAATTAACTTAAATTAATTTAAGGAAATTATCAGTCAGTTTCATTCACCAGCAGCACTTCAGCTTACTGCAGATGAGCTTCTTTTAATTTAAAGAATACAAACACATTCTGTATTGTCCCTAAGGACTAGAACGAGTGTATGTCTAGCACAAATGTGCTCATTCCTATTCTATGCCGACATTTACATTTTCAGTCTTCATTCATCACATCTCCTTAAAACAGCCTCTCCTTAATGTCAGCTAGAAATAAAGTGGAATCTGAAGAATGATTATATTTTTGAATCAGATGATGACAAGTCACAATGAATAAATTCAGCTCTCTTCATTATTTATTCAGTCATGGTGAGAGGTAGTAAGTTTAAAGAGTAATATGTATAGTCTAATAACAGGCATAGGCTCAAGAGTGTCTTGAAACTGGCAAGTGTCCATTTAGAGCTTATTCAGTATTCTCATATTATTTCTGCACACTCAGCTCTTCTAATTGGATAACTACTATACAACAACTGAAAGGAGAAAGACACAAGAATGTTGGTAATGTCATTTGTTTAAGTGCTCCTAAAATCTGAACAAACTGCTGTTAGGCACCTTTAACAATAAGATCATTGATTGAGAAGGATCAGGGGATCTTTGTTTAGAAATTACGGGGCCCCCTGGCACTGCCCACCCAGGCCCCACCCCAGATCCCGCCCACTCCACAACACAGTTAAAAGACCACACAGACATCAGCACTAAAAAATGTAATCCCCCCACACACAAAAAGCTATTGAGCTTATAAGTAAAATAAAAACTGTGGTGTCAGGCCCCTCATAAAAGTTTAACTTGTTAGGGCCCCCTAAAAAGTAAAAAAAAAAATTGATGACAAGGGCCCCCCTTACAAGTTAAAAAAATTGGACCCCAAAAAATATCTAAAAAAAAATTGGTGCAAGGACCTATAGAGTATTAAAATAAAACATTGGTGGAAAAAAAAAGTGTCAGTAGAATTGAACTCGTGGCTTCAGGACTTCAGTTATAGCTGTTTTCATGAAAAATGGGGAGTGATAGGGTATTAAGGGGCAATAACAGAGACCACGGAGAAGGATGCCTGGGATTAGATATGGGACATGTGGGAGGAGTGAGGGGCAGTAAAGTATAGTAAAATGAAACTATTTAACGATGCATGATATATTTCCAGGAATGGACAATAACAATCATGATAATAAGAAAACTTTTAATTTGATTATGTCACTGCTATAATCAGTATAATCAGTGTGGTAGAGGTGACATTCAAAATATAACTGAGGAATTAATATTCTCTTCTATTTCAGGAAAAATTCCCTGATTCTTGACAATCCCATGATGGTTAACTAGAAACATGGATGAAGATTTTCCAAGCTGGGTAATCAAAGCAGGACAAGTTACCTCGTAAATTGATTCAGTTTTGTTGAAAGAAACCTTGAAGCACTCAAACTGATTCAGTTTTTGAGCGAAAGGTACAAAAAAAAACCAAGAACATCATGAAGGCTTTAACATCTTCAAATGGTTGAAGGGACCTCTGCCATTGACATCTACATGACTTGGACAGGTTTTAGTTGGTGTATTTCTGGATTCCAGCTATTTCTAGCTCCGGGGTATAATAAATCTTGAAAATTTTAGAAAATTTTTTTGCCTGGAAAATCAATTCTTGACAATGATCCGTAGAATGTAATCTCACAGTAGTTTTTTCATGTTTTTCATACAAAAGAGTTTTTCTTAATTAAAGAAACTTCAAATTCAAAATTTGATTGGCCTCTAAATGTATTTAAAGGCATTTTTACTTTTAGCCCCATCATTTTATGTGTTTACTGTTGCGAATATAGATTTGTCTCTGCATTTCTCATGCGAATAACCTGTGGGTTTTTATATGGGGGAAGAAACATCAAGTATCAGGAAAACTATTATCCTAGGAGTTTCAATTTGACATAAAAGATGTAGCCACGTCTGGTATTCAGCATCTGGAATTGAGCATCTGTTTTTGGCAGAAGGATGGGCTATAATTATAGTATTCCTTTTTCTCCCATTACTACCACCACCCCTATTTCATTATAATAAGTTTAAAGCCTATCTAATTAATGCAATTTTTTGAATTTGATAAATCCATTGTAATAGATACTAATGGGTAAACATAATGCGCATCAATAAGATTAAAAATCCACATCTCGCAATGTAATATTGTTCCTTAAACTGTTATTGTATTGCGAATTTTAATTGCGCACTGCAACTTTTAATTGCGCATTGCGACTTTTAATTGCGAATTGCGAATTTTAATTGCGCACTCTTAAGAAGTGCTTGACGGTGTCGTAATCTTTAGTAGCAAACGTAACGACTTTTTCAGTAAGACGTTTTATTACATTGACTGCGCATTGGCGCAAGCTGTAAAATTCGCAAACTCTCTTCCACTGTCGGAAGTGGTCGGTAAAACAGTTTCCGGTTTCGCAAAAGCTATATTAAATTTGAGCAAAGCAAAAATTGTTTGCACAGATGCATAACTTTTCGCATTGCGAATAGTTTTTGCCTTACCGACTTATATTACATTCCCCTGAAAGAGAATTATTTTGGGACTATAATTTAATCCAATTTTTTAGTTGGTTAAGTTGTGCAGTAAATTGTAATGTGTAGCGATGGGCGAATCTACCCCGTTTCGCTTCGCCGAAAAATTCGTGAATTTCCAGCGAAACTCGCGAATTTATTCGTCGCGAATTCGCCCCTGGAGAATAACTTCGCCCATCACTAGTAATGTGTAATTTTTTGTGTTTCTTGACAGTTATGCAAAACAGACTACAGGTCACTTCGCATTAGCTAATTATCCTCCTTCATTTTGTTAAACTATGTTTTAAATGGCTTCCCACATGGAATGTGTATGTCACTACAATTTGTAACTCAAAAATAAACAATTCATAGCACATTATTGGTACTCTAAGCACTTGCCTTAGCTGAGGATTTAATAAGCACATTAAGCAGAAGCTTCGAAAATACTTGCCAATACTGTTCATTTTTAATGAGCAATTTTTTGTCACTATTAACAGGTGCCTTACACAAATGCATTCCAAAGGTTTCATCCCTAGTAATTCATGCAAGAATATTACTTCTAGAGAACCCATTATGGTTAAAGTCTCACATTAGCTATTATGATGAACCTTTAGCTAGTTCACTCATGCATATGCAAAATGTAGCACCACATATCAAATATAACAGATGTTGGGTAATCTCAATCAATTCTAATGTGTGTTTTTTTTAATTTTTTTAACCCCTGACCACCAATGTATTATTTTAATACTCTATAGGCCCCTGCCACCAATGATTTTTTTAAAACTTGTAGGGGCCCTGACCACCCATGTTTTTGTAAAAAACTTTTATGGGGGGCCCTGGTGCAATGTTTTATGTTTATTTACAGGGGAGCCTAAATATCAATGATTTGTTTAACTTATTTGTAACTTATTTGTTTAACTTATAGGGGGGCCTTGACCACCAATGATTTTCATCAACTGGTAGGGAGAACCTGACCACCAAAAAAAAATATGTGGGACCCTGACCGGCAATTTTTTCTTTTAATTATAAGGGGGCCTTGACCACCAATGGCTTTTTATAACTTGTGATTGAGGGGGTTTACTATTTTTAGTGGTGTGGACTTTTTACTGTGGTGTGGGGCTTGGGGGCAGGATATATATATATATATATATATATATATATATATATATATATAGATAGAGATGCACATTGGGGAATATTTCTTAAAAAACAACCTTTATTTATCCTAATTAAAAGAAAAGTAGGGAATATATATATACATATATATATATATATATATATATATATATACTCTGTATATACACACTGTGTATCAAAATATATGCTTAATGCTACCAGAGCAGAGACATGGTATCTAAATATTTACAATATTACAACAATGAATACATCTAAGGGGTTTAATATTATATAAGGAGCACATTTTGCTACAGTTTTTATAGCTTATAACAACTAGTCTCCTGTTTAAAAGCAAACATCTCATTTGCTGCTATTGGTTACTTTGTATTATAAACCTCCCCCATTAATAATGTAATGTTTAGAGACTCATGAGTATATCAGATAAAAGATACTGGGGCTCATTTATCAGCATTAGGCCAATATGGCCTTGGGCAGTTACCCATAGATTAGCTAGCTGCAGGTAAAACAATAAATAAAACAATACATAAATAAAACAATTTGATTAATGGGTTACTGACCATGGGCAAATTTGCCCAGTGTTGATAAATGACCCCCAATATATTTGCCCAGTAGCAGTAAGTCATTGCAAATTATAAGCAGGCAGCATTTACTGGCCACATGTTTAAAACATACATCTTATTGGTTGCTTTGGGATACTGCTGTGCAAACTTAGTGCCTTTTATTACATATGGGGGTTTGTGCTTTTTAATACATATAGAAGTAACTGCCTCACTGTGTTGGTGTGCACACCACAGTGGTGGAATTGTTTATTCTACTCTCTGTTGAAAAATCTCTGCCACTTCAAAACTTTTATCTTTGCATCTTTTAGAACGCTGCAGTTATGCAGCAGAGTGCATCATCTTTCAGGAGATGCCACTTTCAGCTCAAGGTTGCTTCCAAATAAATATGCACAAAGTTCACCCATCATTTTTAATGATTCTGCTAAATTTCAAATTTGAATTGAGAAATAGCTTGAAAAACAACTGTACCATTCATTTCTTCATGCACTCACCAGCTTTTAGAAGTTGAATTGTTATATTTGAGTTTTTCTGTGCTTAACAAATCTTGAATTTTCAAGTTTCTGAAACTCAAATTTGAATTCAAGATTTTTGCAGGAAAAAAATTGAATTGCGGTAAAAAGTAGAATTGAATGTTAATAACTCTGCCCTATAATGAATTGTGTGTTGATGAGAAAGGTGAGGCCCCTGACCCATAACTATCATGCTGACATAGAGCTCTGATTTAAGATTTTATTTTCCAATCCAAAAACATTTATTCATTCCTACAACCCACCACAGGGTTGTATTTTAAGGACATGTAATACTTTAAATTTAGCTGTTTTTACACAAAAAAAAGCTGACTTCATTGCGGGCCTGCACAAGCTATAAATGTAAAGCACTGTGCCACAATATGTTGGGAGATATAAAACAGAAACAATTAAAAGCAAGAGGTGATAAAATAGGGATGAGTGAAGAGCAGTGAAGATGTGGAATTCGCGAATTTCCAGAGAAATTCTCGAATCGGCGAAAAATTCTCAAAACGAGTCGCGGGACGCTTTTGACGCGCTGAAAATGACGCTACGCCGCTGGTGAATCGCGGGAATTTGCCGCGAATTCGACCCTGGCGAATAAATTCGCCCATCACTAATTCCTAGCAAAATATTAAAAGAATATAAAGAATGATATGCAATGCACCTGTGAAAGGTTTACACATCAACAGGCAATGCTAACTTACCTAATTGTGCAGGAAAAATCATGCTAGAATCCTAAGTAACGCTCCTAACTCCACAGAGACTGATGGGAATTAATAACAATGGAAAAATTGTTTACAGAAGCTGTAGAGAAGGTTTTATACCTTAGCTAACAAACTTAATAATAGAATTCATAGTTTTTTTCTGTTCAGGAGAAGATTCAGCCACTTTCCCTACACACGTCAGTATCATTTTAAGTGCCACTTTACTTCCATCAGACAAACATATCCACTTGGGTACAATTATGAGAAAACAGAAGCATTTTTAAACAATTATTGTTAGCGATTTAGAGAAATGCTTGGCATTCTGGGCACACTGTAAGACATTTCTTATAAAACAGATGGCTATGTGGATTGCTACAGAAAAGTAGGAGTAGTCTGAGCAGGACTGAAAAGAGGATAGATAAACTTGGAAACAGCTCAGAAGATTTGTTAAACCCCCTCTTTACCACACAAAAATAATATATTGCTTCTTGTGTGCATAGTGTCTTGAATTTAGAATCCTAAAGAATGCATGTTTGTTTGGCAGCCACACAATAGCAGAATGGCAAGGATCAGCAGTAATTAGAAATGTAATGGCCTGTTGATAAGAATAAAGCATATTTTAACAGTGGAACACCTCTCTAATTTGCTTGATCGGTTTTAGACACTATTTGGTGATGTTCTTTTACAGATTGAACAGTGCTTTGCCTCTGATGACACATAACTGATATAAATTGAGTACTGTTTCTTTTCATCATTTGTCTTGTCTTAATGCATATAGTCATCTATCTGCAAGGGAATCATAGTGAAACTATATGCTTTGGAATTCTTATTTTGAGATCAAAATATTGGATTTGGTGGAAATTCTGTGTATACAGTATATATATTTTAATTCCATACCCAGTGGTGCAAATAATTTGGAACAGACAGGCATGGAGTTCTGTTTCTTTTATGGCCCCATAGTTTTTAGATGATAACCAGGACCTATTTTAAAGCTGGACAGAGTCGTAAGAAAAAAGCAATTAATAAAAAAAAATAAAGTCTTATTGAAAAGTTGCATAGATTTAGCCATTCTGTAACATACTAAAAGCTAACTTGAAGTGAACCAGCCCATTAATAGGAAACTACATATATTAAAAGCAGTGGAACAGAAATCAATGACACTACAGCTTGTCTTGTTGGTTCAGTTTCTAATCCTAATCTTCATTCATCTGTGTGCCATTGAGTTTTGTTTTGTGTGGTAGTTTGGGATGGAGAAATAGAATAAAAGGTTTCGGATCTATTTTTCGAATTTCTGGTACCTGGGGTTTTCCAGATAAGGGGTATTTTCAGAATGCGGGATGCTGTGACCAAAAAACCATTTTAACTTATAAAAGCAATAAAGAGAGGGTCTGAATAAAAAGAGATTGCTAAAAAGTGGCAGCAAAAATACATTTGTAAGCTTACAGAGCATTTGCATTTTTAGATTTCGATTATATTTCCACCAAATCCAATATGTTCATCTCAAAATAGGAATTCCAAAGCATATAGTTTCACTATGATTCCATTGCAGTGACCCCAATATGAAATCTGGAAAGAAGAAGAAGAAGAAGGCAAATAATAAAAAAAAACTATAGAAAAAGAAAAAAATCAGCTGTTTAGAATTAGCAATTATATAATATACTAAGGGGCAAATTTACTATTACTCCCAGAAATTAGCTTGACCAAATTCGCAATTCGATAAGTATTCGACCATTGAATGCTTATCGAATTGTTTTGTATGATTCGAACGATCGAACGAATGCTATTCGAGCAGGACTTCCCATAGGCTTCTATTACAATTCGGTAGGTTCAATCTGGCAAAGTAAGCAGTCAAATAACTTTAAAATCCTTCGATCATCGAATGGTCGAATTATCGAATATCCGATCATTTGATCTATTCGATCCATTCGATATTCGATGATCGAAGAGGCCACATTTTACTTTATGATTTCACGAAAAATTCGTACGATCGGTATTCGATCGAATTCGATCGAACTTCGATCATTTCACGTGAAATTCGTAAATCGGCCCCTAAAAGTTAACTTAATGGTGAACCACACCTTTAAAGAATTACTGACACCAGAAATTAAACCTTTTTTTTCCCATCTATCTTATTGTCTTTGCATGCTATCTATTATTTTGCCATTAAAATATTTGCAGGTTCCTTTACATTACCTATCTGATGCACCCTAGGCAAGGGGTAAAATCAGCGCCGCCCCCCCCCCCACCCACATTCTGTATGACCATTTCCCACATATTCACTTTTTCTTAAACAAAGAAACCTTATAGCACATTAATGAATCAAACTGTATGTGTACCAGCCAGCCCCTAACCTGTACCTGTCTCAGCAGCACCCAAAATATTGCTCCCAATCTGTATCTGCGCCAGCAGCCCTCAAAATATTGCTCCCAATCTGTAACTGTGCTAGCAAGCCAAACTATGGCCCCAAATCTGTACTTGTGCCACCAGCTGAACCCCTAAGTCTGTAACTGTGTCACCAGCATTGCCCCCTAATCTGTACCTGTGCCACAAGTCTGTACCAGCCATTGCCCGCCAAGTCTGTACCTGTACCATCAGCCATTGCCCCCCAAGTCTGTACCTGTGCCAACAGCCTGTACCAGAGCAGCAGCAAAAATATTGCCCCAGATCTGTGCCAGGCAACGGGCAAGTAAGAGGGAGATGGGGATTGAAGTAGAGCAGAACGCTGCTGCTGGAGACAAGGGCGAAGTTAAAACTTAAAGAAATAAGAAAAAAAAAACATTATTTCCCTTCAAAAGTGCACCCCCCTATGACTGCGCCCTAGGCGGCCGCCTATTCTGCCTACCCTACCCCTAGTTCTGGCCCTGGGGCTGCCATATTTGTGCAGCAGGAGTCTGTTAGCATTAGAAACTCTAACAGACATGTTGAGAAGGGACAGTCTGGTCAGCAAAACAGTCAGGTTTAGGAACTTCAAGTAACAATTAATTACAAAAGCAGCTTTATCAGTTAAAAACGATCAACATGAGCTATAGCTAACTGTTGATGTACATTAATATTTTGAATAATATTTTTTTGTGTCAGTGTCACTTTAGATACAACTCTTAGGCCAAGGGTGTCCAAACTTTTGGCTTCCCTGGGCCACATTGGAAAAAGAAAAATTGTCTGGTGTCACACATATACTAGTATGGGACATCTGGATATGAAATAGACGCATTATTATATTATTATTACTAACTGGGCAATGGGCAGAGTCATCCCCCCCCCAAAAAAAATCCTTTGGGACATGACACGCATTCATATCAATCCGGTGCTACACATGACCCTCGGTCCACAGGTTGGACACCCCTGTCTTAGGCTATGTGTATCTGTGTTTTCTAATTGATAATAAAATCAAGTTTGAGTGACAATTGTGCCCATGTTGAACTATGTATAAAACATGTTTATCTTATGAATGGAAAGATTGTTGGCTAAATGGTTTATTATTTACAGCATATAATAATTCCGATTCCAAGGCCAGTGGCCATGCAAAATCATTTCCCAAGCCTGATGACTTCAGTTTGCCAAGATTCACTCTATGGGGTATATTTATCAAAGAGTAAAGTTAAGAGTGAAGTTCCGACCACTCTCCATTCATTTCTAAGGGATTTTTAAAGGTGTATTTATCAAAGGGTGAACTTTCACTTCACCCATTGATAAATCTGCCTTTCAAAATCCCATAGAAGTGAATGGAGAGTGGCGGAATTTCACTCTAGTGGTGGAACTTCACTCTTTTTACCCCTACTGAGATCATTAGCAGTTCAGTTTACTATTGGCAGTAGTTTCTTCCTGAATAACATCATAGAATATTTCTGTTCAAGCCCCCCCTCTCCCATTTTTACATTTTTAAAAATATTTTTAAAAAGGCAATATATTTTCCTAGTTCAAATTTGCATGCTCACAGTGTCTCAACTGTACGTCATCTGGGTGCCTAGTAAATCTATGAGATAGTTTTAGTTGCATAGTGTATGAGTTTCTTTCTGAGCTTTGTATTGGGATCACTGGTTGTATGATGTTTTGTATTTGTTTTGTTATTTTCCAATAGATTCTTGTACTTTCATCCAACTCATAAATTACTTTACTGACTGCTGCATCTCAGCTTTGTTTCAGTATTTTGGCAGTAAACCCAAGATGGATGGCTTCGCTTGCTGAAAGCGTTTGAATATATGCATTAGAAATTACACAGGACAGTGTTTCTGAATACACAATAGTGATGTGTAGACAGCAACAGCTCACAGAAAGAATAATCCTATCTGACAATTCATTTTCCATGCGCCCATATTTAACGTGCCACGCATCCTCATTTTTAAATAGATATTAACACTTTACAAAAGCTTGCTTCACAATCAGTTAGCCAAATGAAAAATAATATATAATGCCAAGCATATATACCGCAATAAAATGTGGTTTCTGCATATATGTATTGTTTAATGTTTTCAGTATTTTATTTTTGTTGCAATTATACATTTTGTCATACGCTTCAAATGTATATTCTGTTTCCTTTTCTCATGAAAGCTTATGTCTAAATACAGGTATGGGATTTTCTGTAATTTGGATCATGATGATTTAAGTCCACTAAAAACTATATTTCAACATTAAACAAACCCAATAGGATTGTTTTGCTTCCATTAAGGATTCATTATTAGTGATGGGTGAATTTATTCGCCAGGGGCGAATTCGCGACGAGTCGCGCGCCGTTTTTGACGCGCCGCGAGACTTGTTTCGCGAATTTTTCGCCAATTCGCGAATTTCTCTGGAAATTCGCTAATTTTTCGGCGAAGCGGAACGCGGCCGTTTCGCCCATCACTGTTCATTATATCTTAGCTAGGATCAAGTATAATATACTGTTTTATTAGAACAGAGAAAAAGGAAATCATTTTTAAAAATGTGAATTATTTCTTATAATGGAGTCTATGGAAAATGGCCTTCCCATAATTTGGATCTTTCTGGATAATGAGTTTCCAGATAACGTATATAACATATACTTGTAGTACAAACTATATTGAGCTACAATAACACTCTGCAGGGCACATAAGTGTGCTTATTTATCAGAATTAAATGTATTTAACAATAAGGGGTTTTATTTGGAATAAACTCTAATATTTTAAAAATTGGAATGTTTATTTATTAAAAAGTCTGAATACAGAAAAATTGATGCACTGGTTCCTAATGGAAATAAATTTAACATGACTAACCCTGACCAATATATAAATATTTGTTAATTTTAGACAAACATGAGTACAAGGCAAGAAGGCAGTGATGTGATATATACAAAAAATATCGCATCCATGTTTTGCACTTGATGGCTATAGTTTCATAAATATGGGCATTATTGATTTGCGTTGAATAATTGCACTTTTGCTCCTAGATTTTCTGATAGACAATGAAAGTTATAAAAGAGCAGATTTAATGTTTCTGTTATCCAATAAAGCAGGTAATTAGTACAAAGTCTGGGGAGCTGCCTCTGATTAGAACAAAGCCAGCATCTCCATGATAGCATGGTTGGTGGGATTAACAAGATCAGAAAGGAAACCATTTCTCAGCTTTCAGAAGATGCTGACAAATATGCTGTGTGACCTATAGGGGCAAATTTACTATTATTCCCGGAAATTAACTCGACCAAATTGTTTTAGGCTATCATTTTGCTCGCAATATGATTTCTCGATGAATTCGTACGATCGGATACCGATCGTTCGATTTCACAAAAAAATCATGAAATTTCCTTCAAGCGTCTGAAAAATTAGTACGATTCGAACGATCAAACGCTACGATCATACGAATGGTATTCGAGCAGGACTTAGCCTCAGAAGCCTATGGGGAGCTTCCCATAGGCTTCTATTACAATTCGGTAGGTTCAATCTGGCGAAGTAGGCAGTCGAATAACTTTAAAATTTCAATCATTGAATGATCGAATTATCGAATATACGATCATTCGATCTATTCAATCTATTAGATATTCGAAGAGGCCAAATTTCACAAAAAATTAGTACGATCGTTGTTTGATCGAATTTGGACGAACTTCGATCATTTCACGTGAAATTCGTAAATTTGCCCCTTATTGTTTGAAAAATTAATATACCTTTTGCGAACCCGGAAACTGTTTAGGGACCACTTCCGCCAGAAGAAGTTACAAAAGTATCTAACTATCTATTCTGGGCTCTCTGCCAAAAAACAATTAAGTTAGAAACTTTATATCTCTTTCTGGCTGTTTAGTGAAGGAGATCAAATAAAAACTTGGGATATTTCAGTACAAATGCGGGACTGCGGGTAGAGCTATCAAAAGTGGGACGTTGGATAGTTGGGAGGTATGTAAGAAAGAAAAACTAAGAAAGTTTACATTTCATTTGGGGTGGCTACTGTATGTCTTAATTTCACTCTGCTATCCCCAACCAGTTATCAATAACTGTACAAAATTAAAATCTCAACAGTGTGCCCGCACAGGGACCATGCAGGGAAGGGGCAAGATACACAAATTATTGGTTAGTAATGTTCCTATAGAGGTAGCTGGTCGGGCCCCTCTGTGACTGTGGAGTCTGCTGCCTCTATAGTTATGCCGCTGATTATATATATCACAGCCCTTGCCATGCCAAAAACAAACAAAATGGCAGTCGACAAATCAGATGTCAAAACAAATCATAGGGGCTTCAACCAAATACATCTGAAACATTGACCTTCTGCCTGGGTGTTAGGGGCAGATCGAATTCCGATCATACGATTTTATCAGACATTCGAATATGCAAATTTGGCCACTTTGATGATCGAAAACGCAAAATTCGAGCGTATCGAATAATCGAATATTCGATAATTCGACCATTCGATGATCGAAGTACTTTAACTTTAAAATTTTATTCGACTGCCTACTTCGCCAGATTGAACCTACCGAATTGCAATAGAAGCCTATGGGAAGCCCCCCATAGGCTTTTTTTTTCCATCACCTGCTCGAATACCATTCGTACGATCGAACGCCTTGATCATTCGAATTGTACGAAGTTTTCGAACGAACGAAGGAAATTTCACGATTTTTTCATGAAATCGAACGATCGGTATTCGATCGTACAATTTTTTTCAAGAAATTGAATAGTGAAGAAAAAATTACCTAAAACTATTCGATAAGCATTCAAATTACTATCGAATTTCGGTCGAATTCGAGGGCTAAAAGCCCTCGAATAAGTGAATATTGGTAAATTTGCCCCTAAGTGATCTATACTTATTCATTTGTTATGGTTTCAGGTATAAAATAGCTTTTCATAAGCAGTGGCACTTTCAGTTTTGTAGTATTACTGAAGAACTGTCTTTATCTTACTGTTTATATGTCTCATAACATATCAAAATATAAATAAATATGAAAAATGAGTGTGCAGAATTCAATTTTCTGAAGGGCAACTGACACCATATAATAAAATTCCAACATTAAATGGGTTCCTTTCATCCTATCTGCACATATTAAGCAATGTATTGTAGATCTTCTTACAGCAAGAAGGCAGTCTGGTGCATTTATACAAATACGCAGAATGACCTGGTTTTGTTCAATTTAATTTTAGGAGAGCTGGGTGTAAATTGAATTTGCTCTTTTTTCAACTTACTGTTTACATGTTTCATAACATATCGATTAATTTTAGCTATTTACATTTCATAACATAAATATAAAATACATAAATATAAAAATTCTGAATTAAATTTTCTGAAGGGCAAATGACACCATATAATAAAAATATCAACATTAATGGGTTCCTTTCACCCTATATGCACATTTTAAACAATGTATTGTAGATCTTCTTACAGCTAGAGGCTAGTCTGGTGTATTTACATAAATAAGCAGAATTTAATTTTAGGACAGCGGCATGTAATTTGATTTAATAGATTTTTGCTCTATTATGCTTGCTGGGTAGGGACAGGTTAGGGATAAATACCTCTGTGATTCTGACTCCAGGTGGCCATGCCTGCCCTACCAATCTCCTCCAAGTTCTTTGCCTGCTGTCCTTTTAGCCAGCGGTGAACCTCTTTCTTAAAGCAGATACATGGCCTGCCAGTGCCGGGATATAAAGAAAGACACCACAAGTTCATGTGTCCTTAGTCTGTAATGGCATAAAAAAGTCACTGTGCATTATAGAAATGCCTTTTTATCTATCTATCTATCTATCTGTCTGTCTGTCTGTCTGTCTGTCTGTCTGTCCATCTATCTATTCTATCTATATATATATTGCTTCTTCTGAAGCTATGTGATTTCTTCATATTACTTTCTATATACAGTTCACATCTCACTCATATCTGTTATTTATTTATAGTATTGTGCACAATAACCAGAAACGCCTCAGAGGAAAAGTACATTTCTCAAAGACAGAGCAGATGAGGAGAACGACAGGGGTTGTGTTCACTCTGGCTGAAAATCAGTAGTGAATTAATTAAAATAGTCATCACCTGTGAAAAGGGGGTGGTGCTGTAGGTGAGCTCTCTGTCCAGGTAAGAGAGGTGCACTCTAAAATGAGATGCCTCAATTATTATCCGCTTTGTTATAATGAATTATAGTGTCTATAGGACAAACATCTTGAGACAACTGGGGGACAAGAGTACATATTAAAAGCTTATAAGAGATCCAAATGAAAAAACCGGAACTAATGGGTTGTGTGTGTGGTAAACTGCTTGGATAACAGTGGGTTAGTTTGAGTGAAACAGTTAGACAACCACAGGAACTTTAGGTGCATGTATGACAACATGGCAGGTAAGATTGGTCTGCTCTATGCTGTCTTTCCGTTTAGACAGGAAGAAGGAAACAGGAACAGGAATATGAATAATAAGGCAATGGCAACAAAGCAGAAATGCCCTTAACCAAAATGTCCACACAAGCAGGTTACTACAGGGGTTATTACTATATTGGTGACATTAACAGACATTGCCTTGTATAAACATAATTTGTAGAAGGGACATGGTCTCTACATAAATAGACTGATTATAGATAAATAGATAGACAGATAGATATATGTAATCCACAAAAAATTGTGTCACAGCTCAGCCTGAAAGGGATCATACTTCAAGCTGTTTGCAATAAATCATAGCCCATTGTGACAGTCATACATCTAGAAATAAAACGTTTTTCAAACCATAAAGTTTTTGACACATTTTTGAAAAGACAGGCAACATTTTGTAGTCAAGCCATACAAAACAATTGGTTTCCCAATTACATTTTAAAGTAAAAACCACTCCCACCCTGCCCCAGCTACCTGTTAACCCTGTCTGAATAGTCTGTTTATGTGGACTGATCCTGTCTGTAAGCAGTACTTCACAAAGTTGCGTACACTAAGGGGCAGATCTACAAAGGGTCAAATTTTAGAAGTAAAACAACATTGAAATTCGACCCTCAAAGCATTTTAAAAGGGCTTTTTCGATCGAAAATGGACTTATTTAGAGCAAATCGATTTCCGCAAAATCCTTCGAATTCTTGGAACTTAGAAAATTTTTCAGGACTGGTTCTATGAGGTCCCCCATAGGCTAAAATGGTAATTCAGCAACTTTAAGATGGCGAATAGTTGAAGTTGAAGGATTTTTAAAGGGCCAGTTTTTTGAAATTCAAAAATTTAAATTTTCGAATTTTTCAATTCAAATCGAATTTTGGGCTATTCGATAGTCGAAGTAGCCCAAAATTAAGTTGAATTTTATTTTGAATACTTTAAAATTTATTTGAATTTTCACTTCGACCTTTAGTAAATGTGCCCCTAAAGCTGCAACAGGGAGTTGCAATAAAACAGAAACTTGTTTATAAATGTCTGTCACACTTCACATGGTCACAGACAAGCACACTCCAACAGGGCATAAATTCACAAAACACAGCATCCAGAATAATTGGACAGGCAGGTTGGGTACCCAAGTACATTTCACGGTTCCACCAGTGTCCTCTCCCACCTGTACCATGCTTTCCCCCCTGCCTGCCTACATCCATGTGTTTATGACATATCTACTGATCTCAATAAAATTTGTATTTTATACTTCTGATTCATCTCGTACATCCAGCAACACTGACTGGTTAACAGTTTGCTTTCGCAATTCATTCCACCTGTACCATCAGCCTATGACGTCTTGCTAGGGGTCCAGTCAGCACTACCCCCTTTCCAGGGCCTTGCCCAAATGCCAGCCATACCTGGTGCCTTTCATTTCATTTCTAGTGATGGGCGAATTTATTCGCCAGGGGCGAATTCGCGGCGAATTCCCGCGATTCGCCGCTGGCGAATAAATTCTCGAAACTGCAAAAAAAATTTGGCAAAAAAAATTCGCCGCGCAAAAACGAGTCGCGCGTCGTTTTTGACGCGACGCGCCGAAAACGACGCGACGCGCCGAAAACGACGCGACGCACGCCGAAAATGACGCGACGCGTCGGAAATGACGCGACGCGTCGGAAACGACGCGACGCGCGTCAAAAACGACGTGCGACTCGTTTCGCGAATTTCTCTGGAAATTCGCGAATTTTTCGGCGAAGCGAAACGCGCCCGTTTCGCCCATCACTATTCATTTCCTTTCACTGGCTTCCTTCTAGTACCCTAACTAACCACTGCAACCCTGACTGTCTGGGTACCGGGTGGGTCACTATTACCCACTTACTCATTGTTGGAGTACAGCTGCACATGCTAACTATCCTATCTCACCTCACGACACTATAGTGTGCTATTACACAAGATAGGCCTCTCACTGGCTAAATTTGGTACCACCTGCTGGTGGGCTACCTCCACTGCTTAGGTGACTTCCTGAGCACTGCATCTTTCCATGACACATACACTTTTTATAATCTTCTAGTCTCCATCATTATGTAATTAGTTTTACTCCCTACAGAGGCTTCTACACTGTAATTACACCTATTAACTCTTTCGCTTCATCTTCAAACAAATTGTACATTAACCATTTTTACAATTCCCATTTTACCCCATTTACATGTCTTTAATGGGCTGTGTGGTTTTACCCGGGTATAATAGGCCACAGGGGCACTTGATAACCCCTTTTATTCTGGGTTTTTGTTATATACAAAGGTAGCAGCATCTCAGTCATTTTAATAAGTAAAATACAATCTAGTTATACCTTTAATTAAACTAGCTTGGAAGAACCTATTTCCTGTTAATTATGTTGCCTCATTATGCTTAATCCTGATTAATGATACAAGTAATATTGTTTATTAGCTAGGCAAATAATTGCAATCCATGTAAAGTAACAATTATATAAAAAAAAACATTTATCCCAGTTAGCAGAACTGGTAAAACATAACAGAACAACAAAGAAACAACAAAACTCCACAGTAGCTGATCTTATACCTTTAGCTTTTTGCTTGCTAATGCTAAATATATGAAGTTGTAAGCTATTTGATAAAGGTCAAACAATTTGATCATTCCCATTTAAGAAGTGTCAGTGAAATGTAGGTATGGTATTCAGTTCAGTTATTATTATTTATTATTAACATGTATTTCTATAGCACCAACTTATTTCATAGTGCTGTAAAGTGAATGTGATTATACAACTAAATTACATACATAGAACATAAGGAGTTACATACGTCACAATAAATACCGGTACAGGAGGTGAGGAAGGCCCTGTACAGAAAAAGCTTACAATCTAAAGGGAAGGGAATGATACACAAGGTGTGGGAGTGGGCAAGATCAGAGTAAAGTGGGTGAGAGATGTAGTACTGTAAGCGGTATTGCATTGGGTAGTTGAGAGTGAGGGTAGGCTTCTCTAAAAAAGTGGGTTTTAAGAGATTTCTTAAAAGCTGAAAGATTGGGAGACAGTCAGACAGACCGTGGGAGAGAATTCCAGAGGAGGGGTGAAGCCCTTGCAAAGTCTTGAATGCAAGCATGTGAGGAGGTAATGAGAGAAGAGTTGAGTAGCAGGTCGGTAGAGGAGTCAGTAGGGAGATGGGGTGGAATTGTTAACTATGATGGATACTTCCAGGATGTTACTGGTGTTAGTAGGAGGAAAAAGAACCATTTCCGTTATGGAGAGGTTTAATTTAAGGTAGCATTGTGACATCCAAGTAGAGATAGCAAACAGGCAGGAGGAGACGCGAGTTAGGAGTTCTGGGTTGAGATCAGGAGAGGAGAGATAGATCTGAGTATTGTCAGCATAGAGGTGATAGTGGAAACCATATGAGCAGTTGCATAAATTAAAAGCTCAACGCGTGTACAATAAGTAGGACGTGCTAAAATGTATTATATTAATACTACACTGTAATGTAAACAATGTCCATCTGATCAGTATTTCATTATAGCTGAGGGTTTGAATAGAGAATGGGAACTTAATTGCTTTATTGATTAGTTTTTTCATTCAATCTAATATATATATATTTATTTATTCTTACTGTTTCTTTGATATTTTTTTGCATTTTTTTGTGTATTATATATTCATATCTTCTCCGGTGTTTTTATCTGCTGAGCCTTTTTTCCTTGCTGATATATTTATTATTTTCTTGTGACTACATGTTTTTAAATACTAATTGATGTCTTTTATATGCGTATATATAGCTTGACAGCAGGGGGCACCTCTGGAAGTGACTGCTGTAGTCACGAAACGCATTGAGCCATGCACTCCCCTGCTCGATTTATCCTCCTTCTACATGTATGGATTTATATTTCAATGTTTTTAAGAGATCTACAATAAAGGAGTTTTTTTATTTTTCACTACCTGCGTTCCATTGACCCTGCCTGTCCTCCAGCCCAATGCGCCTTTTCTTTCCTTTTGTTTGCTGAACCATGTGACTTGAGTGGTATGTTGGAAGAAGGTTTGGCGTTTTCACCCTACCTCGTGGACAAAACGGATTGCGCAATGTATCCTGAGATTCTCCATTCTTTTATTTAGATTCTCTTTAGCACTGTGTGCATTTATCTCAACGATTGGTCAAAACAGAGACATGAAAGGGGTGGCAGATTGACAAATACTGAGATGAAAACCAAAACTGAATATATTAGCTATGCCAACCTAATGTTCTTATTGGTAGTCTTATTGGTAGTCGTTATGCAGTTTGTCAGTTTTGAGGAATATAGAAATATATCTACATCACAAAAAATATTGATAAATGCTGTTTCTTGTAGTTTGGGGTACATAATTATGAGTTGGGTTCACTTCTTTATCTGGTGACAGAAACACACATTGCAATTTTGTTAAAAAAAAATATGGAAACTGAGTCTGAGTAGAGCAACTGAAAATTATATATTTTTCTAATAATATAGTGCAGATGATGCCAAATATTTATTATAAGAGAGGACTCCTGCTGTGAAAGTATTATGAGGGAGAATCCCACTGTGAAGAATGCAGAGTTCTGAAGTTTGCTGACTGCTCAAAATCACTCAAAGGATTTACAGGCTTGCCTTTTTACAGGCTTGTCGTGCAAAGGCTCAACAGTCAAATTTCTCTGAAGTATTTTAGGACAACCCATCACATTACAAATGCTTTACAGAAAACCTACAAAAATAAAGAAAATGTCAAATGTATACTTCTATATAGACAAGCTTTGTAAAATGCAGAATTAAATATTGTAAATTTCAAGATTCGTCAGGGAAAAATTGCACTAAATGTGTGAAACCTTAAATAAAAAATCTGTAATAAGATGAGAACTATAAAAAAACTAAATAATATTTAACTTTAAAGACACAACTTTAAAGACACAATTTAAAGACATAAAGACACTTTAGGTTAATATATATATATATATATATATATATATATTTATATATATATATGTGTGTTACTGTCAGGCTTCACTGTTTCCAAAGAACACAAACAGTTTCACCAGCCTTTAATTTATTTCTCAATAATTAATTTCCCCAACCAAGGTAACAAAATTTGAGATTGTAATTTCCGAACACCCAGTATTGCGTAAAGGAAAATCAAGCATTTATAAAAAATACAATTATTTCTTATGGAAGTTATATTTCTTCAAGCTCAGTTAGTATTATTGACTAAGGGGCAGATTTACTATTATTCCCCTAAAAATCCTCTAATTCCTTCGAAATTCGATAAACATTCGACTATCGAATGCCTATTGAATAGTTTTAGCCTATTTTTCCCTCGATATTTGATCCCTTCATAAAACCGTACAATCAAATACCGATAATTCGATTTCACGAAAAATTTGCACGATTCGAACGATCGAGGAGTTCGATCTTACGAATGGTATTCGAGCAGGTGTTTGAAAAACACGAATGGGGAGATTCCCATAGGCTTCTATTGCAATTCGGTAGGTTCAATCTGTCAAAGTAGGCAGTCAAAGAAAATTTAAAGTCCTTCGATCATCGAATGGTCGAATTATCGAATATCCGATCATTCAATCTATTCGATGTATCGAATTTTAGGTATTCGATCGTCGAAGTGGCCAAATTTGCATATTCGAACATCCACTTAAATCGTACGATCGGAATTCGACTAGGGGCAGATTTACAAAATTCACGTGGAATGATCGAAGTTCGATCAAAATCAATCGAATACCGATTGTACGAATTTTTCGGATATTCTAATTTGGCCTCTTCGATCATCGAATACCGAATTATCGAATAGATCATTCGATGATTGAAGGATTCAAAATTTTAAAATTGTTTGAAGGCCTACTTCACCAGATTTAACCTACGGAATTGCAATATAAGCATATGGGAAACCCCCCATAGGCTTCTGAGGCTAAGCACTGCTCGAATACCATTCGAATGATCGAATCGTACAAATTTTAAGGAGGCTCGAAGGAAATTTCATGATTTTTTTGTGAAATCGAACGATCGGTATCCAATCGTACAAATTCATTGAGAAATCGAATAGCGAGCAAAATGATAGCCTAAAACAAATCGATAAGCATTCAATGGATCGCATTTCGAGTAAAATCGAGGCTATTTTGGGGAATAATAGTAAATTTGCCCCCAAGTGTGTAAATTAATATCTTAACATATGCTGATGGTGAAAAGTAATCTGAATCTCATTTCGAACCAAGAAGGAATTTTAACTCTTTCAGACAATCAGAGGCTTAAATATTTGATAATTCTTTACCTACGGTATGTACTGGTTGAAGAGAAAACAAAACATGATGACGTGTAATTATGTACTTCTGGATGTGCATATGTACTTGGTGGTCAAAATGATGATGAGAACTAAAGAAATATAAATTAACCAATACTAATTTTATATAAAAAAAGAAATATTAACACAAGTAGAGTTATACAGTTATGGGATCAGTTAGAAAGCTATGAAATACGGAAAGGCCTTTTCCCATAGACTTTATTTTATTCAAATAATCAAATTTTTAAAAAATATTTCTCTCTAATAATAAAACAGTACCTTCTACTTGATCCTAGCCTGGGTTTGTTTAATGTTTATATTATAATGTTTATACAGGATACCTGGAAAAAGTCCAAATCAGAGCTTTTTTTTATCCCAGGTTCCTAATAGAGAGTTCAGGGACTGCTAGTCCATCCTGGGTGTTTTGTGTTGTCCTGAGGCACCTCAGGTGAATAATTAAAAAAGGCAGCTAAAGCTGGAATAGAGGAAAGACACAGGAAATTTGCCTGAATGAGCTCGCTGAGAGAATTGAAATCAACACAATGTTTGGCTAGGTAGGACTGCTGACCAGTTTTAGTTTTAAGCCCATTGGCAAGGATTTTATTTTGAACTGTTTATTTAGATTTTTGCTGAAAGTGAATATAAACTTCCTAAATAAACTACACCTTCATGAGTTGTGATATATATATATATATCTTTCTATCTACTGTACTCATCTAGAATTAGGAGTTAGGAATAAGCAAAAGCATACTGTACATTAGAGGCTTCCCACACAACTAATAAGTAATGAATGATGATGTTCTTACAAATTCTTTACCAAATTATTTTGGGTCTATATACAGAGAAGTTCTTCCAAGCTGCAGATGTCCAAAATTTGCATGATTTTAAAACTATCTTGTTAATCTCTACGTTTCTAATTGTTCTTTATTTCTAGCAATGTCTGCTCTGAATGACCACAACTCAACTGCGAAGGTGAAACTACTTGGTGCATAGAGTATTTTTTCATAATCACAAGGGTAATGTTAACTATTCTAGCAGAGACTAGGGTATTTCACTCAAACAGTATAGAAAATGTAAAACACAGTGATCACAATCAGGAAAAGACTAATTAAAATATAGGCACATAAATGATAAAGAAGAAATGCTGTTTTTGAATTCTATGATTAATAAGCTAGCTATCTCATATAGATTACAGCATATGAATTAAATGTATTCTATATTTTGAATTAACATTCTCTGCTTAAATCTAGACAATTGAGAAGTACTTAATTACCTCGCCAGATCTTTTACAAATCCAGTAAGGAATAAAATTGAGTCTCAGTTTTAACTCTTTAGGAATACAGCAGCATTTGTGGGATGAATTGCATTCCATTTTAGCCAATAATGGAGCCACATCGTGTGGAACTCCTGGAAGTGGGACAGAAATAGATTTTTTAAATGGCCTGATGGACTGGTGAAAATTGTTAAGTGAATAGTCATTTATAAAAGCAAGACAAATAGAGAGAGAAAAAAAAGAGACAATTTTAGTATTGTGATCCACCAGACAGGCCCCAACTGGGCCTATCCAGCTCCTGCTTACACCCAAGCTAGATGTAACATCTCAGAGGGGATTAGGGGTGCTTCACGTCCAAGTGAATTATTAGTATGATAGAGAATTGGCTCTTTCTGCCTAATTCCATCTTTCCAATGGGGTTCACTGACCATGAAAGTCACAAAATAATTACTGTGTGAAGCTACAGTTTTATTGTTATTGTTACATTGTATCACTTAGCTTTCTAGTCATGCCTCTCTTATTCATATTCCAGTCACTTATTCACACCATTACTTTGGTTATTTGAACCCTAGCAACCAGATAGCTTCTGAAATGCCAGATTGGAGAGCTGCTGAATTAAAAGCCAACTCACGCAAAAACCACAAATAACAAAAAAAGCTTCAAATTGTCTCAGACTTTCACACCCTACATCATACTAAAATTTAATTTAAAGGTGAACAACCCCTTTAACAGCTGTTTGAACTGTCTGCTCAATCCTCAGGGTGACTTTGTGTTTCTGATACATGCAGTACTCAAAGGTTACAGCTAGATTATAAAGCGGCTTCCCACCCCTCACATTTTGCCATCACAGGCTTGTGCTTTTTGCCTTTCCGCAAATGGGGAACTGCCATTAGATTTTAATTTTTCTGCAGAATTGTTCTCAGTACAGGTATGGAACCTGTTACCCATAGGTATGTTCAAGACAAGGTTCTGTTTTATTATTACAAAGGAAAAGGAAATAATTTTTAAAAAGTTGGATTATATAAAATGGAGTCTATGGGAGACAGCCTTACTGTAACTCAGAGATTTCTGGATAGCAGGTTTCCAGATAATGAATCCCATACCTGTATATGGTAAACAAACAAAGGGAATACTTACTCTTCAAGATAATACACGCAATGAACAGGTTGAGAGATTATTAAACTTAATTTACAGGAAGGAAACTTAGGAAGTAAAATATATACTAGGTGGCAAGGGTCATATTAAGTAATAGTATTATTATTATTATATAGCTTTCTTCATAACCATATTTATTTTGTTCAATGTGAAGAAATATTGTCTGATCTACAGTCCAGTGAATTGCTGCTACCTGCTGTTCGGAATGTCATTCTCATTAGCTGGAAGCAGATGTTAGAAAATATTTAATTTGTAAAGGGCACTGAACATGAATTAAATATAGGGGTAATTATATATTAACTTTTTAAATTATTGGTTGATTGATGAAACAGCTGTGGTGTGTAGAATGAGATAGCAAAATATATTTCATCAAGAAGATAAGCATCCATTTTCATTTTATGTTGGCCATGTTTCTGTTTTGTTGTTTATAACTGCTGCCATTAGCCTCTTAATTTCTTTCATGCTCAGCTATATATCAAGAAGGGTATCTGGCAGTGCTAAATTACAAGAGTTTTCCAAAACATTGTATAGAAATGAGCTACTGGCCCAAAATCAGGTGAAATGAGAAGGGCCCAGAAACAATAGGGCAGATTTCACTAAGATCCGAAAATTCGCCAGCATAGGCTTTGCTAGCGTTTGCCGCACTTCGCCAGTGCTACGCAAATCCACTAAAGTGCGAATTTACGCTCAGGTCGGCGAACGTTAGCGTAGTTGCACTAGTGTTACTTTGCTAGGCAGAGCGCTGTTACACTAGCGAAGCCTAATTTGCATACGGCGGGAACTTTAACTTATAATAGAAGTATATGTTACAGCCACTACATTCCTCTACACAAGCCCAGGAAACCTTTAATAAATTATATAAAGTTGTCCTATTGCCCTAAACATGTGCCCACTGTATAGTTGAGTTGCCATATGTTAGGAAATGTAGGGGGGAAGAAGGGTAACCCCCCAAAAAAATGATCGATCTCTTTCAGACTATCACCCTCCTATGCTAAAATATGCCAGCGTTTTTTGGGACTTTTTTCAACCTCCTATCTATTGTATTGAACTTCGCCTGACCAGGCGAAGTAACGTCTAGCATAAGTGCTAACGTTGAGGAAAAAGTTCATCTTCGTGAATTTGCGAAGTTACAATCCTTCGTCAGTGCGCAACTTCGCCTGGCGTAAGGGTGCGAAGTTGCGCAAGTCTATCTACTTCGATAACGAAAATTCGTCCGTGTCAGTGAATTTGCGATGATGCGAAATTACGTCACGCTGGCGAATTAGCGCTAACGTAAGACGCTACGCGCTTTAGTGAATCTGCCCCAATGTGCCTGTTGTGTACATTTTCTCTATGGGCAGGCAGTATTTTAACAAATGTGAGAAACAATCATTGTCCCCTGTAATTCACAAGTGAACCCAGGGATGACTGGACCTAGTTTTTAATGGGTTGAGAAATTTTGAGGGGTTGTAGTTACTGAGGATAAGGTATGATAACTTTTAAAAGAAGTGGTTGAAAGTTCAAAGACAGTTGTGGTCAGAACAGATTCCCTCCCACCCTTATGGGGATAGACTTGCAAGTGGTGTAGGAAATTAGGAGTTTAGTTAGTAGAGTGGGGTTGTCCTAGGCCGGGATCTGACAAAGGGAGAATACCGAAGTTAAACTTTTACATGGATTATTGTGAGGGATGAGTTTGTGGCTAAGTTTTAGAAAGTAGTGACCTATCTACACACTCACCTATATAAACTATGTACAGTCATATGAAAAAGTTAACTTTTACTTCATTTTATATAACATGCATTATGGAAACAGTAGTATTTCAACAGTGACTTAAAGTTTATTGGATTTAATTTCATACAACTGAATTCTGCTTCACTAAAAATCTTTGTTCAGAAAACACCCAAGTACTTAGATGTTCCTGGGAAATGAAAAACATGCCACTGTCTTTTTTTGTTGAAAGTGGAGTAAATTATTATGCAGGTTAAGAGGGGTTCCCAAACTTTTTCATATGACTGTATACTAATATACAGCTCATTGTAGATTTTAGTATCACAATAGCCTTGATATTATGCTTGTCCCAGAAATCATCAATCATTAATAGAATCAGCCATCACAATATCACCAAGCAGAGCATTCCACAACCTCACTGCCTTCACTTTGAAGAACCACCTATGTTGCTTCAAATGAAACTTCTTTTTGTCTTTATGGGTAAAAAAATCCCCAGCTAATGTCCATAAAGTCATATTATGTACTTGTTAAGTGTAATCATGTCCCCTCGCAAGCATCTTTTTGTCCCTAGAGATAACAACCCCAAATTTTATATCCCACTGCAGTTAAGTTGCACATGAAAGCTTAGAGCCAGGCTTGGCAAGATAATTGTATAAATCTTGTTCATGTATGTAGAGTAGTTCTACTGTGGGCATCCTACAGTGGTTAATGTATATTTATGTAGCAAGAATGTTTTAGACACACTAGGGGTCATTTATCAAACCTGGGCAAATTTGCCCATGAGCAGTAATCCATGGCAACCAAATAAATTATTGCATTTCTTTTTCTACCTGCAGATAAATTAGCCCAACTGATTCTGGTTTATTTAAGAGCTGCTCCCTTTCCACCCAATTTCAGCTTGAAAATACAGAGTATTTATGTTTTTCTCACAGCACTTGTCATATGTTTCCTATTCAACTGAATGGAAGCAGTAGATGGGTTTTATGCTGGTCTTAAAGAAGAATTCAACCCCTTATTAAAAAAAAACCTACCCCCACTACCTACATAGACCCCCTCCTTCCTCCCCCAAGCCTAGCTGCTACCCCGGGTAAATGCCCCTAACTTTTTACTTACCCCTTGGTGCAGATTCAGGGCATTGGAGTTTAAGGCAGCTCTTCGGAAATCTTTGGGACATATTCTGGCGACTCAGAAATTTCAGTGACTTTCAGAGCATGCGCAGTTGTCACAAACTAGAAAATTGCTCCAACTGCACATGCATCGATACACTAGTGTCTTCTGAAGAGAAGAAGATGGCCATTACATTAGCAGAAAATTTAGACATATCTGTTTATAAAGCAATGGTCAGGTGGCAACATCATGTGACCACACTCTTAGTAATACACCAGTGTGAAATGCTTAAGTAGAAAATTTGTAGTTTAAATGAGTGTAAACACATTGCAGTCATTATCATCCCCATGGGAGGAAACAATGCGTAATCCACAGCTTGGTTTGTCTTTCCATGGCTTTCTATTTCTGTCATAACCAGTGTCTCTAGTGAAAAGATCAAACGTCAGGCTGTAGCAATTAGTATACGCTGCAGTATTTTTCTCATTAAAAGAGACTTTGAAGAAAACATCATTTATATCTTCTAAATGATAAGAATTAAAGTCCCCTGTAGGGTTGTTTGTTTTTTTGTGGTAAGTAGCTGAAAAGAAGATTCATATCTTAAAAATAATCAGTGTAGAGAGTTTTGCCATTATGTCTCCTGATCTGATACCACCAACAATGAACTGAATGTAACAATATGTTACTATTCACTATGGTAACCATACAGTTAGAGATTAGTGGGATTCATTACAAAATTCATTACAAAAGTGGCACCTTATTTGCACAGCAATCTCTCTCGTGTCACACAGTATTTATTTTCAGTTGACTTTTTGGATTCTGTCTTATAAGGGGAACAGCAGAATGCTCGGGACTTGGGGTTTTCCATATAAGGGATGTTTCAGTAAATTTGGTCTCCATATCTTAAGTATACTAAAGAATTATTGAAGAATTATATAAGAATTAAATACACCAATAGTGTGTTTTTTGCCTCAAATAAGGATTAATGATATCGTATAGTTAATTTAAAATGGACTATAATTACAATTTTTTCTATTTCAGTATGATGAAGCTTACATTAAATTTTCATTTTCACAATTGTTCCCCATAAGTAGAGTTGGCTTTGCAGAACCCTTAAGACTTAATAGTAGGTACTTGTTCTTCTGTTTCCTTTGTGTAGTCCCAGACTAGATGTACTAATATCTCCTTTCTTGCTACATATAGCACTAACCACTTCTCCCCTCTTTATTGTATTATTTTCTTAAAATGGAATGCCTAATGTGAACATTGTTTCAGTTTTTGCTTTCCATGCTTAATTAGCTGTCACTTTTCCAGTCTAAATTACAGTAATTCTAGCGTCGCATGAGTCCATCCTCAGTTTTGTGTAATTTACAGGCTTCAAATTTCTTTATACGCATCGCATGTTGTTTGCTTTATAAATCAGACTTAATATGCATTGCAAATCACTTTCCTTGACCCTCGCTTGAAAACGGCAGACTATAAAATTCAAGTCCAAAACACGACAACGTTAAAGTGAGATGCATCATTAGTTGCTAGGCAACCATTAGATTAGATGCACAGAGATAAAAAATAAGGAAAACATTTGATAGATCTTGTATCAAGAACCAGTATTAAAATGTCTGTTTTTATTTTTCACAGAAAAAAAACGAATTTGAAGGTTCTAACATTTTCCCATTTAAATTTTTTTCCCCCTGTATGTGAATGAAAGTTGGCTTGCACATTACACAGTATATTGTAATTGGCACAGTTAGCAAAAAATGGCATTGTCTGTGTGCATTATTTTGATGGAATTTGTAGAGTTTGTAACAAAAACTGCTAGCTTAGGTGGTTTGCAGTTGAGAACCTCTTCTAGACAGATGTAAATCTATATGTGGCATATGTAAAGATACCACAGGTTCAAATTTTATCACAAGGATTAATACAAATTAGAAGATGCCTCAGGAAGGCATTGCAGACAGCGCTTCCTTTGTGTGTTGCACCTATACATGCAACTGACCCGTAAATCCTCACTCCCCAATTGACACTTATTTTACCCATCCAATCCCCACCTTGGCCAACTGGGCCTCTGCATTCAAACTACATGTTCCGTGGAGATCTCTGTATTCTAACCTTTGTTAAATGCTTCTGGCCTAGTCACACAATATCCCAATCTTCCATTTGAAACTTTTGAAATAGTGCCATACTTTATGGGCACTGATATTCTACCTTAATGCACATGCCTTTATTCGCATAACCCTAAAAACAAATCAGCATCCAGAAGTCACAATGTAAAATGTAACTATAGAACATTCAGGAAATTAAATCCCTGAATTAGAGCTAAATATCTCACCAGTATTAACAATTTTATCAAAACTGCATATGCTAAGACAGAGAAGAAGGAAGTGTTGTTATTTAAAGTCAAGGTTAGATTCAACACCCCTCAGAAGAAGAACTGCAAGCACAACAGAACTCCATTACTCTAATGGGGCTGAGGGCACATTGACTAAGGGCTCCTACACACAGGCGTTTTTACCTGCGCTCCCCTGCGTTGCGTTTTGCTGCGTTCAAACGCAAGGGAGCGCAGGTATAGACGCACTCAATTATTTTCAATGGGGCTGTACTCACACGAACGCATGTGAGCGCCGAACGCAGGAAAAATGCAGCATGTTGCGTCTGAATCTGCGTTTGGCGCTTACACACGTCTCGTGGGTACAACCTCATTGAACAAAAGGAGGTGCGTCTAGACCTGCGCTCCCCTGCGGCTGAATACAGCCAAACGCAACGCAGGGGAGCGCAGGTCAAAAACGCCCATGTGTAGGAGCCCTAACACAAGCGCTAACTTGCTCATGTGCAATTGCCAAAAGCAACTAATCAGGGATTCATTTTTATAGCACCAGCTTCCACCTCCTCAAAAATACACCAACTTACTTAGAGTATGTTTTCTTGTATTTATTTCGCCAGGTCCAGCTTGCCCCTCCAACGTGTGTCCCCCCACATGACAGTCTGCCTGCTGTGACTGTTTACCTTGTGTAAACTTTAAAAGGTACCGGTATTGAGATTAACTGGTCCCTGCATTGCTTACAACTACTGTGGTATAAACAATGCCGGTGCTACGACCATTAATGTGTATATGGTCTTAAAAGTTCTTGTGGTAACATAGGTGTGGTGTAAAGTGGGTGTGGTTTTAAAACAGGGAATGGTCAACACTGGCTTCCAGTATCAGCCTTCCACCATGTAGACCACACACAGGTCTCTTAGGACCACAGAACTGCACTGATCTCTGTTAAATGCCCCGTGTTAATATCCAACATACGCCATTACTTTATAACTCACCAGTGTATTTTCATAATTACAATTATATAGGGACAATATGCTGGCATAATCATGTAAAGTGTTTACACCAGCAGCATTTAGGTATGTTATGCTTCCAATAGCATAATTACCATTTTTATTTACTCAGCTGCAAAAATACAGCTGACATATTGCCTGAACTTTAGACATAGAAAAAATGATAACTAGTGTAAATATGCCACAATATCTCCACTGTTGGACTGGGGGGTCCAGGGCCTACGTCGAGGGTCCCCCACCCCAGTCATGAGGTCCTCTAGAAGGAATAACCAACACTGCAATGCCCCCCTGTGAGCACTTTGAACTAAACCCTTCCGGATCTGGTATTAGTTTCAGGCAGGGAGCGTGTCTGGTTAGGCAGATCCCACAAGGGCCAGGGCCCCTGGCATAGTCCACCCCTGAATATCTTTGCATCATATCCTTCAAATTATAGGACCAGGATTTATATAAACAGATAGGGACTGGGAGTATGGTAAAGCTATTATATTTTTTGCCTATGTCAAGAATGTCATGAATTTCCTGTTGAAGGATAAGTAAACCTTTAAAACAAGTGAATGAAAAAATTATGAGAGTGCCATTCTAAGCACTTTTGCCATTTAAATTAATTTATTATTTTTTAATTCCCAGATGATATGGGATACATGTACTGTTAATATGAATGAATTTTGTCACAACACAACATCTCATCTGAAATGGTCAGAGTTTATGAATACACATAAACTATTTCTTTGTGTTTTCAACTATATGTATACTAGAGTAGTTGTGTCAATGACAAAGAAAGGAATTAAGTATGCAGTGCAGTGTCAGTGGAAGCCAGCAGATGGCAGCACTCGGTTTATTTTTTTAAATATAAATGTAATATCCTGCCTGGAGTTGAACCAGAGACCTGGGGGTAAATTCACTATAGTGCGAAGCATCTAACGCTAGCACTAATTCACCAGCGTGACGTCAAATCGTAACTTCTCAAATTCACTAACACCGACTCTGGCGAATTTTCGCTAGCAAAGTAGATAGACTAGCGCAACTTTGCACCATTACGCCAGGTGAAGTTGCACACTGACAGAGGATCGTAATTACACAAATTCACTAAGATGACCATTTTACTGAACATTACCCCTTACGCTAGACGTAGCGTGGTTCAATACAATAGATACGAGTTTGAAAAAAAAAATGGAAATTCCCCAAAAAAATGCTGGTGTGTTTTACCTTTCTAGGCTTTTTTCAAAGCGAAATTTCTCTGGTGATTCGCGAATTTATTCGCCAGCGGCGAATCGCGGGAATTCGCCGCGAATTTGCCCCTGGCGAATAAATTCGCCCATCACTACAGATGGCTCTTGCCATGGTTCACTCCCATTACTGTATATGTATACTGTAGTAGGGCCAGGGCTTTGTTCAGATGTTATCTATCTGACCAATCTGGTTCCATGTGATCAGTGTAAGCCATTAAGCTGCCTTTAAAGACCCCTGCTCTGCACCGAATCATTGCTGAATACAGGTTCTGCTATTGTGATTCTCATGTTTGTCCTTCTTTCCTGTTCCTGTCTATGAGTCTCGCTGCCTGTCCTGACTTCCTTGCCTGTGACCTCAATTACATTTCTGTCCTGATTTGGTAGAGTATTGTATGATCCTTGTTACTGACCTGTCCTGTCCTATCCCTTGACTACACTTCTTGTCCTCTGTTCCTGTACCACTGCGGTTCATTTGCTTACTCAGATCTCTACTCCTGGTCCTCTCACATTAAAGGACAAGGAAAGTCCGAAATAGAATAAGGCTAGAAATGCTGTATTTTGTATATTAAACATAAACATGCTGCACCACAAGCCTAATCAAACAAATTATTTATGCTTTCAAAGTTGGCCACAGGGGGCTGTCATCTTGTAGCTTTGTTAAACATCTTTGCAAGACTAAGACAGTGCACATGCTCAGTGTGGTCTGGGCTAAAATTAGGGATTGTCATAAATTATCAAAACAGCACAAGTCAAATAATATCTGCCAGAAACCAATACAGCAAGACTGATTAACAATCAGAATATACAGACTGCAGTCCTGTACACTGTGTCCCATGTAATCCAATGTGGATTTTATAGTTTTTGTATTGTTTAATACAGACTTTCTCCAAATCTCCAGAACCAGTGGCTGCAGCAAAATATCCTCCAACTGGAATCCCAGTTTATGTGTTTAAATCTGGCTCCATGACCTTTGTCCCTGCAGCTGGAGTTGGAAACACTAAAGAGGATGTAAAGGCAAAAATAAAATCCAATACAAATCGCTTCACAGTTGCCAACTGCTCTACAGGGAAACAAAGATGCTGGAGCTCTGTATGGCTGGCAAGTAAGGTGGGGGGCTCCCCCTGCTGTTCATAAGTATGATTATTTCCATGCACAGCAGTTAGGGACCATCTGACAATTCCTATCCACAGAAGTAAATGATGGAAGAATTTAACTGCTTACAGTCAGGTTTCTTAAAAAAATGGTACACATTTTTTAATTAAAGTATATTGTAGATAGGTTTCTTTTACATAAAAAAGTAAAAATTGGATTTTTTTTGCCTTTACTTTCCCTTTAAGACCTGGCAGCATCTAATAAGTAGAGGGTGCCTCCCGAAGAGAAAGGCAGTTGTTAAAGGCAGAACATTGAGCCATGACCGGGACCTTCTGGTTTGTTCTGGTTTGGGATACCAATTGTTACAATAGAGTTAAATGGGTCAGTCGACATGATGCTGGAGATGGCAAACTTGTTTATAGGGCTATAGTGATGGGCGAATTTATTCGCCTAGGTCGAATTCGCGGCGAATTCCCGCGATTCGCCGCTGGCGAATAAATTCGCGAATCGCCAGCGAAATTTCGCTTGGCGAAATTTCGCCGAAAAACGAGTCGCGCGTCCTTTTTGATGTGACGCGACGAAAACGACGCAACGCGCGGCGAAAACGACGCGACGCGACGAAAATGACGCGACGCGCGACAAAGTTGACGCGACACGCGACAAAGTCGTCCCGCGACTCGTTTCGCAAATTTTTCGCTGAGAATTTCTCTAGAAATTCGCGAATCTCTAGGCGAAGCGAATGGCGGGAGATTCGCCCATCACTATAGGGCTATAGTAATAGCTATAGTGTTATTTGCATTGTGAACAAAACACCTGATGAAGAATCCTTTGACCAACAACATGCTCTCAGGAGTAAATTCTGTCTTTTTCCCCATAGGTGTCTCTATGCTAGCCACAAGCTTTAAAGTTATTGAATTAACTGTACTCTCATCCTACCCAGCCGTATTCACTTCTACTAATTTCCGCTATGTAAATGAAACACTTAACTACATATGAAACTTACAGTTTATCCCTTTGTGGGAGAATTCAATTAAAATTAAATAAAATAATTAGCAGCAAAATCCCCAAAGATATTAGAAAAAAATATCTGAGTCCTATTCAGGACTAATGGAGTTAACTCATCAGAGATCAAAGTCATTAAGAAACGTGACTGGAAATTAAACAGGAAGCAACAATATAATGAGGGAGGATGCTGAAACAGCTGTGAATTTGTGCCTCTTGGGTCCAATCTACAAATTGATTTGACGTGAAAAAATGTCCCAGTAGATGCTTTAAAAAATGGGAAAAATCCCATTAATTACATAGCAAAGAATTTACTTTCTATAATTTATAATCCATTAGCAAACTTTCATTTTGCCTGCTGTACAGTATGTGCTTTCTAATTCCCTGTGATAGAATTGCAGAGGCATGTTATTATTATTTTACTTCATTGTTCACTTATAGTATGCTGTCACATTTCTTAGCTGCCCATTAGATGGTTACAGGTGAGTTTGCTACAGATAAATATAGGCATTTTCCCCCTGAGCAAGACAATGGCCCGTGAAAGGTAAGTAGGAACTGTCAAAGTAAGATGGTGCCATTTATAAAAATGTCTGATTGGAACATATTTAGGCATCTTATAGCTAATTAGGTTGCTACATAATTTTTTTTTACAGAAACTGCATTCTGTTCAATTTAAATTGCTTAAATAAAAATGGATAAAATTTCAAATAAATTTGATAATTATGATGGTTCCCTGTCCTTTAAAATTCACTTTCTCAGTTGCTCAAGTAAACCAGATGAAGATGATATTCATGCAAATTGTGAGAGTGGGGTGACATTATTAAAAGCAAATTATTCTGTAAATTAAAAAAAAAAAACAGATGTTTATCATTTTGCACCCTGGTGTGCCCTGAATTATACCAAATGAATATTTATTATATTCCTAACCCTTTTGTGACAAAGGAGACAGCAATCCCATGTTTTTAGTGACACATTAACATAAAGAGCTTCTTACCCAATGTAAAGGAGATAAGTAGTGATGGGCGAATCTGACCCATTACTTTTTGAAGCTATACAATTTCTTTTCACTTATTGGCATCTATGAGATAAGAACTGTTTCTAACTATAAACAACCAGTTTGTTGTCCAGTCAGTCCAGTCTGTCCACTAAGAGAGACCAAAGGAGGTTGGCTGGAGAGGCAGGGTTGTCAATGGGAATATTGAAATCACCTAAAATGAGAACTGGTGTGTCGCTTGAGAGAAAGTATGGAAGTCAATCCACAAAGTGATCCAAGAAAGTAGAGTAGGGACCAGGGGGTTGATCTACTGTATGACTGCAAAAGGAAGAGGGATTGGAGAAAATCTGTGGACATGAATGAAAGAGAAGCTGGTGTGGTTAGAGTTTTAAACCTACATTTGGAGGAAAGAAGAAATCCAACGCCATGATGGTTTCCCAGTCTAGGGGTATGACTAAATGAGTAACCTAAAATGAGGGCAGCAGGTGAAACACCATCAGTAGGAGAAAACTATGTTTCAGTGATAGCCAGAAGGTTAAGATATTTGGATATAAAGAGGTCATGAACTGCTGTGAGTTTATTGCAAATGATTGCGCATTCCAGAAGGCACATGAGAAAGGAAGAGAGGTTGATGGCTTTATTGTATGTGAATGAGGTTTACAGGATTAGTGTGTAAGGTCCTAGAAATTGGAGACGACAATGATAAGCGCCGGTGTGTGGGAATAGATGAGGGTAGGAACAATGAGAGAGTGGGACCCAGATTTGTGGAGACATCCACGGGTGATGGAGCATTGAAGAGGAAATTTCAGGCTAGTTTGATGGATATCGGAAAGCCGGGGATATATGCAGAAGTATAGAGGAGATGGAGAGAGAGAGAGAGAAAGAAGACAAGCGAATTTAACATAGTTAAATGGTATAAACAGGCTTATTATGTTTACAAAATTAATGATGAGCAGTGATGAGATATCCAATGTTTGCTGGGAGTTTCCAATCCAGCTACTGATCCAACTGCTGTCCAGCTCAGTCTAACTCTATATGTGGTACTTAAAATTCCTGTACTTTAACTTGCTGGACTAAACATTGTTAAATCTGCCATAACTTTCCTGCCATGCTCACTCAAGCCATGTTTCCCCTTAACCCTTTCGCTGCCAGCCATTTTGTCCAAAACGGAACATCTACTGCCAAGCAG
>CM044447.1:101744601-101773199 GCA_024363595.1 Xenopus borealis
AAAACTGGGTAAATAGATAGGCCATGCAAAATAAAAAATGTTTCTAATATAGTTAGTTAGTCAAAAAAATGTAATGTATAAAGGCTGAAGTGACTGGATGTCTAACATAACAGAATACAACACAACATCCTGCTTTTCAGCTCTCTAAATCTGAGTAAGTCCGCAACTTGAAGGGGGGCCACATGGGACATATGGATAAAGCCACTTTGGATTGTGCGTTTGACACAGAATAACTTAACTCAGACATCCCATTTAACTCACTTAGCACAGAATATTGTGTCACAGCATCCCATCCAATTCAAGAGTTCACCATTGAAAGCAATGGTGCTTTGGTATGCTAATGAAAAGGTTAAATGCATTAAATGAGTTAAGATGACTTTAGATAACACAGTGAGTTTGCCATTGATCCTCAGTATTCAGCTCAGATTCAAAAGCAACAGTTATGACCAATGTGGCCCTCCCTCAATTCACTGATTGGTTACTGCCTGGTAACCAGTGTAACCAGTCAGTGTAAACAAAAGAGAGCTGAAAAGCAAGAGGTAGTGTTCTGTTCTGTTATGTTAGACTTACAGTCTCTCCAGCCTTTATACATTACATTTTTGCCTAACTAACTATATTGAAAACATGTTTTATTTTGCACAGCCTATCTATTTACCCACTTTTTACTTTTATACTGAACAATTCCTTTAAGTGAATGTCCTGATATACAGCAAGGGGGGTCCAAAAGGTGAGGGTAGGCAGTTGGTGCACTCAGTGGCTTAACTACCAGGGATGCAGAGGGTGCAATTGCACCAGGGCCCCCACCCCCTTGGGGCCCATCGGAGCCACGATAATGGTTATGACAGGCGGTAAGCTAGGGGGAGATTTTACAGCACACATGCTATCAACACTCCAGCATGGAATTTAAAGAGGTAAAGGCCCGTCAGGGTGGCCCAGGTGCACATTCTGTACCTGTGTAAAACAGTCACTATATGTATCATAATATGTGTAAAACTCCAGAGCATCACAGTCTCTCAGAGCTTCTAACAATTTTTGAAGCCAGAGGCATAGGAAATAAAGTGACTTGTTCAAGGACAAATGGACCTCACCTAACAAATACAGCCAAGGGTAGCCTTCCTCCCATTTATGTGCTATCACTGTACCAACAAGGAACTCACTAGACTTTGTTTTATAATGCTATTTTCCCAGAGTGACACACAATTGAATATTTTTCCCTTTATCGTGTTTTGCTTTAAACATCTATATATTATAAGAACAATAAAGTTCATCTTAATTATTCATCTCACCTGTCCTTAATATTGTATTTCTGCAAAAATAATGAAATCATTACAACGTTTTAATAATCCATTTCACAGTTCAGGCAGTTCAAATGTTGTGTTTTGCATTTAACTGACTTTGGGAAACCATGCATTAGTATGCAATAAGAGCAAAGGGCACATACTGTTTAATTTTATGCAATTTAGAGGCACAATTGTTTGATGCTTAACCTAATTGATGAGGAATGGATCTGTAATAGATGAATGGTGGTAACTGCTAATTGCTGTTTGGATTGAAAAATCTATAATGTTATTTTGAACTTTCACCATTGAGGGGTCAGACGATAGACTCGTTTGGCTGAAAAGACTACATAGCATTTTAATATGAATGTGTCTAATGAGAAGTGGGATATTGAAATATATGGCCATAAACCACTTAGCGCCAAAATGATGGGTTTTATCTGTCTCTAAGTGTCTGTGACAAGGCTTTGTTCTGCTTAAAGTCACCTTCAGTTGACGAATCTGGGATTTGACATGGACAGCTTCTTGTTCTGTGGCAGAACTGCTGTCATTTTTACTGCTGCAGTTTTTTTTTCTTGTACATTTCCCACATGTAATGTAGTATATGTTGTATTTATAAGGCATGTAAATAATACCAAGCTGGAAAGCAGAGTGTTGTCTTTAATGTCATTTTAATAATGTTTTTTTTTTATTTGAGGTTGGGATAATGTAAAATAATTAACAAGACCTAAACATTTTTTATTTTTGGCTGCTTTTAAGTTAAGTTCTTCATATACTAGCAGCTTGCAATCCCTAGAAATTGATACATTGTGAGGCAGGAGCTTCACATAATACTTAATACATTAAATATCATCATCTCCTTTCCTATTTCATTCAAGTTTTCAATTAAACACCTTGGCAATAGAGTTAGTGCCATACTGCATTTCATATAGTATAAACACAGGAACATTAAGTGATGTCTGAGATCTGGAAGTTTGAAATGGCAATTGCAGCTAGCAGTGCCCTAAATGAAAAGGTAGTAGTGCAAATTTGCAAATAGGAACTATTACATATGTATTTGTATTTATATGAAAAACATATACATTTGTGATTATATACAGGTATGCTACATGTTATCCAGAATGCTTGGGACCTGAGGATTTCCTTTGGTGATTTGAATCTTCATACCTTAAGAATACTAGAAAATCATAAAAAAAACCCAATAGGCTGGTTTTGTATCTATACTATATCTTAGTTTGGATCAAGTACAAGGTACTGTTTTATTAGAAGGAATAATGATTTGGATAAAATGGAGTCTACGGGAGATGGTCTTTCCATAATTTGGAGCTTTCTGGATAACTGGTCTCATGCCTGAATGTGTGTGTGTGTGTATATATATATATATATATATATATATATATATATATATATATATATGGGATCTGTTATGGGAATACCTGTTATCCAGAAAGCTCCGAATTACAGAAAGGCTGTCTCCCATAAACTCCATTTTATTCAAATTATCCACATTTTTTAAATGATTTCCTTTTTCTCTGTAATGATAAAATAGTACCTTGTACTTGATCCAAACTAAGATATAATTAACCCTTATTGGAATCAAAACCAACCTGTTGGGTATATTTAATGTTTCCATGATTTTCTAATAGACTTAAGATATGATGATCCAAACTATAGAGAGATCCATTATCTGGAAAACACCAGGTCCAGAACATTCTGGATAACAGGTTCCATACCTGTATGCAAATGATGTCTTAAAATGTTTCTCCTATCTCATAATATCCTTTTTATTTGATATGGAAAGCTTATATTTATTTTGGAAGAAGCCATTTAGATACATATAAAAAACGCTAATGGTGCTTTTATGCACATCTTAGCAGTTTAAAATAATTTATTTTGAATCTATGAATCATTTATTTATTTCTGTTTCAGAGCCTTTTAAGTTTTTATTAACTGCAAATATTATGAATTTTCTAACAACAGCACTTCCTGCTGATCAGTTCCTTTAACTGTACAGTAGTGATGGGCGAATCTACCCCGTTTCGCTTCGCCGAAAAATTGGTGAAAAAAATTGCTAAACCAGTCGCGGCACATTTTTGACACACGTCGCTTCAAATTCGGCGCGCGTCGCGTAGTTTTCGTTGCGTAGTTTTCGACGTGCGTCGCATCGTTTACGTCACATAAAAAATGACGCGCAACTCGGTTTTTTCAGCGAATTTTCAATGGTGTTTCGTGTACTCTCTCACTGAACCCCACCCACTCCCACATGTGTAATATTTGTACCATCTTTGCACACGAGATTGAAACCAGTACACTGTTAATCACAGTATGTGCAGTGTATCAACACTTTTGCAATTAAAGCTGAAACAAAAAAAATTTTGTGCACTGTGCTATTTTAGTAAATGAGCATCCGTTATTATATTGAAATATGAGATACATGTAATACTAGGAGTTTAATTTTAGTTAAATGCTTGTTATACAAAACTAGCTAGATGTGAATTGCATTAGTGTTTCAGAGGGCTCAACATACTAGAAATTACAGCATTCGGCAGTCTAATTCTTATCTATGAAATTCAGTGAGTGGGTGAGGGAGAAGAAAATAGTGGCATAACTATGGGGGTACTATTGTACCCCAGCTTGCACCACCAGTGGGGCCTGTCAGAGCACAATTACATCTCATTGTGGGTTACAGAGCACGTGGATGCTTGTCAAGAGAAGATCGTGTGCACTTCTGGAGCAGAAGGAGTCCAGTGGGGGGCTAGTGTGCCAGGCCTGTGGATTCTGGCACATGCTAGAGGGGCCACTGTAAGATGCCATAGACAGTCAACAGAAAACAAGGTCAGAAGACAGTTGAAAAAGGGGAGGGACTGAAGAAAAAAAAAGCTGTGACCATGGAAATGCAGGAGATTAAAAAAGATGTTGGCCTTTGAGCTAGATATTTTCAGTTCCTAGCAATACAACTGAATTTTATAGTTCTCTTGCATTTCTATCATTTGTATGCCAGTGTTTTGTTTGTATTATGCTTTGTAAGAGAGCGCTACGTTGTTACTGTTTCAATGGCTTTAATTGTATGACCATTGTCTGACTTTTTCATGATTTCTTGGTTTACATTTGAACACATCTGCTCCTGACACATGTTTGTAGTTGATAGCGGTATGTCCTGTGAATAATGGACTCTGAAATCCATGACTGACTTATATAACAATAAAAATGTGTTCTTCAATGGTGGAACCAATGTGTGATATTGTTTGTAAAATAATGAAGATAAATGAAGATTTAACAATTTATTGTAAAATAGTTGCCCAAATTGTTAATCCTCACCGTCACATGCCATCTGCTCATGGATTGCACTGTACACTGACATCCATAGTAAATCAATGTGTTCAGCTGCTCAATGCATCTGTATAACTAGCACATCTATCAGCTTTGATAAATGTGCCACTTCATTAACAATTTCATGATTATCAGTAATAACCCCTTACAGCTCATTGAAAATACTGACCCTTCTAAATTCTGCCCATAGTAATACACACCTTTATTAAATGTGTAGGAATGTAAAGCATTTCCTATGTCCCAGGAAATGTGTTAGCCAGCTAGACTGGGTCCCTTTTCTCAGAGTGGAGGGGGAGAAGTTCTCAGAGGTTATTATAAGGTATGCTCCTACATTTTCAGGCCCTCTTTCTGGTGTACCCACTAGCTGGAGAAGGTGGTGTGTGGCTGAGAGGGCCTGAGGTGGAGGAAGGCCTCAGTATAGGAGCAAGCATGTGTTAGGTCAGAAATGGCAATAGGCCACTATGGGAGTTACAGATAGGTTCAGGAATGTTAGTCAGCAGATAAAACTCCAAAAAGGAGTTTATTAGAGAGTTAGCACCCTGCGGTGACAAGGCCGCCAGGTTAGGGACTCAAGTGGTTAGGCTCAGGGATAGCAAGATCCTTGGAGTGAAAGACCAACTGTGAGATTCACCTTCAATGGGGATTGTGCACCAACTGATTCAATGCACTCTTAAGAACATGGAGTTGGAATTATAATTCTCTTTTATTGATCTGCTTCATCTTTAATATCATGGTACTGTTTTGAAACTTAAAAAGTCCCAAATCACTAATATTATTTACTAAACAAAAAACACTGCGTTAATATGTACATATTTTGGTGATAACTGTATGTATTTTAATAACATTCACTTTTTATCAGATTGGGTCTGAATGTGAGTGTAAACAGGACCTTGCAGAAGCTTGCACAAAAATGGCTAATGGGTATATTTACTGAAAAAGATTACAGTGCACAAATGGCTTGTAGTTTTTAATCAAAAGTATTTTTTTTTTTTAGTTGAAGTTGATAAATGAGAAAGCAGAAGGTGGTATCAGCAAAAGCTTGGACTTTTGTTTCAAGTTTTCATGTCAGACCTTTCTGTAAAACACTGCACGGAAATAAGAGTGCAGCGAGGGAAAAGAAAGCTCCTGCTGCCAATAGCAATTACCCTCAAGCCATTCTGCTTACTTCCACTGTGAGAATCTGCACTAAACCAAGTTCATTTGAAATGCTTCTCTATGTTATTGACAAAGCTTAAAAGAAAATTAAATGGGATTTAAGCACTCTGTAAATCTGCCCAATTGTGCCCCCTAGTTTTCGAGAGGAGTTGACAATTTTAATAATAAATACAAAGGAATTCACCAATAAGAATCATATTTAACAAAAGTAACTCAAAGCAATTGGACTGAGAAATTTTTAATGAAGACGTTTCACTGCTCATCCGAGCAGCTTCTTCAGTTCAACTGACTGGTGTAGGGGAGTTCTCGGCATATAGACTCTTCCAACAATCCAATCACAACGGCACATTGTAACTCTTCAGAGAGGTGACATCTGAAATTCACAGTGGTGTTGATTCTGTGTAGTTGCAGTGATAGGATTACCAATGTGTCATGCAACTCCTAGAAACAGGTGTTACTTATGAGAGTTGCATGAATGGATGTGTGAATAGTTCTAAAAACTGCTGGGGAACAGATGTTCAAACAGCAATTTATGTAGCAGACAGGTGGCGTCGAAGGCCCTCGTATCTGTTCAGGGATGGTTTCTCCACCTTAACATGAATCGCCTCTTTCACAACTTTTTCAAACCAGCGGTCTTCTTTATCCAAAATTTGGACATTGCTATCTTCAAAAGAGTGTCCCTTGTCTTTTAGGTGTAGAAAAACAGCCGAGTATTGCCCTGTAGAGTTCACCCTCCTATGCTGATCCATTCGCTTGGTGAGCAGTTGTTTTGTCTCCCCAATGTATAGATCAGTGCAATCGGGGGCCTTCGACGCCACCTGTCTGCTACATACAATGGTGTTTTAACATCTGTTCCCCGGCGGTTTCAGAACTCTTCACACATCCATTCATGCGACTCTCTAGGAGTTGCATGACACATTGGTAATCCTATCACAGTAACAACACAGAATCAACACCACTGTGAATTTCAGATGTCACCTCTCTGAACAGTTGCAGTGTGCCGTTGTGATTGGGTTGTTGGAAGAGTCTATATGCCGAGAACTCCCCTACACCAGTCAGTTGAACTGAAGAAGCTGCTCGGATGAGCAGTGAAACGTCTTCATTAAAAATTTCTCAGCAGGTCCATTTGCTTTGAGTTACTTTTGTTAAATATACCATAACCTGGATTAATGAGAATCATCATAGTCAATGTGAATTATGCTTACCAGTCTTCTTGCTTTGTTTTACTGTAAATATTACATCCATTGCGGCTTCATAATATTACACTTTGATCAAACCTTATATGGGAGGACAAAAAGCTGTTTAGTTATTCTAACAGTAGTAGTAAATTAGGAGTAGAATAAATTGTTAAACCACCCACCTCCAGTTCCAACACATGGAGACATTTACACAGATCAGTGGGACTTACACTGGATGATTTTGTTTTTACATTTATTGGTGTAATGAACCCTGAAGAACTGGGCAAATTTTTGTTGAGTAATATTTCTTTAAGATTACAGATTAAGATGAATTTGTATAATAGTATAGAATGGTTTATTCTTACAAAATTTGTTTGTCATTTTTTAATAGTTTTAAAAATTTCTTTACTCTTCTGACTCTTTCCAGCTTTCAAATGGGGGGTCACTTTCCCCAGCTTCCAATAAAATGTTGATGCTAGTTTTAATTTCTTATCTTTCTCTTCAGTAACTCTCTTATTAATCATACAGAATCATCAAAGTACCAACCAGTAAGGCCTCATATGGAATACGCAATGCAGTTTTGGTCTCCAGAGCTCAGACAGGATATTGTTGAATTAGAGAGAGAGCCCAAAGAAGTGCAAATAAGTTGGTAAAGGGTTTGGAAAGTCTCATTTATGAAGAAAGGCTATGTAAAGTTGAGAATGCGTACATTGGAAAAGATGCTTTTACGTGGAGATTTTATAATAATGTACAATAAACAAGTTATGAGAATACTCTGAAAATTATATCTTTTTAACTTTGGAGTTGCTGGTCCAGATGGCCGTCAGCCTTGCACTTTTATATAGTCATGGAACTCCTTATATTAAACAACAGGGGGTACATTATTCTCTACATAAATATATAAGGGGCGTATATAATATATAAATATATATATATATAAACTCTCTGTATTCACCAGAAGGTCCATCCAGCAGACACAAGGTCATCTATCTTAATATTTTAAAAAGTTGTTTGTTTTTTTCAGTGACCTGTGAAATTATGGATTTCACTCACTTTGAGCGAGCTTAGTACGAGATTGTAAATCACAATTAGGTTGAGATTTTGTTTTCTTTGTATTCCCTGTTTGGAAGGCAGGAGGTAGGCCTACTCTTGGTTTGTTAGGACAACTGACTTATGCTAGTTAGAAGCCCAAGCCCAAGTGGCAAGATTTTTTTTTATCTTCTGTTACAAGCCAAATACAATGGCTGAAAAAAATTACATTTGCATTAGTTGTGATTGTGCCGTGGATTGCTTTACCCCAGAAAGCTGGTCCCAGCTAGCGAAACCCCTGACATACTGTATGTGAGAGGTAGTGGGATTGTTGCCAGCATCGTCCACCAAATGTCAGGGTGTTTGGTTGCTGGGTTTATTTAAAGCACCAATATTTTGTTCTCGCTTGAGACTTTTGTATATATTATTCAGTATATACTGTATATATAATTGCAAAATGTCATGTAATACTGTTAGCCATGGCACATAGGGCACCTCGCTGCTACAATAAACCCAATGAACATGAATTCTACCCTTCGTGAGTTTTGCTTCCAACTGATATCAATAGGAAAAGCCCAGAAAGTCAGAAATCCAAATCTCTTGTATGAAAAGGATGGAAGAACTAACCATACACAGGTACAGTATATTATCTTGCAAGCAATATAATGCTAGTACATCTATTTTTGGATTTGTGAAACTAGTGAAACATGCAGATAATAGGTAAGTATAGATAGCTTTACCCAGCAATTTCCATCTCACAGTTTGTGCTGTTATGCTATTGATCCACTCGGTTATATTTTCTTGAAGGCTAGGAATAATACAGAAAAGGAGAGCTGTGCAGAGCCGCCCTGGTAATCACAGCAGAAATAGAAGTAGAATGTTTTTATTTCAAATAGAATTATTTCACCATAGCACTATAGAACTCCTACACAGAAGCTATTGATATTATGTCATATGCCATTATTATCATTGTGCTAACTCACAAGCAAATGAAATCCTACATTCCTTGAAGCAACAAGGTAACAACAAGCTGCCACTTTGCTTTATTTTAGTACTTCTGAATGATTTCCCCCTGGACAAACTAGAAACATTCAAATGACAGCTGAAGAAAGTATGTTTGACAGGCAACAAGGTTAGTAGAACAACAAGAGATTTACAGTCTGGGTGGGTCATTTTATTGCAAATCCTAAGATCCCAAAATACTTACAGGACAGCGAAAGTAACCTGAAAATATATTCATTAAATATATCTAAAATAAGTTAATATTTAGAGTCGATAACTTTGTGTGTTTTTATAAGGTGAGTTCTTATGTTACATTATTATGTGCAGGACTGGAAATATAGCAGGAGAGAATGTTATTTATACTCAAACTGAAATTGTTTTGTGAAAGTGTGTTTCATTAGAGAAACCATATGCCTACAGCTTTCAACACCCACTGTTTTTGAAGATGCTGCCTTTGTTTAGATATCATATACCACTCAGTGCAAGCAAAAGATATAATATGGTTTTAATAAGCTAATTTTTGACACATTGTCTTTTATGAGAATATGTGACTTGTCATTATTTAAGTTGTCTTCATAGCTTGAAATGATTTTTTTTCTACCCTCTGTGCATTAGTTCTATGTCTTTCCAGTCCTGCCTTGTACAGACATATTGTCATAGTGGGCTAAGGGAGGATCGAGGAGGGTGGATCATGGCAGTTTAAAGGAACAGTAATACCAAAAACTGAAAGTGTATCAAAGTAATTAAAATATAATGTAGTTTGGTAAAAGTTGTGTGTTTACTTCAAAAGACCTATATTGGTTTGTATAAACTAGCATCTGTGTAGTCAGGGGGCAGCCATTCAAGCTGGTTAAAAACAAAAAAGGCACAGGTTATAAAACCGTTATATATAGTATATTATATATGAATTACTTTAAAAGCTTTCGCTTTTCTGTAACTCTTCCTTTAAGGAATACGGAGGAGATGCAAAGGAAGACTAAAGACAAAGTAAGGTGTTTGTTTTATATGGAGAACATTGGAAGAGAGTTGTCGGTGACATAAAGAAATTGGATTGTAAAAATTATATAGAACACAGTGGCAATTCTCATTTAAAATGTACTGCTGACTTGGCACTGCAAGTATGGGACCTGTTATGCAAAATACTCAGGATCTGGGATTTTCTGGATAAGAGATCTTTCTGTAATTTGGACAGTCTACTGGAAATTCATGTAAATATTAAATAAACTTGATACGCTAGTTTTACTATATTTTAGTTTGGGTCAAGATCAATATACTGTTTTATTATTAAAGAGAAATAGGAAATTATTTTTAAATATTTGGATAAAATGGGGTCTATGGGAGACAGCCTTTCAGAGCTTTTCATACCTGTACTACCATACTTTTCCTAAAATGTGTACTGTAGGACATGAAACTCAGCAAAAAAGGGATGCATTAGCTCTTAGGTGAACAACACAAATTATTCATGGGGAATTATATCTAACTCTATAGCACACACTTAACAGCAGATTTATCAAGCCTCGAACTGCAAAAACTTCAAATTCGAATTCAAAAACACCAACCAAAATTAATTCCAATTTTTTTGATCGCATACCTGTAGGTACGTTTTCAATTGATTAAAGGGCAAGGAAAGGCAAAGAAATAAAATCCCATTTTTACTTTCTTTAATGAAAAAGAAATCTATCTCCAATATACTTTCATTTAAAAATGTGTACCGTTTTTATAAGAAACCTGACTGTATGCAGTGAAATTCTCCCTTCATTTAGTGCTGAGGATAGGAATTGTCAGACGGTCCCTAACTTCTGGCAGGGAAACAATCATACTTATGAACAGCAGGGGGAGCTCCCGCCTTACTTACCAGCCATGCAGAACTCAAACGACTGTGTTTTTTGATCATTTAGGACGATCCCTAAGCAGCACAGACCATACTGAGCATGTGCAGTGCCAGTGTCAGACAAAGATGTATAACAAAGTTACAAGATGACAGCCCCCTGTTGCCAACTTTGAAAGCATAAATAATTTGTTTGATTAGGCTTGTGGTGCAGTAAGTTCAGGTTTATGTTTAGTATACAAAATACAGCATTTCTAGCCTTATTCTATTTTAGACTTTCCTTGCCCTTTAAGTCCATATTCATTTTAAGCGCATTCATTTGAAGTTTTGTCCCCAAAAAACTTTTCAGAATCAACCAATTGACTCCATATAGTTTCTAGAAGGTCCTCCATAGGCTAAAACCACAATTCGGCAGGTTTTAGCATTCAAAAGAGACAGTACATGATAAATTTCAAAATTCAAATTTTCAATTTTTTTGCAAATTCCAATTGAATTTGATCTATTCCCTAGTCGAAGTACACAAAAATAACTTTATTTTAATAATTTTTTTTAATTCGAATTTTCACTTCAACCCTTCAATCTGCCCCTTAGTGTCCTTCTCTGGTGGTCATCTGGTACTGTGCATAATACATCTTGAAGGACCTATATAGTTTTCTCATTTCATCTCCTAAATAACTTCATCTTGAGGGGCACATCTTCAATTAGTAAACCAAGCTCACCATTGTCCCCAGAGTCAAATTCTGCCTCTCTCTATTTCAGTGGGAATATGCAATTTTATTATACCTAATGAAAATGGTGGAATTTTACTCTAGTGAACTGTGGTCAGCTCTGACAAATATGCCCCCAAGAATCTAGCCATACTCTGGAAATCACATCACTAATGGAGTGTTCCCCATTGAATGCACTTTTATTTGCGATAGAGGCAAGTGTACAATGTTTTAGGGTGTAGTGTAAAAAAAGCCTTTCACCTTCCATACCCATGTGGCCCCAATGTTCTTTTTTTACTATAAAAATTCTTCTCATGATTATGGATGTTGTGTTTACTGGGTGCACCAGTGGAATATAAAAGGAAAGGTTGGTATGTGTACTAATTAATTTTTCCACAGTGCCCATTGCTCTGCACATGTAGTCACCTTCATTTCAGAGAAGGATACAATAAAGAACCTTCCAAATGAAAAGTTGCTTAGAATAGGTCCATATATTATGTAGTAAATGTTTATTCAAAGGTAAATATGCCCTTTGACTGCCTGCCTATATTAGCAGGTACCCAGAAGCAATGGCTTATTGTTACTTGTCATTTAAGTAAACAGAACTCTGCATATCAGTGAATTTGTTCTTTTCATTTGTATGTTCTAAGAATGAGAAAAATAATATTTTAGAGTTGACACATTCAACTAAATCCGAAATATGTGTGACGTGCATGAGTTACTATGGGGAATTATTACACACAGCAAAGTGTCAGCATTAAGAGGTGTGAGGGGCTTTTTACTTGTAAGGATCAATAGCAAAAAGTGCAAAAACCAGAGCCTCTTACAGTTTATTGCAGTTAAAGGAATCACTCCAAGGCAGGCCTTTTTATTTTAGTAGGAGAAGAGGGCATTCTCAAATATAGACAAAGAAACACTGAACAGGGTATCATGTGGCTTAATTTCCCAAGATGGGTAAAAATTCAGGTTAATGAATAATGTTGCTTTCTGTTGATGTGTTTTAGGAACATAAAAAATTAAGAGAATAGTGAAAACTATAGGGATTGCCACTTGTCATGTTGATGACATCAGTCGTATGATTGCACATATAGATTGGTCTTGCCGATAATGTCATTGATGTCCCCATTGGCTTTGTGCACGATAGCAAAAACAATTCTCCCTAAATGTGATTTACTTGGCATTTAGAGCCATGCGTGTTATTATGTTGTGGTCTTGGTTTCTGTTTAAACAATGTTGCCCACTCCACAGTTCATCCCGTAATTACACGCAAATCTATTCTTCAGAAGTTTCTGTTGAAAAGCACTTCATTAGGGCCCTTTTTCATAAGTCCTTTAAAAGCACTAAGAATAATGAGTGTGAAGAGAAATCTAACAGATGTTTCCTTTCCTTGTCTGAGAAGCAAGGCAAGTTTTCAACTACTTAGATCCCACTTATTTATGCTGCAGTTGTGAATTATGCTCTTTTACATTAGAACTTGAAATACAGAACAGATGCGAAGGTTTATTTTCAACTGATGTGCTCATTTACCATAGTTTTAATGCCAAGCCCTTACTCTGTATAACTACAAGCCCTTGCTCTGTGTAACTACAAGCGCTATTAAAAGCAGACTATATATTCTAGAGAGGAAGTATCCTTGCGGAATGCTCTTACCTATTTGGGTCATACGTTACCTATATATATAAGTATGTATCCCTGCACTTACATGAAACTGATCCAAGGTTTTATTTTATCTTGCAGTTACCAGAAATAAACTTATAAACTTGAGTCTCAACGTATAGTTCCTATAGTGTAGTGTCCCTTGTAGGATGCCGTGCTTTCTTGCTCTGCACATCATTTGTAAATGTATATTTTTTTCTGGGTTAATTTATTGCTGAACTTCCCTCATTTCTGATTTCAACCCAAATAACCTTCTTTGTCTTCTAACTGTTTCTCCCTATTTTCCCTATATTACAGGTTTCCATTCCTCATCCTAGTGGCTTCTTCAGTTGAACTTACCTTTAGATCTATGCCACATACAATGTGTATGATCCACCAAAAAAGTGTGGCTGTGCGGCCTAGAATGTATTTGAATGCAATCTCCCTGTAAAATTTGAAAAAAGGCATATTTTGGCTAGCGAAATGCTCGGGATGAGTGAACTATCTGGAAAAAAACACTCACAGATGCTAATGTATGAAAAATAAAATGTTGTGTGGTTTGAAAAAAGTCACATGGAAAAACACCGACTTCAAAGTGGTTGGCAATTTTTTTTGCTGTTTTGCTAATTTTGAGTTAAAATCATTGCCACTACTGCCAATCAGACACCAGTGAAATAAATGACAAGCTGCACAAACAAATTTGGAGTTTCTCCTCTATCTGAAAAATGGCCATGGAAAATAAGTGCCCCTGTACAGCAGGTGTTCGTTGTAAAACAATCACCGAGATCCAATCATAGTGGACCCATTTAAGTTTTTCAGGGAGATATTATCTGAAAGTATAATCAGATTATAATGGTACCATGAAGTAAGTCTTAATTTTTTTGAGTTACACATGGAGTGTCGATTGGCTGTGATACTGGTGTGTCCTAGCTTGACACCAACAAATAATTCATTCACAACTTTATGACAATTGTCCCTTGTTGAACAATATTAAGTCATTCTTGATAACATAAGGAAAAGAAAAATAAGAAATGTGAGTGTTGTCTTTATTTACTGATGCTGTAAATCCATGTGACACTTACAAGTTCTATGGTAATCATTTTAAATATTTTTGCCAATGCCCTACGCATTTCATTTGTATTCTTTGGGACCCATCCACTTATAGAATTTTCTTTTGCTGATTGTCCTGGTCCTAGTGGCCACTACTAATAAATACACAATTTAAACAATGTATTTCACTACAACCTAGTGGTGCAAATGATAATGTATCTCTAATAACAGTTTGACTCTGTTTCATCCTCTTACACACAGTTTAACTTATGTTCAGTTCTCCACCCCATCTTATAATTACAAAAAGAACACATCATACTGTAATTCAACACAGTAGTTTTAAACTAAACTTTAGACTAAAATAATAAAACAATATTCAATATCAATATTTTCATGCAACACCAGCAGCGTTAGCAGGGATTAAAGAAAGTCAGCGGAATAAGATGGCGTAGGATTGCCTTTTTTAACGGATAAAACCAAATTTATTTTTCAGTAACATTTTGAATGCTTATGATCATTTTTAATTTTTTTGAATGACAACTATTCAGACAAATGATTTCAGAAATTAAAGTTGACATCATTAAAATTAAAATCTCTTATGTCAACAACATTCATTTAGGGAAAAAAAGTCTGAATAAACATTTACTTTTTTCATGAAATGTAAATTCTGTAATATATTGGCTCTACCAACCGGCTTTGGTTTTGTTTCATTTTTTCATTTTACACAAAGGAAATCATTCTTAGAAGTGAAAATGTAAATTCTCTAATATATTGGCTCTACCAACAGGCTTTGGTTTTGTTTCCTTTTTTCATTTTACACAAAGGAAATTGTTCTTAGAAGTGAAAATAACATTTTCTTTTTGAAACAAACACTTTTTTTTTTACTTATGCTGCTCACATTGATCGGTTTTCTTCAAAGATCACACAAGTGTATATAAATAGAATGATTTATTTGGCTTGCTTGGCTCAACAGATTTTTATTTCAGTCATTGCTACCAATTATACCCTCTCCTTAAACTTCACCTACTCTTTTACATAAAAAGTGTGTTATTGTTGCGGGTCATTGAGACGGAGGTACAGATGTGTGCTTTGCCAGCATATTTGGAAATAGATCAGTAAACTGCTAATAGAATGCCAAAGGCTAAGACAGATGACTGTGGCTTCTGCAGTACCCTGGGGACAACAAATCAGTATGACCTTGTAATTCCACACTGCCGTCAATACATCAGCAATGAAGAGTGTCAGAGAATCTAGAGATGGTGTGGAGGAAAGAAAGCTACTCCAGTCAATATAACCCTCTCCTAGATGCAATAGGTGTGATCAGCTTGCTGCTAGGGACATAACATAAGGTCAAGAAAACGTCAACGCAGTTTAAGCAAAAAGCCAATTCCGGTTTGGGAAATCCAACAAAAGGTCGAAAGTGGTTTTACCTACATCTATATTTTAAACCACTGTAGGCATTTATACAGTAATTACCATCTGTGAACGGTAAATGTGAAGTTTGAGACTTTGTGGGTTTTATACCGATCAGGAGCCACTGATTCCCAGAATAGAGAGAGAAGCATTCAAGTGTAGCAAACAGACAGAGACAGGATGATCTCAAAGTGCATTGAAGCTTCAAACTTCATTGTATTGATTGAAGTACACTGATCAAACAGGTAATATACTTGCACTAGAATATTATTACCAGCTTTCATAATGGATCCAACCTAAACGCAATCACCAGGGACCTGCTAGCTTTTTGTCACTGGCATATAGAATAAATACATCCTCAAGCATGGTACTGAGTTTGATGGGAGATACTGCTAGAAATGGGACAGGAAAACGTAGTATACATTGGGGCTCATTTATAAACAATGGGCAAATTTGCACCTGGGCAGTAACCCATGGCAAGCAATCAGAGGTTTGCTTTCATTGTTCAACCTAGCTAGCTACTCACTTGTGTATAGTGGAACTATTGACACAGGGGCTGTGATGAAGTGTTCTTGGTCCGAAAGATCAGGGTGCAGTTGTCCTTGTTTTTTTTTTTTTTAAAGATTGTCTTTATTGATTTTATAAACATAACATAAAGTAAGAGAGAAGAAAGGTGAGGAAAGAAAAGGAGATAGAGAGAAGATGGGCGAAGAAAGGTGAGGAAAGAAAAGGAGATAGATAGAAGATGGGCACTCCTTTATGCAGTAGATTGTATCTTATAGTAGTGAACATGTAGCTTTGTAGTCTTTGGGGTAGATTCATCAAAGAGTGAAGTTCCGCCACTAGAGGGAAATTCCCCAGCTCTCAATTCATTTCTATGGGATTTTGCAAGGCGTCTTCATCAATCGGTGAAGTGAAAGTTCACCCTTTGATGAATACGCATTTAAAAATCCCATAGAAATGAATTGAGATCTGGGGAATTTCCCTCTAGTGGCGGAACTTCACTCTTAACTTCACTCTTTGATGAATCTACCCCTATAGGTCTTATGCCTGCATTACCAGTATAAGCCACCTGTCCCAGATTTTCTTGAACTTGTCTGGGCATCCATGTGTTACTGTATATATGTCAATTTGGGCTTGGAATAGTGTCGTTGATAATTTTTATCCAGAATGCTAAGGTAGGTGGGCAGATGTCATTTTTGATGGGGAATGCTGATTTTATGATATGCTGACACAATTTTCACAATAGTGGTGCCAAGTGCACATTTAAATACATTGCCCATAATTGCCTCTGGTGCATCTCCACCTAGTAGTCACAATTATGTTGAAATTCTAAGCATAAATCATGGCATCTTGCACCCAAAATGGCACTTTGAACACTGCACTTGCACACATAAATGTTATTCTTTTCAATAGCCCTAATTATATACGTTTGTTAGAAACTGCTCTACACCCTCTAGTATCAGAAATATACATTACAATATTGATGTGGTAATACATAATATGTCAAATATACAGTAGGCATATGGCAACAAGATCATTCTTGATTAACAATGCCAAATAGCTTGGAGTGTTCTTTCGAGCACTTTTGCCATTTACATTATTGTTTTTTCTTGTTACAATGTATTTGTTTAAATCTACTCTACAGCCTATGGCATCAGAAAGCGTTGTTGCAATATCATGTTACAAATGTAGTAATGTGTAATGTAAGATGGATGACAAGAGTAAAATAGCTCAGAGTACTTTTCTGAGCACTATAATTTTTTTAATGCTCACTGCTAATATCAGCAATGTATAACAGAAATGCCCTCTGCCCCAGCCTGGACAGAACAACAATAGCTTAATTTATAGAAAATGCATAATCATAATTTGTCAGCCGGGTTACATGGCTTTCCTATTTTGGATCTTCATACCTTAAGTCTTCCAGAAAATCATGTAAACATTAAATAAACTCAATTGGCTGGTTCTGTTTCCAATACTGATTAATTATATCTTAATTTGGACCAAGTACAAGGTACAGTTTTATGATTACAGAGAAAAGGGAAATAATTTTAAAAAGATTTTGGATATTTTGGACATATTTGGATAAAATGCAGTCTATGGGAGATTGTTTTTCCATAATTCCAGCTTTCTGGATAACAGATTTCCATATACTGTACATATCTGTATATAAATGTATATGTATGTATATGGGGCATTTCATAGCCTCTACTGCATTGTGAAATTTTTGGCTATAACAAAAAAGAGTCATGATTATCCTTTTAAATTATAATGTACCCCTTTAATGAAATATGAAGCTATTAAACGGCACCACAGAGTTCCATGACTCCTTATGCCTTTATATCGTCATGGACTTCTAATATCCTTATATTTTACAATAGGGCTACAGTATTCTCTATAAAAATGGCACAGTATATTAATAATGTAAAACAACATGCACATTGTTGTGTCTATGAAATATATATTGGTTTCTCTTACTGGTCCCCCAAATATAGTATGCTCTGTCAATCAAATATCAATATTTTTATTTTACCATTTATATAACTTGTCTTTGTAGAGCTGAGCTAGTTAGGTTTGTGTGCTTTTAGTTCATCTGTAAACCAAAATATGTGCATTTCAATTGTACACAAATGGTATCCATATCATTATGAGTTTCACAAGGGCATGTGAGCATTTATTTACACTTCCTCCATGTTTGTGCAATTTCATTATCACAAAAAATATTACTTCAGGCTAAAACAAGAACCCTTTATTTAATGCTGAAATACAGAAGCTAAGTACAGTATTTCCTTGTGCCTGTCGTGATGTGCTCAGGGCCTTGCACCTGTCAGCTTGTTTATATGAGCTATAGTAGTGTTTCTGAAGCAAACACATCAATTTTAACAGCGCAGAGCAACACTACATGATATTTTCTTTACTTTAAAACACTTTAATTTTTTGGTGTTACTGTTCCTTTAAGGTAAGTAACCTATAACTGAACTTACTAAGGTAAGTAACCTATAACTGAAAAAAACACAAGCTGGAGTTGTTTTAATATACAACTGTAAATTCTGATATTGTCAAATTCAGATCCCCTATAACTACATGCTCTCGACTGAACCCAAACCATTTGAATGACTCTGCCAATATGATGAGTTTCACACATTTTCTTCAGATGTTAAGACATGAGTGAACTGGTTAATAGAAATTGCTTATGTAAAAAGAAAACCTGAACATTAGATGATATCTAATAGAAGCTATATATTTGCAAATTAGATTCCATCACACTGAAAGCATGAAATTGGAAAAGCTTTGAAAATATGTGTGAGGAAAGAAGCAAAGGAAGATTGTCAATGTAGAATCACAAAAGGAGGAATCCAAACAGATCTGAACCTGTGAGTGTCCTGGCTGGGGTAAGAGGAAGGAATAATGGAATGGGTTTTTTTATGGATTGCAAGACTGTAGTTTATATAATAACATACAATGGGATTCAGAATAGATTGATTTACAACTTAGAGACTGTGGCTTGTACAGAAATGTAGAAATTGATTAAAACTTTGCTTGCAGGCAGAAAACATGAGCTTTTAATGCAGATTGTCATTCACTATTCAGGAATAAGGAAGAGAACACGAGATGCTGCAGGGAAAGCATTATCTTTACTCTTGCAGTTTATATGGGAATGTCTCAAAGAAGGATTCTGTTCTTATCATGCCATAAAAGCAGAATTAAATCTGATTGTAGATTCCCACATATATATGCCACACATTAACTCACTTAGCAGAGTACTCCAGCAATGCTCATGTTATGTCAGGAGATTTATATTGCACCCATGCAGCCAGAGATTTATTTTCTTTATAAGTACCCAACGCAAGTGCCTGAAGAAGTCCACTGTTAAACATTTGAGGCTAAATCCGGTGTTGTACCCTGTACACCAACTGCAGAATGCATACTGTTATGCTTTATTAGCAGGTTCATGCAGCCACTACACATGAACAGTAACTTGAACTCTACTGTTTTTAAGTACAGTGTATGCACAGTATACTCTTGTGCACAGTGACACCTATAGGCACCTTGCACAAACACCATAATATTCCCCCTATAGTAGGAAAGCATTTGGGTAAATGTAATAAACAGAAACCATAAACTGTATGCATCTTAAAGCAATATTATGCATTCTTCACAACACATAGCCCTTAATCCATGTTGGTAGTTTTCTGATTCTTTCAGTACGCCTTTCTTCAGGCATATTGCAGTTGGCATCCAGAGTAGGAAAATGTCCTTCATTGGAGCTTCTCCAAAGCAATATCTAGCAGGAGCAAGACTTGCATTCCATATGTGTCCATCAGATAGTTCATATGTGTATGGTCCTCGCTGGCGTCTCACTTCAATTGGTGTAGTAAATTTAGATTGTCCTTGTTTCAGTGTTCCTGGTTTCTTAATTCTGACTAAAGATCCAGGCTGAAAGTGCACTTCTCTTGCACCAGATTTTCTGTTAGTATAAGCCTTGCATTTGGCTTTTTGACATTTGACAATGTCAGCAGTAGATGATTTTGTAGGAATAGTATCAGCTGGACATGTTTGGGTTGTTGCATGGCATGTTGCTCTGTAGTTATGCAGGAACTTCAACCCTTAGTAAATCTATCACTAACAGTGCATATAAATTTGTCTGGAATAAATGTATCAGCTTTATCCACACTCAATACTGTAACATTTGAAGCAGTGACTTCATGAACATCTTTAGCAAAATGTCCTACTTTTTAGCATTTGCGGCACTGTACAGCTTTTGCAGGACATGTAGCATAATTTGCAGTGTGTTGTGCTGAACCACAGCAGAAGCCGTATTTTTTATTTGTATTTGCTGCACAGTTCTTCAGTATAGGTGAATCTCTTTCCTTAGCATTGTATTGTGCCTGCAACTGTGCATTATTAGGTCCCAGTGCTGGATTCACTGTCTGTACATTCCCAGCAGTTCCCTGACTGAGCGTTTTATACTCTGCCACTGCTGTTTCAATTTGGCAAGCAACTGTAATAGCCTTTGCAAGGATTAAATCCTCTAGGAGCAGTCTCTCTCTAATGCAAGGTGAATTTGTTTTTTTCCACTATTTGGTCTCTTAGCATTTCATCTGTTACCCAAACTCACAGGTAACAACCAGCTCTCTCAAAGCTGCTACAAATTGTATTGTGGATTCGCCATTATGTTGTCCATGTTGGCGGAATTTATATCTTTCAGCAATTACAATTACTCTTGGCACGTTAAAGTTCTTTATAGCAGTAAGAAAAGTTTCGTAAGTCTCATCAAGTAATGGAAATTTATAGAATATATGCTGTCCTTCTGCTTCCAGGCAGTGAATAAGTAAAGCATACTTTCTAGCAGCAGAAAATCTCCCATTGGTCAGCAGCAATAATATAGTTTTCAAACATATGGATCCAATCAGTAAAAGGTATGGTAGGCTTACCAGGGTTTGGAAGAAAAGCTGCTGGCTGCTGCAGAGGTAGTTGAGACATCTCATCTCCAATTTGTTATGTTTTGGTAGCTGAGGATCAGCAGAGTATAACAGTGCTTTATTAGCAGGTTCATGCAACCATTATGCATCAACAGTAACTTGAACTCTACTGTTTTTAAGCAGTATAGAAATTACAGTGTATGCACAGTATAATTTTGTGCAAAGTGACACCTACAGGCACCTTGCACAAACACCACACATACTCTATTCCCCCTCCTAGGGGAGGGCTGGATATTAATTTTGTTCTGCATACATTAATGGCAACTTCAGTAAGGATAAATATTAACTGGTTGTTAATAGCTACAGTACAAGGCCAGTTTAATCATTGTTCATACAAGTATAGGATCTATTATCCATAATGCTTGGGTTCTGGGGATTTCAAGATAAGGAATATTTCCATAATTTGTATCTCCAAAATTTAAGCCTTATAATAACCATTTAAACTTTAAATAAATGCAATTGCTTTTTGGATTGGATTGAGTTGCACAAATATGCATTCATGCAGTTTAGTTTGGATCAGGTACAAAGTACTGTTTTATTACAGAGAAAAAATTAAATAAAAAAAAGATATTTTTAATTTTTTTTTATTATTTTGGTAAAACAGACTCTATGGGAGATGCCATTCCTGTAATCCAGAACCTCTGAATAATGGGGTTCACTGAATGAGGGGGGGTCACCAATTATGCCTCCTTAAACATTAAAGGGTTTTTACTAAACCTCTATTTTCTTCTTGTCAAGGTTTTTTGGGCAAAAATTTTTATAAAAACCCCTGAAAATTAAAAAAAAATTCAAGATTTATTATACCCTGAAGAAGTAAAAAACCAGAATCCAAATATCCGCCATTTCAAACATACCGAGGTCATGTATACATCAATGGGAGATGTCCCCTTTACGATTTGAAGATATCATGATCTACACTGTGTCTGATCATCCAAAAAATTCAGGGTTTTTCAGACGATAACCCGAAAAAATTGAGCAATTTGGGCTTCAAATATGAAAAATTTGCACAAATCAGTTTTTTGCTCGATTTTATCGATTTTTTTCCCGAACCTGACTTTTTGGAGTTACTTTACTGATAAATAAGATAAAATCATGGATGGGAGTTTGGTTGAGTTTGTTTTAATACAAATATGAGATAAATTTGAGTTTTGGTAAATAAACCTCTAATATATAATAAAGAGATATAGTCAAAAAATGTTAGCATTTCTTGTACCAAAACCTTACAACTTCCTGTTTCAAGGAATGGTCTAGTCACTGTTGCACCCTGGCCCACAATTTGAAGTAAGGACACAGGCCTTTATATTCAATAAAGCAAACAAAGACCTGCACCTTCCTGAGTTCACAATGGGCAGGTAAGTGTGGGAATTTGGTATCCCTGCTCCTGCCTGTACCGACCCCCCTAACGTGTGCATCACTGAGATGAGCAAGTTTGTGGATGACAGCAGGTACAGGGTGCAAAGAAAGCACCGTCCTTATGGTAAAGGGTAATATCAAAAATATGCTCTATTGCTCCAGATTTAGGAAACCTGCTAGACTATCATGTGTCAGAAGGCATGTGTTGTGCAATGCATCATAATTCTGCTAGAAATATATATATAATCAACAGTCTGGTCATTTCCCTGTCGGACCAGACTGTAAATTAATTTGATGCTGATTGTCCGAATTTGATGCCAGTGTGTCCGAATAGGACCCCGGTGTGCCCGAATTGGACGCCATCACATCCAAACTCCTCAGTGACTTATAATATCTTTATAAAATAAAGTAGGGGGTACATTATCCACTATGTAATCTTTTGTCTTGTATGAACACAGAAGCAAAAGAGAGAAAGGGAAACTTTGGCAATAAGGTACAGTAGAATATGTAGTTGTGCAATTTGATTATATTATACTTATATAAGCATTTTGGCAGTGGAATATAGGAACAGAGACAGAATGTTAAGGTATTTCTATACATAATACTTTATGGATAGAAGGAGAAACTTAAACAGACTTACGGTAAGGTAATGATTCACGTTAGAGTAGCAGATTATAATACAGCTGTATTTCTACTATTTGAATTCCTCCTTTTACATATGACTTGATCTGCATCTGATTTAATCTGCTCTTGATACCTACAGCAAGCATCTGCAAGGCTTAATATGTAAAATGAAATCTGCCTCCTCTCACACACACATTGACAACATTAACGTTTTATGCTGGTTAATATGTATGTACAGTATGTGTCAGTCAAACACTCTTCCTCAGTCCAGGCATTGAATTTACATCTTGTCCAACCAATTTAGTCCATTTCTATTGAGCAAAAAAAATAAATCTGATCACACAGTCTTGACTATAACATAAATAATCACAAATAATTAAACTCCTGCATTATTAAAGCTATTATTGAGCTTATACTGTATGTATTATGCTATAGTATTATTCACAGTTAATTGTATCTAATGCCAGACTAAGCCATTAAGATGCAATTAATGATCAGTAATGTTGAAAGCATTAAGTTAGTGGGTTTATGAAATAGTAGCATTTGCAAACAACAACCTACTTGATTTTAATACATATTATGTTTAGGGATGATTTGAATCAGTGAGGACAACTATACAACCAGCAACGAGATTACACTTCAGTCTGACTGATAAGTCAGCAAATTCTAGTGAAAAACGGGAAGAAAGAAAGAACATTCTTGGAAGTTAATACACAATTTAACCAATGAATAGCGTGTAAAAAGCGTAGTAAAAGTATTTTTTTGAAAATGGTTTATTTAGATTAAGCAGAGTTTAATATATAAACTATGTTTAATGCAATATAGCTAATAGAGACCTGTGCTGTTAGTGGGTATAGTTTCCCTTTAATGGACTCCAAACAAAACTGTCACAACAGAGGAGGAAGAGGGAGGATATACTTTATATTGATGATAATATTATAATAATTCCATATCACTATGGACCTTCAGTTTTGTGAACTGAAACTGTAGACTCTACTTTTCTATATCTGATATGCCTCTTCTTTCTGCCTACAACTGGATATTAACTATATCCAAGGCCTGGGCTGTTGCCATTTTTAAATACCATTAACATAATTGAAATAAACAGAGGCATATGCTTAAATACATGTTCTTATCAAATTGGACTTCTAGTTACAGAGAAAGTTGGCTATACACGGCAGTGCTACTGGATGCTACATATTTGTACATATTTTGTACTATTTTATGATAATAAGCAAATTAATAGGTGTTGTACCAGACTAGTAAATTTGTGCCCATGAATGATGATGCAAGCTTAGTTTTTCCTCCACTAGATATGGACATTTCAGGTATGGAAAACTGAGATCAGTCTCTTACTGAATGAGGAAAAGAAAAAGGATTAAAAATAAACAAAAAGGGAAATACAGGACTTGTCTGAGATGTTAGCAAATGTTTTGATCATCCATCGCAGCAATACAGTATATTCGCAAAAAAATATGTATCAAAGTAATTAATGCAGAAATATACTTCCCTTTGTTGTTTGTTTAGATAATTAATCTGGGTACATTGTTCCGAGCCTTTGAAACAGCTGAATGAATAGGATCACTGGTAATTAAATTAAATCACTCCATACAGCCATGAAAACTGACTCATTCTTTATTTGGCTGATTTAGATGATGCTGCTAAATAATACAATAGAAAAATGCGAAAGAAAAAAATGAATTTATGTCTTATACTGAGCTTATATGCTTTGCTCTGAGTAATGCACAAAAATATGGTGAGTGCTTTAAGTATCCCTTGTGGGAAGCCTTTGCATAAATCTTTCAAACCAAGAATATTCCTGTTAAAAAAGCACAAATCTCAGATTGGTCTGTTTCATTGGCGACATGCACACTTTGGGAATTATTCTGATTGTTGCATTTATTTCCACCTTTGCCATGGAAATCAGAATGGCTCAGCCACTCAGACTTCTTGTGTACCATATATAATCTTTACAGAAGAATATGAGCATTTTGATGGAGATACATAAAATTGATGAAAATGGAAAAAAGGACTGTAGCTAAAATCCATGGTCAGTAACACCTCTATAGAAGGAAGGCATTGCTTTCATCAACAACATAATGCATCCATCTCTTAAAATTTCTATTTGCTAAATCAAAAATGAATATATATTTTTCAGAAAATTCCTCATTGTTTATAAATTTCCATTTATCTGCAGAGATAATGAATCTGTTTTGCATATAGTCTTTTTTCCATTATAGTTTTGTATAAATAGCTATTTAGCATTCAGCCATGCTGTTTAGCAGTTGGGCTTTCTGGTGCTGATTAATGCTGGCATAACTTTCCTTGCAAATGAGAAATCACCCACTCTATCAACTTTTCTAAACTTAATTCTTCCTTTATGCTGTATACACATACTGTATATGACTGTCACACTTAAACCAGAGGATTACATAACTGTCTAAACCTGCTCAGCTGTGTTCAATGTAGCAAAAATACACAAGAACCCCAAGAAAAATAACTCAGCACCCACCTATAACTTTACTTGAGAACAGAGTGAGCATAGCAGGAACACTCAAATGATACAGGTAATGTGAAAGTTCTTCAACCTGTTAGACTATATCAAATAGTTATTATTTTGAGTATAAAACTGAAATCATTAAGCATCTATGCAATATCTTGCAAGCCATTTGTAGAAATAAAAAGAATATCAGCACTCTAGGGAAAAACATTGAAAGATATTTTGACTGTAATTGAAATGCTTAAGGGCTTTGGCGTTACAATGAACTTCTAGAATAAAAGGTGTGCTGATAGCAGAAAAACTGAAGACTGGTAGTACATTTCCACTTGATTTAAATGAATAGCTATGTTTGTCGATCCTCTTACCATATTCTTTTTTTACATAATGACATTCTGACATTATTGCATTCATTGACATTGGGGAAAAGTAGAATATGAAGCTGGACCTCTATAGCATGTAGAAATACATTCCTGATTTCATACTTAAGCTGTATTATAGTGTAGATACGATCAGGCCCGGATTTGTGGCAAGGCCACAAAGGCCCGGGCCTGGGGTGGCAGAATTTGAGGGGTGGCATGCCACCCAGCCGCAATGCTATTAGTCACTAGCACTGGAGATGCACATCAGTCTCCAGTGCTGCCCAACAAATATTGTCCTCTTAGGCACGCACACGCAGGAAGAGGAAGGGAGGACTTCTAGCAGGGGGAAAGGGGACAGGACAGCTCCTGCCAGAGGAGAGGGGCGGAAGCAGAAGGGAATGGAACTAGAAGGGGAGGGGGACAAAACCAGAAGGGTGTGGTCAGCGGAGGGGGGGGACTGAGCTGGCAGGGGAAGGGGGCGAGGAGAAAAGCTGGACTAGAGCCGCCGCCGGCTAGTTTGTAAATTCGAGCTTGGAAACAATTTTCAAAATTGGCTCCAAATAAATTTTTTTCTGTATTGATAATAACAGTAATGGACTTATTTATTAGTCCGAATGCCAAAAAAAAATGCACAAGCGCACTCTCTCTGCGGAGCGGCAGCAAGGTGGATGGGGGGCTTTGTGTACCTGCTTAGTGGTGCACCGCCGCAGCTGTGGTGTCCTGGTGTTGAAAGGGGGGGCCTGGCTATCAACCCCGGTGGTACCCGGGCCCCCAGTCCGACCCTGTATAGTGTAGTAACCTGGGTGCTGTTGAAAAGTTAATATGAACCAAAAAAGGTACAGTACCACACTTGGTTTATAATTATAGAGAGAACCAAAAGGTGCCCTCTTTATTTCCATCTTAGACCAGCTACTATTCTAATGATAGAGGAAAGAAAGCAAGAACTAGTGTATCACACTTGGGTTAAGAACAGAAGGGGCACAAAACACAAATTATTAATCATACACAAGGAAGCCGTAATACAAAACCTATAATATTTGAGATAAATATGACTTATCATTAGCACTTACATTTTAATGTTGAGTATATAGTTTGTGAAGCCTTAAATTAAAATGTGCATGGAAGCAAAAACAAGATATTAAACACATAAATGAAAAACCTACAGTCATAGTAATTAGAAAGTCAGTGAAATATATATGACTCTTGCATCTGTATACATGAATAGTCCAGGGCCATTTTAATAAATTATGAACTCACCATTAATTGCCAGGGAAGAAAATATATATATATAAGATCATATTTTAATTATGCATTTTTACTGATTCTTCCAAGAAGTAACAAAATTCCTGCCACTGTTCAGTGTTCTCAAAGGATAGAGGAAAGGTAATCAACTTGTCTCTGCTTACTTAAACTACGGAGAGGCTTGTGCTTAGAATTAACAAAGCTTTAAAGGGTAACTAACCCCCCCTTAATAACAAAAGACCCCATAGACTGCCCTCCATCAGCCCTTCCTTTATGCTCCCTCCCCAGCTAAGTCTATTACATAGAAAATAAAACCTGATATACTGTATAGCTGAAGAGTAGCGCAGTGCAGTTCACAGGTGCCATCTTCTGTATCTTTGGATTTTATTCAGATCAGTTTGCTAACATGGTTTAGGATTACCTTCAGTTGAAATTACACCACCCTAAACCATTGTGTTCTGTAAATATCTTACATAGTAAGTCTCAAATACTAAAGCTTTTCCCTGGGTAGAATGCCTTGCATTTCTGACCTACATTTTTTACCAGCAATCAGTATATAAATGAATGGGCTAGAACTTTTAATTTATGTGGTGAAAAAGGCAAAGATCCTTTTTTTTAACCATACACCTGGCCAGGAGCATTTAATGAAGGGTAAAGGTGTGGTCACTGCAGCAGCAACTTTGCACTTCTTTAATAAATGATAAATAAATGGACTTTAAAACATCTAATGGCGAGATTGAACGATCCATGTTGACTGTATCATTAGTATACAGGTATGAGATCAGGTATCCTGAAACCCGTTATCCTGAAAGCTGTGAATTATGAAAATGCTGTCTTCCTTAGAATCCATTTTATCCAAATAATCCAAATTTCTAAAAATGTACCTTGTACTTGATTTAAACTAAGATATAATTAATTCTTATTGGAATCAAAACCAGCCTATTGGGTTTAATGTTATGTTTATATGATTTTCTAGTAGATCTAAGGTATCTAAGGTATGAAGACTAGTGATGCACCGAATCCACTATTTTGGATTTGTTCGAACCCCTGAATCCTTTGTAAAGATTCAGCCAAATCCACTAAGTTTACCCAGGAGCAGAAACCCAAAGCAACCAATAAGCAGCAGGTAGGATTTACTAATCACCTGTTTAAAAGTAAACACCTTATTGTTTGCTATATATGTTTACTGGGCAAACATAATGCCTCTCAATACATATGAGGGTAAAAATTATATTAATTAAATATTCAATGAATTATGTGCCCCCACCACACATTTTATTTTATTTATTAAAAACCCTTCTTGTAAAGAAAAAATCTAATACAGATATGGGATCCATTATCTGGAAAGCATTTATCCAGAATCACAGGAAGGCCATCTCCCACAGTCTCCATTTTAATACATTTTGGTTAAATTTGTTTTTTTTTTTTTTTTT
>CM044447.1:101774229-101855366 GCA_024363595.1 Xenopus borealis
CATCTTCCCAGTATTTCATGTATGAGTGCTTGGGGAATGGCTCTTCCGGTAAGGTATTGAGGTTAAATTTGTTTTTAATTAATTCCTTTTTTCTCTAGTAATAATAATAATACTGTACCTTGTACTGTATCCCAGGTAAAAATATAATTGGTCCTTATTGGAGGCAAAACAATTCTATAGGGTTTATTTCATGTTTAAATTATTTTTAGTAGACAAAGTTTGGAGCTTTCAGAAAGATCTCTTATCCACAAATGCCCAGAACTGGGCATTCTGGATAACAAGTATCATACTTGTACAATACCGGGCTCTATCTGCAACTAGCAAATGAAACACAAATTGGCAGCATTTATTGCGGTACTTAAAGATAAATTAAAAATGCAGGTTGTAATAAATAAATAAATATATATTATATTATATATTACTATATTTATATAGTAAGAGGCCGGAACTAGGCCTCTTACTTGCCCTTTGCCTGGCACAGATCTGGGGCAATATTTTTGCTGCTGCTCTGGCAAAGGCTGGAGGCACAGGTACAGACTTGGGGGGCCATGGCTGATGGCACAGGTACAGACTTGGGGGGCCATGGCTGATGGCACAGGTACAGACTTGGGGGGTCATGGCTGATGGCACAGGTACAGACTTGGGGGGCAATGCTGGTGGCACAGGTACAGACTTAGGGAGCAATGCTAGTGGCACAGGTACAGATTGGGAGCAATATTCTGGGTGCTGCTGACACAGATACTCGTTAGGAGCAATTTTTTTGGTGCTACTGGCTGGCACAGATACAGATTGGGAGCAATATTTAGGGTGCTACTGGCTGGCACAGATACAGATTGGGAGCAATATTTTGGGTGCTCCTGACACAGGTACAGATTAGGGCAATTTTTTGTGTGCTGTTGGCTGGCACACATACAGTTTGATTCATTAATGTGTTATAAGCTTTATTTAAGAAAAGGTGAATTGGTGGGAAATGGTCATACAGAATGGGGGCGTGGGGGGCATTGATTGAACCCATTGCCTAGGGTGCCAAACTACCTTGGCACTACTTCCCGGCACTGCTGGGAAGTCTTTAAAATGCTGCTTAATAAATATACGTCAGTATATTCCACTTGTGAGCAAGGAAGTCATTGCAAAACAAAACCTTTTTGGTGTTGGTGTTGAGGTGGGTAAGAAAGACGTGTTTTTAAGGCTTTCAAGTTAGCTGGGACAGCCACATCATTTATAAGGTACAAGGTCATGCAAAAAAGCGATCAGGCAAGCTAAAATTGATATGGAAAAGGAGATAGCAGTAAAAAGAATCCAAAATTATTTTTTAAATATATTAATAGTAAAAAAATTAAACAGGAAGGGGTAGGACCTTTATTATCAGAGGGGGGTCAGCTGGTTCATGAGAACAAGCAAAAAGCACAGATTCTGAATGAATACTTTTCATCTGTCTGCACAAATGAGGAACCAGCTAATGAAGGTTTCCTTGTTAATAGTCCCAATTCTAATAATACATCCAATTACAGTATGCATGGTTCACACATGAGGAAATTCAAAAGAGACTAGAACATGTTAAGATAAACAAAGGTCCAGGGCCAGATGGGATTCACCCCAGGGTACTTAGCGAGCTTAGCTCTGTGATTGCCCAACCTCTGTATTTTTCAGGATTCATTGAGGTCTGGCATGGTGCCGAGAGACTGGCGAATTGCTAATGTGGTGCCGCTATCCAAAAAGGGATCCCATTCTCAGCCTCAAAACTATAGGCCAGTTAGTCTGACGTCGGTGGTAGGAAAGCTTTTCGAAGGATTAATAAAGGATAGGAGACTGGACTTCATAGCAAATAACAATACTATGAGTTTGTGCCAGCATGGTTTTATGCGTAATAGATCTTGCCAGACTAACTTAATTTCTTTTTATGAGAAGGTAAGCAGGGACCTCGATTCTGGGATGGCTGTGGATGTGATTTACTTTGCTAAAGCATTCCATACAGTGCCACAGAGAAGGTTTCTTGTTAAATTACAGAATGTTGGCCTGGAACATAGTATTTGTACCTGGATAGAGAACTGGCTAAAAGACTACAAAGAGTGGTGGTAAATGGAACATTTTCTGATTGGACCAGTGTTGTTAGTAGGGTACCACAGGGCTGTGTACTGGGTCCCTTGCTCTTCAACTTGTTTATTAATGACCTGGATGTGGGCATTGAAAGTACAGTTTCCATTTTTGCAGCAACAATAAATTAGTAGTAACAAACAAGGGATCACTGCATTAATAAGTAACAATAAGTGCATTATTATAAATACAGTTTGCATAAATATAAAATACTGTATAATTACACAGTGTTGAGGAGACAAGATGATGGAGGACCCTACCCCTTGGGGCTTACAGTCTAAATGGGAGGGTAACTTACGGACACAATTTTGAGGGGTAATAAAGTGCTTTTTACAGTGGGGACATGATTACACTTTATAAATACATTAGAGGACATTATAGACAAATATCAGGGGGCCTTTTTACCCACAAAGAGGATCACAGCACCAGAGGCCACCCCTTCAGACTAGAAGAAAAGGACTTTTATTTGAAGCAGCATAGGTGGTTCTTCACAGTGAGGACAGTGAGGTTGTGGAATACACTGCCGGGTGATGTTATGATGGCTGATTCTGTTGATGCTTTTAAGAGGGGCCTTGATGATTTTTTGGACAGACATTATATCAAAGGCTATTTTGATACTAAACTCTACAGTTAGTATAGCTATGGGCATATATGGTTTGTGTGAAAGAGTGGAAATGTGTGTTTTTCTGCATTGGCTGAAAACACAGAAGGAAATACTCATATGCTATATTGTATGTGTCATGAGCCTTAAACCTTGCCATCTACTGTATGCCTACCATTGCATGCAGTCAAATTCTGATTAAAATCAACCACTGCTGGGACTAAATGATCCACTAAACTTAATAAACCAGGTGTAATAAATATATACACAAATATATATAAGCATAAAAGAAAGCAAAATTGCCCATTAAGTTCTCTGACTATTATTGTAATTGTGCAATATCAGTGCATGTTATCCAAATATTCAGAATTTACAAGTTTTACAAAATCCTTATTTATCATTAAAAAAAAACACCAAAAAATCATATTGGGAAAAACTGTCGTATTGTCACGTGAAAAATAAACATTTGTAGGATTTGACTCCCAAAAAAATCCAAATTATGAAATTGGCAGAAAAGCCCCACATTTTTGGATTATCATACAAAACCCAGTACAGACCACAATGTCTTCCATTAGGACCTCTGCCATTGACTTCTACAGGACCTAGCAGTTGAAGCATTTTTGTATTCTATCTCTTTGCATCCTTGGGGCATAATAAACCTCTAAAAATCTGAGGTTTTTTTCCACTAAAATGTTGGATGTAATACTTGAATTTGTCGAGTTAATGGCATTCGCACATAATAAATAAACCCCTAATAGTCTCATGAAGTTGATTAAGTGTTTGTTTTTCTTCTCTGATACCATTTGTGACCGTTTGATCATGTTTGATTTTGTTGCACATTACAGTACTGTTTAAATAACTTGCTAGTCTTTTTATATTCTTGTGTTGATACAGTTGGCGGGCTAAATCCATCTTAAAGGAAAACTAAACCCTAACAAAAGACAAAATTACATTTTATACTGTATATTGAACCTATTGAACCAGCCTAAAGGTTCAACATTTCAATGAAAAATTGCCAGCGCTAATCACACGCGGCGATTCGTTTTCCGAAGTCGCCCGAAGTTGCCTCACAAGGAAACTTTGTTCGACTTCGGAAAATGAATTGCCGCGTGTGATTAGCGCTGGCGATTTTTCATTTCAGCCAGTGCAGAGTGAGGTGAAGGTCTTTGGAGATATTGGTCACTGCAAAGTCGAGGCGATTAGTCGCCAAGCGACTAAATCTCCCCAAATAGCCTAGTGTGTCACAGCCCTTAATAGGGTTAAGTGGGAAAGGTAATTGAAAAACAAACTAATAAATGAATAGTCTGTATTCTGCTTTTTTTGTTTCTTTGTTCTGAAACTAATTGATTATCTCTTTACATTACAGTCAGAAGATAATGATTTCTTTGAGGTGTAATACAGGAAAAAAGATCCTTTGTTCATCTCGTCTTTTATAGTGTGTAAACAAATTTAGTGACAGCAGCTTAAACAAATCGTTCAATGCTTGCAATTTTAGACAATTAAAAAAAAGCTTGAGAAAATAATTCCTCTTTGATAATTTCATTGCCAGACAAACTTTTCTCAATAATGCTACTCTTCTGAATGTTTTAGTCCAACACATTTCTCCTTAAGCCCTGTTGTATGCGTAACATACTGTAGATTTGGAGATTTATACATCTGGATTTTAATAAATATCTCCCTGAATCTTCACTCCCTATAAGCAGTTGCACTCTCTCAGCCCATTTATATCCTTCTTAAGGACTGGAGCCCAAAACTGCACTGCATACTCCAGGTGAGGCCTTACCAGGGACCTACAAAGAGGCAAAATTAAGTTCTCATCCCTTGGGTTACTGCTTTTTTAAGCAAGATGGAACTTTATTTGCTTTAGAAACCACAGAATGACACTGCCGAGAATTATTTCGATAGTCGAAGTTGCCCAAAATGACTTTGAAATTCGAATTTTAAAAATTTAAATTTTATTTAAAAATTCACTATGACTCTTAGCAAATGTGCCCCTAAGTGTATAACTAGCATTTACATTATTTCTACAATGTGCATATCAATATTATCAACATATCCTCATTTTACAGTTTGCTGTCTTGGTTCCAAATTAGTCAAATCACTCTGCAAAGTGGCAGCATCCTGCATGGAACTTATAATTCTACTCAATTTAGTCGCATCAGCAAGAATAGAAAAATTACAGATCACTGCAGTACTTCGCTAACCACACTAGTACAAATATAATATGTTCAATTTACCACCGCGTTTTGTAATCTATCCTTTATCCAGTTCTCTATGCAAGTACAAATATTATGTTCGAGACCAATATTATATTCCTTAAAGGAAAAGTAAATGTTTTTCTTTTTCTTTCTGTAAATTTGCTCTAAACAGCCCCCCAGATTAATGTACCTTAGTCCCTGCTGCAAGTCTGCTCTGGTTTCTGTGTTATCAGCAGCTTCTTTCCCTTCTTCCTGGTGCAGAGTGAAGCCCAGCCCCTTAGTTTACTGAGCAGTCCATTTGCTGCTGTTCCACAATAGAGAGGAAGAGGGAGCCAGTGTTTCATTAGTAAGCTAGTTTCCCCAAGCAAAAGCTGCTACACACACTGCTCTCTGCTATGTCATAGTATGCAAATGATCTCCTGGACTAGTCCAAGATATAAGGTCAGCTCAGTAAGCTAAGGGGCTGGGCTTCACTCTGCACCAGGAAGAAGGTGAAACAAGCTGCTGATAACACAGAAACCAGAGCAGACTTGCAGCAGGGACTAAGGTACATTAATTTGAGGGGCTGTTTAGAGCAAATTTAGAGATAGGAAAAAAAAAAGTTTACTTGTTCTTTAATGTAATCCTTAACCTTCTGTGTGGTACTGTATCAAATGCTTTAGCAAAATCTAAGCTGATAACATCCACTGCCATCCCAGAGATGAAGTTCCTGCTCAGATTCTCATAAAAGTCAACTAAACTATTCTGGCAAGATTTGTTGTACATGAAACCATGCTGGCACAGACCATCAATCATAGTATGATTAAGAGTCCCATCCCTCCCTGCTTTTTTATTTACATATTTAAAAAATAATTTTGGATTCATGTACATCACAATTTTACCAAACAAAACAAGAAAGAGAAAGTGGAGCCAGATAGTTGATAGTGAGATGGCTAAAACCCCCACCGCAAGTTTGAATAACAATAAACTCAATTAGAAACAAATGTAACCAGGAAAGGACACTGCCATTTCATGTATCCTAATCCTGCTCACCAGCAAACCAGTTCAGTGGGTTTAAAGCGCAAAGTGACACATAACAGTTAAAACGTAACATTTAATCTATTGTAGCTAAAAACAGACTGGACTCACTACTAACAACACTGCCATTTAAATGTGAACGCAGTGCGGGACCAGTGTCCCTAAAACACATATAATTAAAAAATCGCAGGCGGTGGAACGAATGAAGTTCAGTAATACATTAGTCAAAAGTAACAGGCTTAATGCCTATAGTTCTGCCCGCTCCCACCCTTTCAGTCCGCCCCCCATCAGCCGTAACCTGCCTGACTACGTAGGGACAAAGTGGGAGCTAGGCACCCCACCGTCCACCTATGCCGCCCAACGCGTTTCGCCGACTTCCTCGGCTTCTTCAGGGGCATAAGTGGCGAGTGCTTCATTTTACCGGGTTTAAATAGCCATAGTTCCTTTCATTGCGTCGCAGTCTCGCGTGACTGTATCGAGCGTGATCTCAGCGTGTATCGTGTCAGTATCCGCTAGTGTCGGCATTATCTGACGTAGTTAACACTTTCAGGGATTGCCTATCTGAATGATTGTATGGGGGTTTTACATCACGATTAGTTGCATAAAAATAGTATGCATTTGACTAAATAAATGTCAGGGGGGCCAAGTGGGAGTTTGTCATGACCAAGGAGAAAGCAATAGGGTTTATGTCCAAAACAAGGCACAGGTAATATTCAGAGTCAAATCCAGGCACAGGGTCAATAGGCAGGCGGCAAGTGGCAAGGTCATGTTCAGGCAAAGGTCAGAAGTCCAGGAATCAGTAAGGGAGTAATTTAGGACAAAACCCAGGGATAATTAGCTAAAGCTATACTTGGGCACCGAACCCAGGTCTCCAGGGTCCTTTTAACTTTGAATTTGGTGCCAAAGGCAAGAATGCCATGACGCGTCTGCCACGGCGCTGTGACGTCATTGTGCCAGCGCCGCAACATGTTTTTAAAAGTGTTGCTCTTAACAAGTAGTGGCTGTGTAATACTTGAGACTTGGGGTTTGCTGGGTTGGGGGTAGGGATGGCGCGAACTGTTCGCGCTCGAACTTGTTCACGCGAACATCCGCTGTTCGCGCTCACAGAATATTCGCGAACGTCGCGCGACGTTCGCCATTTTGGGTTCGCGCATAGTCATCTCTTTTTTTTGCCCTCTCACCCCAGACCAGCAGATACATGGCAGCCAATCAGGAAGCTCTCCCTCCTGGACCACCCCCCACCCCCTGGACTACTCCCCTTCCATATATAAACTGAAGCCCTGCAGCATTTTTTCATTCTGTCTGTGTGTGCTGCTTGGAAGAGTTAGTGTAGGGAGAGAGCTGTTAGTGATTTCAGGGACAGTTGAAAGTTTGCTGGCTAGTAATCTACTTGATACTGCTCTGTATTGGAGGGACAGAAGTCTGCAGGGATTTGAGGGACATTTTAGGTTAGGTAGCTTTGCTGGCTAGTAATCTACTGTTCTTCAAACAACTGCCATACATTGACCTGTATTTTTTCTGTGCTTCAGTGGCTGCGACTATTTTCAGCATTTATATGGCATATTTTTTCTGTTCTTCAGTGGCTGTGACTATTTTCAGCATTTATATGGCATATTTTTTCTGTTCTTCAGTGGCTGCGACTATTTTCAGCATTTATATGGCATATTTTTTCTGTGCTTCAGTGGCTGCGACTATTTTCAGCATTTATATGGCATATTTTTTATGTGCTTCAGTGGCTGTGACTATTGGATTTTTTAGATACATTTTTGCCCTTGATCCCCCTCTGGCATGCCACTGTCCAGGTCGTTGCACCCTTTAAATAACTTTAAAATCATTTTTCTGGCCAGAAATGTCTTTTTTAGCTTTTAAAGTTCGCCTTCCCATTGAAGTCTATGGGGTTCGCGACATTCGCGAACCGTTCGCGTGTTTTGTCGCAAGTTCGCGAATATGTTCGCGAACATTTTTGCCGCGGTTCGCGCCATCCCTAGTTGGGGGTTCTATAATTTAATGCAACATCCCTTAAAGTTACTAAAAAAATTGAAGAACTTTTTGTTATCAAATTAATTTATTGTGCAAAACTATTCAGTGCAGGATGTTGCCACTTTGCAGAGAGAATTTACTAAATTGCACAACTTGGCAAAAATGGCCAACTGAGGTCTAATGTTGATAAATGCAAGGTAATGTTGTTAATGTTCATAAGTAAGATACACTAAATGGTAGCATTTTGGTGGCCTCCTTATTTGGGAAGGAATTGGGGACTTTTGTGGCTAACAAACTGTATAACGCTAGGCAGTACCAGTCAGTTATACTAAAACACATAAAGCATTAACTCAGGCATGAAGTCATAATTCTTCCTCTTTATATGTCTCTAGTAATGTCTCACCTTGAATATGCAGTGCAGTTTTGGAGTACAAGTCCTTGAGAAGGATAGTAATGAGCTTGTGAGGAGGTAGTCATGAGGTGACATGATTAATCTTTACAGCAATTTAGAGGACATTAGAGACAGTGGGTGATCTGTTTTCACATTGAATAGGACCTTTTGGTCTGATGGGCCCACTCAGGATTTGACCATTCACTGTATATAGCCCACTACACATCGCTACCAAACACTGAACTTCTGTCCCCACTTCTAGATGCGGTAACCAGAGCAGTGTATGAACACAAACTATAGGTGAACAGTTGTGCTCTGCTTACTATATGACGCATGCTGACTGCCCAACACCATCCCCACCTTAGTAAATAGAACTCTGCCTGTTGTTGTTTCCTTGCTGGATATGTGTCTGGTAATGCCACACATCCAAGCAGCTGCACAATCAATAAGGGATGGGAGGATAGGGTTGTTGTCTGGTTCTAGGTAGATAGTTAAACTTTCTCAATACACGATGGGGAAACTGAAACTGTAAAGCAAATAGAAAGGAACATTGGGAGAGATTAGCACAAAGAAAGGAGAAGTGACTGGCAAGTATGGTGGGTAGAAAGATACAGGAGCAGAATGGAAACAGATAAGGGGAAGTAGTGGAAGAAGGAACATGTCACATAGTAAGGAAAGACAGAGGAAAGGACAGCAGATAGAGGGAAGGGAATTGGAAAAGAGACATGGCTACATATTCATGGTACTTGGGAAACAAGGTAAGGATCTCCATTATATGGGAAATAAAGACAGCCTGAACAAGAGAAAGGAAAGACACATTCAGAAATAGAAAAAACGTAAATGAGGAACAAAGGGACACCAAGGAAGGACACAATGAAGATGGAAGGAGACACTGACAAGTTGTTTGGAAAAGTATTGAGACTGAAATGGAAAAAAAGAGAAGAAAAAACAGTTTTACCAATGAAGTGGAAATTGCCAATTAACCTGCAAGTTACAGTTCCCCTAAGAGACCTGCTTATCTTACTTACAATTGTGCAGGTACGGAGCTCTGTGCCAAAAACCTTTTATTTAATTAAGTTTCAGGAACTCTATCTTTTTTACTGGTGTTCAGTGCAGGAGATGCAGGAAAGGTAAATGGGGACATTTTAATAAGTATCTGGCTCTGTAGGTTGAGCGGGACTGTATATTTAATCTGAAGAATTTTTTATTTTATGATTTTCAGGAGAATAATAATTCAGAGTATCCCATATTACTGTAGCTTGCATTAAAAATCAAGTAGATTTACAATTTAAATAATTCACTGATGTTTAATCAAGGAGTCATGGCTAAAAAGTAACTTTCACTACAGGCTGAAAATGTATGCATAAGAAGTATGACCTTTTAGACTTATGGTTATTGTATGAAATATTAATTCTTTATACAAGTACATTCATCAAACCCTCTGCCCCCACTTATTTGGCAGCATATTGTTCACTGACCTGTTAGAAGAATGGATACTGCTCCTACTGGGTCACTCTAGCTCTCAAAAAGCCTGTCACTGTTTTTAAGTCAGTGGGGGTGAAATCCTATAAGTCACTCAGTCAACAAAACATTAAAAATATGTATTATTGAACTGTAAATTGACAGATACACTCTGCATACAGAAAAAGCATTGACGCCAAATCCGAGCTGAGGCTGTTTGCAATATGAAAAGACTGACTGTTGCTCAAAGTGTATATTATAGATTTTTTTAAACAATCAAGACAGAATTCACTGGTTTACTGCATGAAACTCCAATATCTTCTTTAAAGCAAGGTTTTAAAAATATACAATACAAAAAAGGGACATAAAACCAAAAATAAAACTTTGGTCAATCAATAAGAATGCAATTCTACGCTTTCACCTATGTCCTAATGAAAAATTGTTCAAATCTTTTTAATTCTTTGTAAATGTATTTGCAATTGAAAGCACTCTCTTCTTACAGGGGCACAATTGCAATGGGCAAAGCAGTACAGTAACCATTATATGTATCTCCTAAAGCTACAACACCTTAGACAGTTTTTTTTATCCTTTTTTCATAATCATGCTTTATTTATATAGTGCCTTGCAAAGGCTATACATCATTTTCTGCCACAGTGGAGCTTACACCCTAAGGTCTCTATTTCATTGACATACAGTATATTTTATTTGGAGTCAGTGTGGGAGGAAACCAGAGTTCTAAGAGAAAACCCACACAGACAGAGAGAATATTCCTAAAAGTCATAGATTTGCTTAATTAATAACATATTAATAAATGAAAATGTCCCAAAAAGTAAGTTTAAGTTATAAAACCATACGTTCTAGTATAGCATTTGACCAATAAGTGCTTGGAATTAGGAATGCAAGAAGGCCGTCACTTACTGACTCCACATCTCACCACATAAAATGTATACTTTTTGTTTGCTTATGTGCCTATTTAGCTTTTGATTTCCTTTTTTTTCATAAATCGTATTTTTTTTTTTTTACAAATTTCAAACTCTACAAATGTGAGCTTTATTGTGTGTACAAATCACCAAAAAACTCTAATACAAAACTTCTCCAAATAAAAGTAATTGAGATCCCATGCTGACCATTCAGACTTTTAGGGGCAGATTTACTAATCAAAAAATTTTAAAGGGCTTTTTCGATCAAAAATGCACATATTTTGATCGAAAAGGTCCATTTTAGATTGAATAAAAATTGTTTGAATTGTTTGATCACATCATTTTAATCGAACAATTCGAAGGATTTTGCGCATTCCTAGGACTTTGAAAAAATTTCAGGACAGGTTCTAGACTATCCCACATACTCTAGGCTACAATGGCAATTCAGCAGCTTTAAGGTGGGGAAGTTTCGAAGTCAAACGACTTTAATGGGCCAGTACTTTAGTTGAATCTTCAAATTTTTTCAATTCGAATAAAAGTTTGGGCTATTTGATGGTCTAAGTAGCCCAAAATTACCTCGAAATTTTAATTTATTTAATTTAATTTTTAATCGAATATTACTTCGACCCTTAGTAAATGTGCCCCATAGAAGTTTTTGGATTTTTTAGCACTTGAGTTTTAGAGATATTTATATTTTTTTGCACTTTTCTCCATTTGTTCTTTTTATATTCTGATCTTTTATTAACTTTCACCGCATTCGTGATTTTAGAGAAATACCCAATATGCAAATAAATTCTTCCTGCTGATTGGTTGCTATGGGTTACTGCTCCTGGGCGACCTTAGCACCTTTTATTATATTACCCACATAGAGTTTAAGTGGTTTCAAAAAGCTCTAATTCCACTAAAACTTAACCTTTAAAGTGGACCCGTGGCCGTCACCCCAAAAAAATATTCAAAATCATATTTGATAACATTAGTCAAGCAAAATGAACATTAATTGCACTATATAAATTCTATTAATCTTGTTTTCTTCAGTCTGGGAATTCATAATTATAGCAAGCGGGCAGGAGCTATTTTGTGGACACTGTTTTTAAGGCAAGACTTGCATCATCTTAAAATCTTGTTTATGGACCAGAATGGGGGACCCAATGTCTATCCCCATGTCCTGGCTACACAATTAAATGGTTAAGAGAACTGGGGGAATGTGTGGGGAACAGTGACATCTAGGAAGTGCTGAATGGAAAGTGAAAGTAATTATCTGCCCCACCTCTGTGCCTAAGGCATAGAGGAGTGGCAGACAATATTTGATTGACATCTGAGATTTTTAAATGAGCTTAAAACAGATATGAATAGTTTAATAAAATTTTGAAATTGTATTTCATGTTTAATTTGAAAATGACTTTTATTATACAGATTTTTGTTTCTGGGTGACGGGTCCACTTTAATAAATGGGCCTCCATGATTTCTTAGATGTGCATAGACAACTATAGTCCCTGTGCCTAGCCAGGTTGCAAGCAGTGTAGAAAATATAGAAAATACATATACTATAGGGTGTTCTGTATGTACAACCCACACGTCAATTCACAGCAGAATCCATAATACACAATTCTGACAAAACTACACTCATCTCCTCTTAATTTTCTTTCCTTAGTGGCAAATGTTGTTCTAGGAAGTAGAAACCTGCGTGGGTCCATTTTTTGGGACCTGTACCCACAACCTGCAATCCGCAATCCGGACCCACAATTTTACCCGCCTGGACCCGTTACCCAACCTCTATCCACAAGTACCTTATCCACAACCCGGACCCGCTACCCACTGGCCATCAAGATTCAGGAAGTGCTGTGATGCTGCCAATCAAGAATCAGGAAGTGCTGTCATTGTAACCGGGAGTGACATCATCGGAAGAAAAATGGTCAGAGAACTTTGTAAAAAATGCTATTGAGAAGACCCACGACCTGCAGAACCGCCAACCCGTGTCTAAACTCGCACCCGGAACTTCTACCCTCTGCCTGCAGGGTACCGCAGGTTTTTGTGTGTAACCCGCTGGTACCCGACATGCTGCAGGACTCTACTGGGAAGTCTCATGCCAATCTTAATATCAGCTCAAATTATACTGAAATATATTGCAGTTACTTTTTTTGTTGGTCTTTAAAAGAAAAACTGTAAGGATTAGATACCATCAGGTTAAAAACAATAACAAATATGAATATTTTCTCATACAGATAAGTGGTTACATTTACCAGAAATGCTTCTTCTATATTCTGATAAATAGAAAAAAAAAGTTTCTAAAAGCTTTCCCATACATCATACAAAAATGAGAGAGATCAGCAAAATAATGAGCAGCTGTAGAGAGAACAGGGTCCCCTGGGATAAGGGATGATATACAGATTAATGCACAAATCTAGGGCAATAGAATCTTGCTTGTTACAATGAGGTAAAAAATATCACATCATTAATTTGAAGACGATGTATGCATTGAATTGCACAAATCAACATTAGATATTTAGCAATTTTCAAGTTTGAGGGAAAATGGAGCTTTATTCACAATGGGTATTTTTAATCTCAAGCACTACATATTTAGGTAAAAAATGAGTAGCAGTAGTGATTTGTGGCGATCAAAATTTATTTCCAAAGATGCTTAAAATCTCAAAAGTTTCAATACACACATTTCTGCAGTTTTTTTTTAATAAATTTGAATTAATCTGAATTTAATGACATACAAAAATGTCCACACAATGGCATCGCAGCATAAACGCATACAGCCCCAATTCTAAAATTTGTACAATGCTATTTGCTTTCTTGTGTCTTTTCATTCTCCATTCCCTGTACAAGTACATTTAATGAATTCAGAAAACACAAAGTTCCCTGAAGGGAAACATTGGTGGTAAATCAGTCTTAATTCTTTTACTGGGTGAGTCCAGAGATTTTAATTATGAAATGTTCAATTCATAGAGTGTTTTTTATGCTGCTGGGATCATGAAATGTGCTGAAAGCTTTCGTCGTCGGTTTATTAATAATAACTGACAGATCATTTTGCATGCTCTGCAACAAATTCAGTCTCTTTTGTTATTTAATATTTTGGCTCCTGCTAAATTTTGCCAAGGGGGGAAAGTTTTAGAAAATATTTTTTCTTCGGATGCTAAAACTGAAATTGCATATTTCTAAATAATTTCTCATAGTCTCTATTTCATTTCAAGGCCTTTCAAGTGAAACTTGACTAGATTTTTCAGTATGTAGGGACCCATAGGGGTTAATCTGCCCCAATGGTTTTAAGGCCCTACCCCTTTTCTCTTTTTCCCTAGTTACTAGGCAAAAGCCCATGTATCAAGTTTAACATCAGTGTTATTGGCCAAGAGGTGTAATGACCACTTCCTACCACACTTCAATATAGCGTTTGGAAAGGGGTGGATCTTCCTCTTTGGCTGCTGGTGTCCTAACCATCTGGATGTGCCCATTGAGCCTGGGTACACCAATGCCCAGTAAAGCCAGTGCCTTAAAGGGAAAGCACCTTTAGAGATTAAGTTGGGGACTAGGGAACCCCTTGAAGGAGGTATAGTTAGAACAGGTTATCTCTGAAATAGATATAGATATAGCAAGAGCAGCCTTGGGCTCCAACAAGGATCTGTAGCAGGGAGTAGCTTCCTAGCTTCCCAAGGCTCCTAGAGTGCCTTTAGTGAAGGGACCACAGCGGATAGGGTGTCGGGCTAGACTCCTTTTTCCTGACCACTCCACTGGGTGGAATCTGGACCACTGCAAGTTATATCTGCCAGGGATTGTCATGCTGCTTGACTACAATGCTTAATGGAGTCACATTCCTCAGCTGTGTCAGCCTTTGCCTGTTTTGACTGCAATTACATCTGCTAATACCTCATCATATGTGTGTAAACCTGGTGATATTTTCTAATAAATGATCCTTTTTGTTTTCACTATAAGAACCTCCTTGCGTTCAATCATTCATATTTTTGCTTGAACAATAGCCTGAGTTGTAGTTGCATTGTGATTCCAATGTAACCCATGCTCCTATCACTACCTGGACATGAAGTATTTGTGGTCTGCCTAGCCCAAATTAGCATTACAAAGACATGTTCTAATATAAAAACAAGTTTTCATGTTCCACAATTTTTTTTCCATTATTGCATATGCAAATTAGGATTCTTATTTGGTTTGGCCTAATACAAATCCTGCTGAAAAGGCAGAATCCTGGCCGAAACACAAACCGAACCCTGGATTCGGTGCATCCCTAGTAATACAGGTATGGGACCTATTTTCCAGAATACTCGGGACCTGAGGTTTGCTGTATAATGGATCTTTCTGTCATTTGGATCTTCATACCTTAAATCTACTAGACAATCATATAAACATTGAATAAACCCAATAGGCTGGTTTTGCTTCCAATAAGGAGTAATTACATCTTAGTTTGGATCAAGTACAAGCTACTGTTTTATTATTACAGAGAAAAAGGAAATCATTTTTTAAAATTGTGATTATTTAATTATAATGGAGTCTATGGGAGACGGCCATTCCGTAATTCGGAGCTTTCTGGATAACAGGTTTCAGAATAAGGGATCTAATACCTGTATATACTGTATATACTGTATGTTTTGAAATATTCAGATAAATATGGAGGAAAGACAAACTTTCCCCTCTGAACTTTGCAGATTTCTATAAAATAATACATAATACAGTTCATTTGTAAAATTCTGTTTCACATAAATAAAAATTTTAAATATATTTGTATAATAGTATGTGCCATTGGATGATCCAAGGGAAATGATAACCCTGAATGTTGCAGATCTCTATAAAATATTTATTGCATAAAACATCCCATAAATAATACACAGCTTCATCTAAATAAACCATTTTTATTAAAGATAATTGTATCTAAAATTAATTGTAGTTACATTTTTATTCAGAACATAGTCCTTCTTTAAAAGTTTCTACAAAGGGGTATTATTAATATAAAATTTTTGATAACAATACGAGACAAAGGGGCAAATTCACTAAAGCGCGAAAAAGCGCCAGTGTTTCCTTCGCTAACGTTCGCCGCACTTCGCTAGGCAAATTTTCGCCAGCACTACACTAATTCACTGAAGTGGGAAGTTACGCTCAGGTCGGCGAACGGTAGAGCAGTTGCGCTAGTGTTACTTCGCCAGGCAAAGCGCATTTACTCTAGCGATGCCTAATTTGCATATGCCGCAAATTTCAAAGTATAATAGAAGTATATGTTACAGCCACTGCAATACACTATACAAGCCCAGGAAAACTTTAATAAATAAAATAAGGTTTTCCTATTGCCCTAAACGTGTTCCCACTGTATATCTGAGTTGCCATATGTTAAGAAATGTAGGGGGGAGGAGGGTAACCCCCAAAAAAATTTCTCTCTTTTTCAAAATATCACCCTACAAAAGGTAAAAGACGCCAGCGTTTTTTTGGGACTTAGAAAAATTTTTTTATTTTTTTTTCAAACTCCTATCTTTTGTATTGAACTTCGCCAGGTCTGACCTGGCAAAGTAACGTCTAGCGTAAGAGGTAACATTCACAAAAATTAGCGTAGTTACGATCCTTCGTCAGTGCGCAACTTTGCCTGGCGTTAGGGTGTGAAGTTGTGCTAGTCTATCTACATCGCTAGCGAAAATTCGTCAGAGTCAGTGTTAGTGAATTTCCGAAGTTAAGAATTGATGTCACACTGGTGAATTAGTGCTAGCGTTACACGCTTTGCGCTTTAGTGAATTTGCCCCAAAGTGAGGCCAAAGCTATCATTTGACAATAAGTGAAAACCATCCCATGGATTTTCGGGAAAGAATTTGAATTGATATGTTATACTTTGTATATGGGGCATTCTGCTTTATATTTATACATATTCTCTAGTGTCTGTATATATTCATGAAATCATTTTTTTAGGAACAAGATTTCTAAACAATCATGAATAAGAAGAAATAAACTTGGTTATAATAGGAGAACTCTCTGAAATCCATATGACTAGACTGTCATGGGCTGGAGCACTAAAAGTACATGCTTTTGACTAAGATTTCAAATCAGCTGGTCATTTGTAGCTTCAAATGTAAGCAACTATTTATCAATAAGCAAACCACTTCAAAAGTGCCACTCAATCTTTAGAAACCAACAGGCCTATTGATGAGTCTCATAAAGCCCTGTATTTGTAGTAAGATCTGATGCGATGTGCAAACCTCACCAGCTTATTTAAAAAAAAAAAAAAAAAAAATCTACAGTGTACAGCAGTGGTCCCCAACAGGGGCGTAACTACAGAGGAAGCAGACCCTGTGGCTGCAGGGGGGCCCAGGAGGAATAGGGGGCCCATTAGGCCCTACTTAATGAGCAATTTCATTATATAGTGGTAAAACAGTACAACCCCTGGATATTTTGGGGGCCCTAAAATAAATTTGCTGTGGGGCCCAGTAACATCTAGTTACACCATTGGTCCCCAACCAGTAGCTCGTGAGCAACATGTTGATCTCCAACCCCTTGGATGTTGCTCCCAGTGGCCTCAAAGCAGGTGCTTATTTGTCAATTCCAGGCTTGGAGGCAAGTTTTGATTGTATACAAAACAGGTGTCCTGCCAAACAGAGCCTCAATGTAGGCTGACCATCCACATAAGGGTTACCAAATGGCCATTCACAGCACTTATTTGGCACCCTAGGAACATTTTTCATGCTTTTGTTGCTCTTCAACTCCTGTAACTTCTGATTGTTGCTCACTGGTAGTGATGGGCGAATTTATTCGCCTAGGTCGAATTCGCGGCGAATTCCCACGATTCGCCGCTGGCGAATAAATTCGCGAATCACCAGAGAAATTTCGCTTGGCGAAAATTCGCTGAAAACGAGTCGCGCGTCAGTGGCGCATCGTTTTTGACGCGACGAAAACGACGCGACGCACGACAAAATCGTCCCGCGACTCGTTTCGCGAATTTTTTGCCGTTTCGCGAATTTCTCTAGAAATTCACGAAAAATTCGGCGAAGCGAATCTCGGGAGATTCGCCCATCACTACTCACTGGTTGAAAAGGTTGGGGATCCCTGGTGTACAGTATAAAGAACCTGCCCAAACTTGCTGAACATGGATAACTCCTCACCAACTTCAATGTGTAATCCTATAGCAGCTTGCGTGCTTACAAGTAGCTTGGGAAAGTAGTCAATATGAATAAGCCAACTATGGTGGACTTCACCCATGAGTCATATAACATATCATTCACAGTTGTAGAGCAAGAAGACAATGCAAAATTATGGCAAAATTTATTTAATTTAGCATATTTATTGTCAAGGTATCCCACCAAACAAATACATAACAATAGTTAACATGGATAAGATATTTATTGCTGCATTAAATTTATATGCTCAAATATCAAATACCATATGTATAAACCTTAGCATTGTTCCTGCCTCGGGTAAATTATGCATTAAACTTAGTTGACTTGTACTGTTGATTGACTTATGGCTCATGCCATGGATTATGGGCCTCTTTAGCTAACACTTCTTTGCTGTACAGGGAAATTAGACCAACAGTCTGCAACATGTCTGTCTCTTTGTAATAACTTCACCAGACACAAATAGGAGAGTGTTTAAAGTCTCTGCATAAAAAAAAGTGGACAATTTATGTGGTTTCTACCACAACAATCTGCAATACTTATAAGGTGTACTTGTAATGTTATCAAGAAAAGCTCTGGAATACAGGCCTGCTGCTTTTCTGCATAACTCTTTCTACTTTATGCACCATGTCCTTTTATATCATCAACATAATTCCTTATATCCACTTGGTAAGCTTCGTGCTTAGTTCCTCCCTATATTTATGAAATGTCAGTAGAATGTAGATGATAGGATCATATTATCTGACAACACTGTATCCCGCTTGCTTTCTTAATAGACTTCACTGCTTCCAATTCAAAAGGAGAAAACATAATAAACAAATATTAAAATATAGCAACCCAAAACGCTTGAATGGATGAGCTATGAATTCACATTGAGGCAAGACAATGCTGTGCGTACATCCAAAGAGAGTGATTTTTTTTTTACGTGGCCATTATGTAACTTTTTTCACTTCAGCATATAATTTTAAAGGGCATCCCAAGGATTCCATGGCCTCTAAGTACTGGTGTCAAGCCTTTATGAAATAAAACAGAAATACAGAAAGCCTTTCCAAATTGGCATCTACAGATATACACGTAGTGCAACAATCAAATTGCCCAAGAGGGCTGCCAAAGGCAAGGGCTTCTTACACAGTAATTCTCCCTTTCTAATGCTGCTGCTGCCCCCCGGCCGTGTCATGATTCACAGCTCAAAACAGGGCTGGAGTTAGAGGCAGCAGAGCTAAATCTAGGGTCCTAGTACCCCACCCATTGTTGCACCCTAGACATGTGCCTCTTCTGCTTAAAGTGATTGTTCTCCTTTGAGTTAACTTTTAGTATAATGTAGAGAGTGATATTGCAATTGGTTTTAATTTTTTATTGTGTATAGATATTTAGCTTTTTATTCAGCAGCTCTTTATTTTGCAGTGTCAGCAATTTGGTTTCTAGGGTAAAAATTACCCTAGAAACCCTGCATTGATTTGAATAAGAGACTGGAATATGAATAGGAGAGGGACTGAATAGAATGATGAGTAATAACAAGTGGCAATAACAATAAATTTGTAGCCTAACAGAGCATTTGTTTTAAGATGGTGTCAATAACCCCCATTTGAAAGCTGCAAAGAAACAGAAGAAAATTGCGAATGATTAAAAAAAACTATGAAAAATAAATAATGAAGACCAATTGAAAAGTTTCTTAGAATTGGCCCTTCTACAATATACTAAAAGTTAACTTGAAGGTGAACCACCCCTTTAACCCTAGTTCCGGTCATGGTAATACAAATGTCAAGTCCAAATCTTTACCACATTTTTGCAATGGGACAAGTTTTAGGGAGTTAAAAGTGGTATAAAAAAGTGCAAATGCTCATTGTCGGTTTTGAAAAGCCTTTGCATTAACACCTTGTTTTTACACCTGAATTTTACTCCAGACAAAAATTCAATGCATATCTTTAAGCATAAGTAAGAGCTATTTTCTTTTGATGCTATGTACAGTATGTAGCCATAATTAAAAGAAATGGGCAATACTGCAGACAAAGAATAATGAAACCATGCTAATGGTGTAGCACCAGGCATATAACCTCTGCTTTTTATCTGACTAATTATTCTGGCATTTAGCATAGAAGTGTTATTTTTTTTTTAAAGCAAAAACTTTTTTTTTTTTTTTTGGAATTTCACCACTCTAGGTTTCCATGGCAACTCAAGTTCTCTGTCTAGCGCTGGTATGATTTTGTCTTTGTAAGCACTGCAACTGTCTGCACTTACCAATTTTAATAGCCCTTGGACAAGCTGTGCCTCTGTATCTGCCAAAAATATCACATTACTAATATTGGAGGTCGTTAAACATGAATAGTTAGCCTATCATTCAACTTTACTTTCCAACAGACCCCCCCCTACCATTTAACAACATTATCATTTGAGGAAATACGCAGCTTAGTGTTTTATTTTCGCTATCAGTGACAATGGGGCAAATTCACTAAAGTGCAAAAATGCGCTAGCATTGCCTGCGCTGACGTTCGCCGCACTTTGACAGGCGAATTTTCGCCAGGGCTAAGCAAATTCACAAAGATGCGAATGTGCGCTCAGGGTGGTGAACGTTAGCAAAGTTGCACTACCATTACTTCGCCAGGCAAAGCGCATTTACGCTAGCGATGCCTAATTTGCATACGGTGCGAACTTAAGCATATAATAGAGGTGTATGTTACAGCCACTACATTACACTACACAAGCCCAGGAAACCTTTAATAAAGAAAATAAAGTTGTCCTATCGCCCTAAACATGTGTCCCCTGTATAGTTGAGTTGCCATATGTTAGTAAATGTTGGGGAGTAATGAGGGTAACCCACAAATTTTTTCGCAAAGTCTAATATTATAGTGTAGGGGATCAGAGAAATCCTTCACCTGTTTTTCTGTCTGTGACATCATCCAGCCCAGTTACAGGCTGGAGAGCGAACCTTTTGTACAAGGCCTCTGATAGAGTTTAGAAAAGGGTGTGTAGTGAAAGATCCAGCCAGAATCAAGTCCTGTAGAAGTACAGAAAGAGGAAATCCTGTTCCCTGCTAAGCTGCTTGAGACTCAGAAGGAGAAAGGTGCCACTGGTGAGATTGATTCTTTTGCAGAGCTGCCTGTAATCTCCAGTGTGTCTGCCTCTGAGAGCACCCCGCTGAGTGAGCCACCCAAGGGAGGATACTGGCAAGGATACAAGCGTGGGGCCTGAAACTGAAGACAGGTCTTGTGTATTTACCTGCTACGTACGTGAAGGCTGCTGCTAAAGTCCAAAAGGAGAGGTTACTTTTAGGAAAGGTAACACTACCTGGGGAATAAGAGCTCTTGGGAAGAGACATTCCATTTGAACTGTGTGGTTATCAACCCCTTACCTGTGCTAATGAATATATTATCCATGTAACTATTGGGTTCATTCAATGTTTACATGATTTTCTAGTAGATTTAAGGTATCCAAATCACAGAAAGATCCCTGGTCCCCAGGCATTCTGCATAACAGGTCCCATACATGTATATTGTGCTCTTGGTTTTTTTTGTTTACGGGTTATGTAATAAAAGGGACTACGTTTGCCCAGGAACAGTAATCCATAACAATATATTTACTGGTCAGCTGATTAAAAACAAACAACATATTGGTTGCTATGGGCTGAGGTGCCTAAGGCAACCCAGGAGCCAGGTCATCCCCCTCCTTCCCCTGTGGCTTGTGCACATGCACTGTTATTGCGCAGTGATGCCGCACACGTATGTTCTTGGTATGGGAGTGCACAAGCTGAGTGGCAGGTGCGTCCGGTCTAGTGGTAGGCATTGGTAGCTGCCCAGCGCCCCTCAATCATTGCCCCTTAGGCAGCTGCCTCTTCTGTCTACCCCTAATTCTGTTCCTGGCTATGAGCTACTGCTCCTGGGCAAATTTAGTCCCTTTTATTACATATGAAGGGTTCTTTGGCTGGGGAGCTACTTTTTTTTTAGACTGCTGCCAGAAGAAGTAAGAACTGGTCACTCGTGAAAATTATTGAGAGGGGGTGACCCATTACGTATTTTGGACATCCGGGAGGCTTTCTGGATCTTAACCTTACATACACGTAGCCCACATGGTTTAAACACTAGATTTGATATATCCCATTTTGAATAAATCTAATTTTGCACATTCTTGAAGTGAATTGATTCTTACATAATGATAAGCGTTGGTATTTTTTTGTTTTGTATGTTTTTTCGATATTTTGAGATTGTTATATAACTGAAAGTGTGTATCATACTATTGGCAATAATGTTTTTATCACTTCAGTACTTTGTTGTTTTAAACAATGTTTCCCAATTACAGTGTTGCAACTTAGTCTCCCATTGGAGGTTGCTCCAGGCATATATTATTTATATGGCCTTTCTATCTGTGTGCTCTATGCTCATGATTAAGGGCATGACATGCTACGTGTTCTTTTTTAACATGAATTAAATAAAGATTTACGTTTTTAAGAAGACCCTGTGTACAGTGTGCAGATCTCCACCGCTATTTCTTCTTATTGTGTCCATACAGCATGGGACGCTGAGGATTTCCTGCACCTGGTCGGCTATGTTGATTCATTGGGGCAGATTCACTAAAGTGCGAAGCGTCTAACGCTAGAGCTAATTCGCCAGTGTGACGTCATTTTGCAACTCTGCAAATTCACTAACACGGACTCTGGCGAATTTTTGCTAGCGAAGTAGATAGCCTTGCGCAACTTCGCACCCTTACGCCAGGCGAAGTTGCGCACTGACGAAGGATCGTAACTTCGCAAATTCACTAAGATGAACATTTTCCTCAACGTTAGTACTTACGCTAGATGTTACTTCACCTGGTCAGATAGGCAAGAGGGGTTGTTCTTAAATCCTTATGCAAGTGACTTCATACCAGTCCTGGATAAAAGAAGGACTTTGACATTTTCTAAATCTTTGGAAACAATGAAGTTTATCATCTCTGTTAAACGTGTTTTGGTTTTCATAGATTGCAGAGTCAGCGATTGTCAGAGTTGTGAAAATACAAATCCAACTGATTCTAAACAGTTTATTATTTCATTAACTTCATTATTACGTGATGTATCTACTAGACAAAAAAGTCTAAAGAAAAAAAGTCCACTTTGACCTGTCCCATCTATACAACATCCTTATTCAGATAAAAATTGCATTTACACTGAATGTTGAAATACAGTATATGCAGCCCTACAATAGTCCAATTTAATACATTTCTTCATTGGTCTGGTATGTTCAAACTGATGTAAACAGCATGCTCTCTTATAAAACTGTTTCTCACATGTGGAGTGGATGGGGAAGTGGTGAAAGTTAAAAAGAAAAAAAAAGCTTTAAAGGAAAACTATACCCCTCAAACAATGTAGGTCTCAATAAAAAGATACTACATTAAACAGCTCATATGTAAAACCCTGCTTCATGTAAATAAACCATTCTCATAATAATAGTAGTATGTGCCATTGGGTAATCATAAATAGAGAACTGACATTTTAAAAAATAAGGGCCGCCCCTGGGATCGTATGATTTACGGTGCAAACAAACAAACCATACATGTTAGGTCACATGAGCAAATTAACAGAGAGAGTTCTGTCTTGTGCTTACACACTTCTTCCTGTTACAGTTAGAGTTGTAGAATTTCTGGTCAGGTGATTTGGTAAGATTCTTTAATATGCTACTTAATTTGATATAAACTATCTGTTGCTTAAGAATTTTGGGGTTATAGTTTTCCTTTAAAGAAATTCATATACATTTTAAAAGCTGTTAGCAGGAAACAAAACAGTGTTCATTTTACCAATTATATTACTTATTACAATTATATCACATACCTAGCCCTAGGGAATGTGCATCTAGATACAGTGCTGGTCAATACAGTATGTTGGCACTCTAAAAGTACATGTTAATAAAACAATATTAATAATAATGGATTACAGGCTACAGTCTGCAGAATTCCATTTCCACAAGCGCTGGCATCAACCTATGCCCTCCAGGTTATAGTAACCATTTACAGTATGTTTGAACAATGAATCTGACAAACATGGGCATACTGGGGTTTTGCTCTGCAAGAACAGTTTGGGGTTACAGCTGGTGGGGTTCACTGGTCCACCCTTAGTGCCCCACTCTGACATGGGAGATACATGGGAGATTCATGATACGGCTCAATCTTGACAGGTGTAAATGTCACTTAAGAACAAAGCACGATGTACTATAAAGTAAACAGCCTCTTCATTATTAAACTCTATAATGCTGTATTTAAATACATTGTTTTTAATTCTAAACTAATTTAACATAATTGAACCATGAGAGCCCTACTACTTTGCCCTACACTGTCATGGTAATGTTTTATTTACTGTAGTACAAAGTACACAAACAAATATAGGCATAGGACCACATCAGAATGTAAGACCTCTTCTAATCCAACCACCAGGTTTTCAGAAGACAGCAGATTCATAACATGTACAATATATCTCTGTCTCTTTTGCATGCACAAGTGATACTGCTGCAGTCAGTTGGTGTCACAATGAAACTTATTGATCCTGATCCTGTAGCTCATTCAGCACCACTTCGTTCTAAACCCTTTTTAGAATAAACAGCCCCTTATCTACACACCTTTACATTACAAGAATGCAACGTATACAGCTCTGAATAAACATTTATTTCTACATTAAATTGCTTCTTATTCTATTCGGTGCAAAACTTAAAGATTACATAAATCTCCTTGTTTTTTACATTGCAGAATTTTCCCAGAAATCCAGCATTATACAATCAGTGCTCTTCATGCATATTCATTTGCATGTGAATGGAGATGCACCTTTTGTCGGACACATACACAGTAATATGTCCTCCCTCCTGTTCTAGAGCAGGTTAAGATGCCTTGTCCAGGTTGCAGTCAGTGGACACCAGAAAATATTATTGAGTGAGAATTATAGACTGCTTTTTTATCTCTTATATTTCCCATGAACAAACAAGAATGTACTCATTTGGAAATAGTTTATTTGCTGCCAGACCAACCTTTCTCTGCATGTTAACATTGATTCATTCGAATGAAGGTTGCCATATTGTTTGCTCCACATGATATCTTGTGCTGATGTTCTGTTGGATTTACCTAGCTGGCGCCCCTAGGCCGCTGTCAATGTCACCTCTGTCTACTCCATTTTATTTGCTCAAATTTTCATCATCAGGACAGAGGAATGGGTATTGTCACACAGGAAATTTCTGAAACAATGTGGGTTTGGATGGGCCACATGCCGCCCCCTAAAATCCTGCCGTCCTAGGCCTGGGCCTAGGGGGCCTCTTCACAAATCCGGCCCTGTGTGCATCACCTTCTTGAATGCAGATAATGAAAGTATCTACCTCCTCAAAGCATAAGTATTAAATCAAGCAGCTATACTTAATATCGTTTAACATGCAACAATGATAGTGTTATGGAAACCAGATATGTAACAGCACTCCTCACATTGCTAATAATCTGCCAACCTGTAAAGCATTGTGATGGGTAACCTCACTATCTCTGATTATTATGCCTATATGTGATGTGACAAACGTGTTCCAACATCACTAGTAAAATTGCAACAAAGCGGAAGAACAGTTTGCATAATTAGATTACGGATTGCTATAAAGCAGACTCACATTCTAGACTCCATTAGTTTCAATACCACTGTAATGAATCCCAGGAACAGGTTTAGAAAAGTTCAGTTGAGATTGTTATTGATTTTTATCCTCACTAGCTATCAATGAGCTGGTATTAGAATTTTCAATGGAATTTGGCTAATCAGAGTTGCTAACGTTCTTTTCAAATGACGGCGATTGTTTTAATGCTTTCATCAGCCGTTGCCTTCGGACATCTGCTAAATTTATCCCTCAATGCCCACTGTAAATTCCTCTATTTGCTTTTGCCATCTCTGCTGTAGTAAAGAAGGCTGGAATGGATATTGCACAGAAACATTAGTCATGCAAAACAAAGCATCTTTAGATAAAAGTTTTATTGGTAATAGTTTTCATACTCTTTCCTCTACAGAAATAACAACATAATAGAAAGTAAATGCGTCCTTCTTCTGGAGGCTATTGGAAGTAATTTTCCCACACATCGATATGCACTGATTACTAAACAGGTAGGGCTTCACATTACAAAAAGTACATTTTTATTTTCCCCAACATTCTGTAGACCAGCTCAATGTGATATCTCAAGTTCTACTTGAAGTTGACCTATAATAGTGAACTGTGTATGTGTGTGGAGCTGTTTGTATTTTACTATTATCTTGCCAATTACTTCAACACAAAGCAATTAAGGAGATGTATTTTGCCTTACTTTCCAACCCAATCTCATTCTAGACATCCAATCTAAGCACTGATTAGAAGTGAACTAACTTTAGTCACTGGCTGATGGATTCTACACGGTGCCAATAGTTGGCCGGAGATATACGACTCACTTGAATGAATCTTGAAGACATTATTTTGTTATATACCAAGCATTAAACACAGTGATAGCTCAATAAATAATTAGGGCTCATCACATCTGTAGGCATAGCCTAGAATAATGATTCAAACCCTAGGCATTGTAGTGTCTCTTTATTCTATTTTAGGTGATATACTCGTATTAGATGCTGGGAAAACAGCTTGCAGTTCATAGGAACGCATTTCCTGGAGAGGTGATGTAGTGCCACATTGCAAATCTAATTTTGTACAAAGCTAGGGATTTTCTTCAGCGAAGGTAAAATCCATTGTAGGCAATTTCTAATTATTGTGACTGAAGTATTTAAAACCTTGGGTTTATAGTCAATGCAATGCACATAGCTCTTTGAGGTCACAATAATGAAGAAATCAAACATTTTCTTTCCTGCGAGGCAGATGCTGCAGCAGCCATTTATAAAGTTACGTTAGCATTCGCAATAGATAATAGCTTGATAGTGACTCAAGAAGACAATTGTCTAGTTAACACAGCATGACAAAACAGAGGTTGTTTGCTATTTTCTCCAGCAAGAGTATTTATTTTTCACCTCACACACATGGTGCTGGAAAAGTGTAATAAGACATGGGTGTAGAAGTCTGCTCACAATAATGATTTCCTTCTTCTGTTTTGCAGTTTCTCTATTTTCTAGCCCCTAACCCTGACAGGAAGAATCCCGTAACTGTGGGACTTACAGAACAAATAAACAAAACAAAAAAAATCCAAGAATCAACTCCTTTTAGAGAAAAAGGTATACTTAATAAACTATATCCAGTGAGTGAGTACATACTGTATAATGTAGTTTTCAGGATTTTTAGGATCACTTTAAAAGTAAATAATGGAAATTATACAATGAAGGCATTGTGTTGGGCAGTAATATTGCTATGCACACCAGGAGACTGGCATGTTCAAGTATAGATGTTTGCCCTATACTTGGCTGAACCTTTGCAAATGTTGTCTTTCCTTTGCAATGCTTTTTCTGCTGGTATTGCTGCAGAAAGTACTGCACCCAGGCCTCAAAAAAGACATCAATCAAAACAGTGCTAACAGTGTTACTCCTGCTTCATTTAGAAGGTTAGACTTCACTAGTATCTCTTCTCTGGTTCCTGTTAAGCTGTCTATTTAATAGAAGGTTCCCAGCCCTAGCTTAAACAGGTGAAACCATTTTCTGTATGCAGTTTATCATTGTTCTTCAACCTTTTAAGATTGACGAACTATAAAGTAAGCAGGCTAGATCATCCATTTAATATTAGATGATACCAGTGTTTCCACAACTGAAGTAAGAAAGTGTCCAAAATAGAAAGGTGGGATGTGGATGCAATCAAATGCTAAGTAAAAGAAAAGCAAAGTATAAGGTGCAACTGATCTGGGCAAATTGTCTACGAATATATAAAAATGAGCAAATTGACCCTTGCACATTCAATGGTCCCATGTTTTAGAACTACAAGTAGATTATTTTCTAGGCTGTTCTTAGTGAGATAGTCACTGAGCTCTTTGAGTCCTGAGGTTTGTTCCTGTAATGATGTCTCTGTCAGCAACTTGAAAACTGGTCTTGGACTCTTCATACATACAAAGAAGATTGATCAGTTTTTATTCTCTATGTAAGTGCACATATTTTCCAATTACAAAGTCATAAAATGACCAAGCTACTCCAGGTAAACCCCATATGGTGGTCCTAACTATTTACCTCCAGCCATGGTATTCAAAGGCTGTCACTATTCTTGGTATGGTGGTATGGCAGTTTTCTAATCATAAACTTGTAACTATAAACCCTGCTTTTAAAATGTATGCACTAGCTCAATGTAACAAGGATGAATAAATATCATTAGTCATCAACCCGAAGGTCATCTCAGAGCTATTAATTATTTTTCCTTGGCTGACAGCACACTATAAAGAGTGAACAATTAAAGTCTGTGGATTAAGGATTTCCCTTTCTCTCTCATAAAATATTGAAAACCACAAAGTTTATTGGTAAATGTATCATTTCTATTCCTTTCCATAAATAATACTTCAGAGACAGTCACAAATCCCTAGTTTCATTTGAGCTTTCAAGATGTGCATTTGCCATGTGTAATGGTTCATGCTATAAGGTTATCCTCTAATAGAAAAATATATGAAAAGCTCATTATTGGGTTAATCTCACTTCAGCAGGTTGGCATATCCAATTGGGTTGGATTATTGGAAATTTATATTATGTAAATAGATAACTATAAAAGGTATTTTAAAAATGTGCATTTGATTTTGATAATAATAAGGTAATAAATAACACAGGCATACATTTATGCATAAAGAGGTTGATTAGCACTTACTTGGACAATTGTATCTATAAATGTTAATATATCTATAAATGTTACATTAACAACACTGTGTACTGCAGAAAAAAGAATTTTCAGATGAAATCTACTCACAGTGGGGCATTTTGTTCCCACTGCTCCAGCATTACTGTGGCCATGTGGAGTACTTGCACATGATACATTAAAATGAATGCAATGAATGTGGTAGCAAATCAGATACAAGCTCAAGCTAACAGCATCGCTTCCAGCCCAGCAACGAAACAGAGCATGACCTCTCCCATTCTGCTTGTCATGACCCCCCCCCCGCTACGTGCTCAGTGTGATCATCAATTTAAAGGGGAAGAACGGCAGAGAGGGAAATTTTGATAGGCCAGAACCCGGGGAAACAAAGGGAACCGGACTGTGGGGTCTGTTTCCTCTATAGTTCATTGTTTTGGCCCTTGGTTTTAACTTTCATTAGCATGTGAATCACAAGTTTGCACCTACTGACACAGCCTGCTGTGGGAAGCCATTCAGGGTGGCAGTGTCTCCAGGATTCCAGAGAGTCAATATATGCACGATAAAAGGCTGGACAAGAGCATATTTAGGTTTGGTACGGACCTGTGAGTGCCCACATGTGACGTCACAACTCAACGCGCTTCTGTATGATGTCACTTCCACCCTCTGTTCAACATTATACACGCTAAAAACCATTTTTCAGTATTTAGACTCATTCTGCTGAACAGAACTCAAAGCCCTCTGTCAACTGACAATCGAATCTTAGATCAAATGTTTGTTGAGGATTCCAGCCCTTCCAGATTAGATGACCTACAGTTGACTTATGTAGAAGGGTCTGATGACTCCAATTATGAAACAGATGAGGAACCATTGTTACATGCCACCCCAATGCCTGATGCCAATTTGAATCCTGGTCACAGAACTTCACAGATCCTCCTGCCTTGCAACCCAGGCCCCGGAGACAGAAAAAGGCACCCAAGTGGCACTGAGACTATTGTGTTCCGTTATCCAGATGTCAGGATTGATCATTTCAAATGAGGGAGCAGTATAATAGGCAGACAAAGGTCACCCCCAGCCGGCAAAGTTAGTCAGTGAGTGTCAGTCAGGGGAGGACTTCACTCTCCTTGTAATTTAGGCCCTTCAAGTTCCTGTTCTAATAGGCACGTAGCTGTTGTAGATCTAGGGCCCAGTTAGGGAGTTGGGGAATTATTCCATAAGAACCAGAAGGTTCATTAGTCAGGACCCTTCTCTGAACAGAGTAGTTCTGAGCACCAGGTTCCAGTTCCCATTACTCTCAGTCTACCCAGCTTAGTTAGGGCCCAGTTGTACTCAAAAAGAGAGCCCAGACTAAATACTGGACTCTGCAATCCCTGGAAATATTGTATGGATACACATTAGCCAATTATAAATAGTGATGGGCGAAACGGGCGCGTTTCGCTTCGCCGAAAAATTTGCGAATTTTTTGCCATTTCGCGAAACGAGTCGCGCGTTGTTTTTGACGCGCGTCGCGTCGTTTTCGACGCGCGTCGGGTCCTTTCCGACGCGTGTCGCGTAGTTTTCGGCGCGTCGCGTCACAAACGACGCGCGACTCGTTTTTGGCGGTGAATTTTTGTCGGCGAATTTTTCTGGTCGTTTCGCAAATTTATTCGCCAGCGGCGAATCGCGGGAATTCGCCGCGAATTCGCCCCTGGCGAATAAATTCGCCCATCACTAATTATAAATGTACTGCAATTCATGGATGCAACACCAGGGATTAAAGATAAGTTCACCCCAACACAACAAGCAGCTCTGAACTCTATGCTATATGTGCTGCACCAAAGGGGTAAATAAATGGTAAATAAAAGTATTACTTTGTTCTTTACTGACATTCTTTGTATATGCTTGTTCATGGTTCGGATTTGCATGTTTTAGTAAAAAAGAGAGTGCTGTATTCACTTTCATTATAAATACAGCAAGGGTAGCATATTTACTTTGTACCAGGCTCTGAAGGTAATACATAATATTGTGCAATATTCACAAACAAAATCTATCCAATTATTGGTTTTGCCAAAAACAAAAGAGCACAGAAGAACTGTTGCATAAAGGACATGTGTTATTGGAACAATGGATTTTTGTTTGATGATGTGAATCATAGAAACAGAATGTTTGTAATAAATGATTTACAGCAACTGAAATAGGTGGCAGATATCAGAGGTGATAATATCACCTTTTCCTGGTCATATGGCACATGAATTCATTGTAAGTAATATTTCCCAGCAATGTTCTTGCTTATTTTCTTTATATAGCCTTGTGTCATCACAAGGACAGCTAGACAGATTAGTATGAGTAGTAGAATGATTTATTACCTTTTACCATGAATTGACAAAGCTTTAGAGATTCTGTTCTCAACTCAATATTTATTTGTGTAAATACCAGCCACACATATGCAGGCTACCCCCAGCAGAAGGGTATGTGGTGTTGGGAGCAATGAGAAGAAGATAACTGTATAGATACTATGAAGAGTTTGTGCTGAATGTTTTTTTTCCCCCACTCACCAGTTGCCACAACAGGTTTTTAGAAATTACATTTTGTAAAACTATACGTACAATGATGATGACTTTATGTCCTAGTCTTTCAGGGTCAGGACTTTGAAAATAAAATATAAAAAAATGTTCATAAGAAACATTTAAGATTATTAGAGGCCATTGATGGAACTGTTACTTTTGTTAGCTGCAGTTTAAGGGGCAGATTTACAAAATTCACGTGAATAATTCAAAGTTCGATCAAATTCAATCAAATTACGATTTTATCGGATATTCGAATATGCAACTTTGGCCACTTCGATCATCGAATACGCAAAATTCAAGCGTATCGAATATATTGAATAGATCAAATGATCGGATATTCGAAAATTCGACCATTCAATGATCAAAGTACTTTAACTTTTAAATTCTGCCTACTTCACCAGATTGAACCTACTGAATTGCAATAGAAGCCTATGGGAATCCCCCCATAAGCTTTATTTTCTATCACCTGCTCAAATACCATTCGTATGATCGAACACCGCCATCGTTTGAATCGTACGAATTTTTCAAATGATCAAAGGAAATTTCACAATTTTTTTGTGAAATTGAACGATCGGTATTAGATCGAGAAGAGATAGGTATTTGATTGAGAAATCGAATAGAGAAGAAAAAACAGCCTAAAACTATTCGATAAGCATTCGATAGTCGAATGCTTATCGAATTTTGGCCGAATTCGAGGGCTAAAAGGCCTCGAATGAGTGAATAATAATAAATTTGCCCCTAAGTATTAAACATAGCCACAAATATGTAGAAGCATTGCATAATGACCAGATGAGCTAAGGTTCTTCGATATGGCTTAGATTTGTAGCTCAGAGAGTTATATTCTTCATAATGTCTTCAACCAAGACAGCAATTATATCTTGTGTGCCAGCAACAAGTGAAAATTGCTGTACAGAATCATGTCAGAGTGAACAGCATGCAATACAAAATGAAAAGAAACAACTAAACTTCAAACTTACTGTTATGTGGCTAGAGAGGCAAAAATAAACCCAAATGATTTTCTTAGTAAATAATTAACAAAACCCACAAGCAAAACCCAATTGGACCACTTAAAGTTGAGCGACCGTAAGGGCAGGAAAAAACAATCAATTGATGAATTTCTTCCTTTTTCCCAAGGGAGGATCTGTTGACAGATTATTTACAATTACAATAATAAATAATTCAGAAACACCTGAAATTAATTCGTCTCTTGCACTGAAAGAAGTAAATAAATGATTAGGAGTGATGAAAATAAATCCAATTCCCAGCCTTTTTTCAGCATTAGCCACATGCCTTTTCTTGCTTTTATGGACTCAATGAGGGAAATTCCCAAAAGTGGTGATATTGAGACAAAAAAACATTTTAAACAACATTTCACCCCCATTTTTTATATATATAAAAGTTGTTGTCAACATAAAATAGGTGACAAAAGGTAGTGGTAAGGACAGAGGTAATTTTAATTTATTACATGAATATATTTTATTTTTAGTTTTTGTACACAGCTCATTCCCCATCTTGCCCAGCTAAACTAGGGTCTTAGGCAAACATACCTAGTTGAGATAAATAATGCGAAGTCACCATTGCCAAAAATGGCGTGGCTCTGCAGTTCTGGATGAGCCACTTTTAAGTTGGTAAAAGTGTAACAAATAATGCTGGGGATGGTGGAGGATCTGTGCACTGGTGCGTAAACTAAAAAATTGCCAGTAGGTTTTATTTCCCCTAATGGAGATAGCTCACATAGTGCTGCATTCATTCATAGCAATTAACAGAAAGTTTAGGTGATAAAGCCACAAACATGTTTTCAGTCTGGAAGTGATGTCAGTAGAAGTAACGTTACTGAACACAATGCTCTGTTGATCATTTAAAAATTCTTTTTTTTTTAATCTTCCCATTCTTCTCTCCACAAATTTGCTCATCAATTCCACCCTTTTATCACTTATGCCCTAATCTTCTTCTCTCCTCATGTATCTTTTACAAATGTATTGTACCTATTCTTGTTCCATTTTCATATGCTATATGCCCTTTCACCTACCATCCCACTTTTCTCTTTGTGGCCTTTTCATATTTGTGTTACCACCTATAACGCGTAGGTTATTTCCAATGATTATAAAGAGTGACCAGCTCAAGGTACACAATTTAGAATATGTTATCCGGAAACCTGTTATCCAAAAAATTCCAATTTAAAGAAAGCCCATCTCCCATAGACTCCATTATAATAAAATAATCCAAATATTTAAAATTTTCCCTTTTTGCTCTGTAATTTTAATGCAGTACTTTGTACTTTATTCAAGCGAAGATAGAATTAATCCATATTGGAAGCAATACCAACTTATTGGGTTTATTTAATGTTACCTTATTTTCCAGTAGACTTAAGGTATGAAGATCCAAAATGCCAGAAAGGTCCATTATTCAGAAAACCCCAGGCTCAGAGTTTTCTGTTTAACATGTCCCATACTTGTATTTGCATTTTATTTTGCACAGCCTGTTTATTAACCCAGTTTTTATTTTTACACTCAGCTGTTCCTTTAAACTGGATTGCAGCTGGTGACTGGTAGATTTTGTCTTTAAAATGTGCATATGTTTGTTTTTTTAAGATTAAATCCACAGTTATCACTGGTGGAAGGTGGTTGACTTTCAAGTCCACTTCCAGAGTCATACTGGCAGAGCAGACACTTGGATGCCTTGGGTAAAAGACATTCAAGCCTTCAAATGATTAGTCAGATTTTAGGCAAATAATCTATAGAGGTGCATTGCTAAAAGCTGTATTTCCAGGCTGAATCTTATTTCTTGAATCTTTGTGAAGCACAAATGAATGAGATAAAGCTAATTAATGGATAATTTCTTTCTTGCAGATACCAGCTTTGGACATCAGAGCCAGAGCCATGTCACCCACCATTGGCACTCCCCTCCTTGGGCTCACACCATCGGCCCACCTCTGCCCCCACCATCAGGGAACCCCTCCATCAGACTCCCACCATCAGCAAATCTCTGGCCCCTACCATCAGGCCACCCCACCATGGGCCCTCCCCACCTCTGGCCCAAACCATTGGCCCACCTCTGACCCCCACCACCAGGCTACCCCACATGGACATTCACCATCAGGCCAACCCACCTCGGGCCCCCACTATTGGCCCACCTCTGGTCCCCACCAATGGCCCTCCCCACCTCAGGCTAACACCATCAGGCTATTCCACCTCAGGCCCACACCATCAGCTCACCTCTGGCCCACATCAATAGCCCACCCCACCTTGGGCCTTGTCATTGGCCCTCCCCACCTTGGGGCCCCACCATCAGGCCATTCCACCTCAGGCCCACACCATCAGCCACCTCAGGCCCCACCATCAGGCCACCCCACCTCGGCCCTGCCCACCTCTAGCCCACACCAAGAGCCATCCTCACTTTCAGCCCTCCCACCTCAGGCCCCCACCATTGGCCCTTTGGGAAGCCCTGGGCCTACCATCGGCCCTACCCACCTCAGGACTACACCAATGGCCCTCCCCATTATCAGTACTACCACCTCAGGTCCCCACCATTGACTCACCTTTAGCCCCACTATCAGGCCACTCCACCTCAGGCCCACACCATCAGCCACCTCTGGCCCCACCATGTGCCCTCCCCACCTCTAGCCCACACCAACAGCCCAACCCACCTTGGGCCCTGTCATTGGCCCTCCCCACCCTGGGCACCCACCATCAGGCCACCCCACCTCGGCCCCACCATCAGACCTGCCCACCTCTGGCCCACACTAAGAGCCCTCCTCGCTATCAGCCCTCCCACCTCAGGCTCCCATCATTGGCCCACCTCGGTCCCCCCACAATCGCCCCTCCCCACCTCTGGCCCACTCCATCTGCCCACCTCTGGACCCTGCCTCTGAAGCCTGGGCCCTACCATCATCCTTACTCACTTCGGGCCCATACCAATGGCTCTCCCCATTATCAGCACCCCCAGCTCAGGTGTCCAGCAGCTACCCACCCCACCTCAGGCCCCCCACCATCGGTCCACCTGGGCCCCACCATCGACCTTACCCATCTCGGGTCCACTCGAACAGTTCTCTCTACCTTCGCAAGGCCCTTGGCCCTGTGCCCCTCGAGCCCCTCTAACGGCCCTGCCCTACTCGGGCTATCACCATCATTCCTGCAAACCTTGGGCCTCACCTTCGGACTCCCCACCTCGGTCCACCATTTCTCCATGTATTTCATGTATTTATTTCTCTATCTGAATCTGGATTGTGCTAGTAGAATAGCTAACTCAGGTGCCATGAGATGATTTAATCTTTCTTGCAGATGCCACAAGCTTTATTATTGGCACCTCAAAAGCTCACCTTTCAGTGCAATTCCATAGGCTATTTGTATAATTCCTAGCTTTCTTTCTTTCTTTCTTTTTTTGTACATTTGGCCTGGTATTTGATCTTATAACTTTTCATTGGAAAACATCTTCATAAATGTGGCGCATGGGGGTTACAGTGTAATTTAATAAAAATGTGGTGTTGACTGAGAATACACAGCAGCACATATGGAGCTAAAACAATTCAAAGATGTCCCAAAAAAACAAAAGGTATGTAAAATTTATTTTAGGTGAAATTTAACCAATTTTGGTGAGCAATGTAACTTATTAACCTGTTTTTTTATTTGTCATTATCAGAAAAACAATGGAGCCACATGAACTGCGCTGAATCAATGCCACATAGAGACCTGGATCAAAGAGACAGAATTTGAAACAAGTAGGAAGTGGTCCATTAAGACTATGAATTTAGCTTATACAACTAATCCAAGGCATACCTACAACCCTGCTCTGACTATCCTAACACTAAAAAATGAACACAAAATGATATTATTTCTTGTCTATCTTTATTTCCCTAATTTATAGGGCTGATATATTAAGCTACAACTTTTTTGGATTGTGCTTTTTGGTGCAGAAAATCAGAAAACGTTGCAGGAATTTTTTTGTTATAAAAACGTAATGAATTAAAAAAAGGGAGTGGGAGTATGTTTTGGCTGAATGTAACAGAACAGCTAATGGCCTGTAGGTGTGTTTGGAGGGAAATTAGCTGTCTGTTGAGCTGTATTAAACCATTGCATCAGTGTCAAAGGGCTCCTTTATTCTGGGGGTGTATCCTGGATAAGAAAAATGGGTTTGATATTGTTGGACTCTGGATAGTTTTGCTTACTGTAAAAATCACACTTTTTTGTATCTATTTCTATGGGATTTTGGAATTTTTAGAAGTGTACGTCATCAATAAATGAAATTTAGAGTTCACCATTTCATAAATACACTTCTGAAAATCCCATAAGAATAAATAGAATGTGTGTAGTGTATTTTTATTTTGGTATTTTTACAGAAAGGTCTCCCATACACTCCATTTTATCCAAACAATCCAAGTTTTTAAAAATCATTTCCTTTTTCTCTGTAATAATAAAACAGTACCTTGTAATTGATCCTAACTAAGATTTGATTAATCCTTATTGGAAGCAAAATCAGCCTTTTGGGTTTATTTAATGATTACATGATTTTCTAGTAGATTTAAGGTATGAAGATCCAAATTATGGAAAGATCCATTATCCAGAAAGCCTCAGGTCCTGATCATTCTGGTCAACAGTTCATTAGGTGGAATAAACTTTTAAATGATCCAAGTATAAGAGAAGGAAGAGGAACTCCAGCAGTATTAGTGCAAACAACTTTTTATTCCAGGCAGTGATTTCCACTGCCTAGAATAAAAAGTTGTTTGCAGTAATACTGCTGGAGTTCCTCTTCCTTCTCTTATACTTGGATCATTTGCAGCAGTTGCAGCACAGAGCAACTATTAAGGAATTGGAAAATTGGAAAAGCTGTGCTGACCACCATCCCTCTGTTCTATTTGAACAAACTTTTAAACCAGCCTTTCCTCTTTCATTTGAAACATCCCCAACTGAGCAGTTCATACAACTCTCAACTCTTAACAGACAAAATCTGATGCTGGAAATGGAAATAGAGGTTTGTGAAAATTGAGGGAAATCAGACATATCTATGTCCTCTTTTATTTACATTGGGTACCGTTGTGGCATTAATATTTGGGAAGTTCTTTAAAAAATAAAAACTGTACTTGACCACCTTGTCAAAAATAGTCATTTCCGCATGATTTAAAAATTAAAAAAATGTCATGTCAACCTAGTCTAGTTAACTGGGTGATAATAAGACATCATTTTTAATCAAGATGTAATTCTAAGAAGGTGTTTTATATAAATTAACTCAAGTATTCTGGTGGGGATTCCCGTAAATTTGCAGGTACAAATGAATTTACCAATGACAATTCTGCTTATCAGCACTTGGTCAGTCATTTTTCTGTTATCTACTCATCTCTTATATTATTGTGTCTTTTTGTCATTAAACATCAGAAGGAAGAGCATTTTTTTTGTTGCTCCCTGACAGAAACCATATTAAAACACCCAGAATCAGTTGCCAGCCAGGTTAACATACTGTAGACCAGGATGAGAGCTCACCGAAGCATGTAGAGCCCTAATGTTGCTGGACTTCACTTCCCATTGGAAACCCATGACAATATTTTAAAATATACCCATTTCCTTCCTTTCCCTTGTACCCCAGTGAGGTGGTATAAGCTTTGCATCAACCAGTATTTCAATTAAAAATGTTTCAGAATGTCATGGCTGCCTGATACATATTGTTAGACTAATATTCACATAGCCTCCAGTTCAGCTTGCAGCTTCTTAGTTTCTGTCTCCTCTGTTGTATCATTAGCAAACATACTGCTCCTGTATTTAGATATAAAAGTAGGCAAATTACAACTGGGTGGGCATATATAAAGTTGAAATCAGTTCCAAAGTTTTTCCTAGCACGTCAACTAAGTTCTCACTGTTCGATTTGCAAAACTGTTCCTGGGAATGTTTAAAAAAATTACCAGATATATGTATCCGTCTACTGGCTAAGTATTAAATAAGCATCAAGTATTCTTACCCTTAGGTTTAATAACTGGGTATTATCACAGATTTCTACAGTAATCTCTCCCCTGGAGCAGATTAGTGTGGTGTTTATACAAATAGCCTGCAGCTGTCACTGTGCATACACAGGACTTTCTGTACAGCTTGAAAGTGAAAGTAAGAGTGACTGCTGTTATGTAATGGCTGCATGAGCCTGCTAATAAAGCATTGTTATATTCTCCTCATCCTCGGCTACTAATCACAACAACTGCCATATAGTGTTGGAAAGGAGTGACCTCTTCCTCTTTGGCTCCTGTTGTCCTTGTAGATAGGTGTTCCCATGAGCCTGGGATCACCAAGGCCCCAATAAAGCCACTGCCCCAAGGGGACCTGTACCTTTGGTGAATAAGTCGAGGACCAGGAAACCCTGTGAATGAGGAATAGCTAGCCTAGGGTAGGTTTGTAATAGACTCTCTAGGAGAGTGAGACACTGAGCATTTATATAACAAGAGCAGTTGTCGCTCCATCAAGGATTGGTCACAGGGAGTAGCTTCCCAAAGGCTTCTTGTTTGCCTTTAGTGCAGGGACTGAGTGGATAGGGTGTTAGGCTTTAGACTTTGTCTCCCTAACTACTCCACTGGTGATCCCAATCCCCACAAAGGTATAGCTGTCTTCTGGGAATTGGTGTACAGTTGACTACTGATACCTCTGTGAGTTACAATCATCCCTGCTCTATTATGTGATCTGTCCTCTGTGAATATCATCTGCTATTACCTCATTGCTCATACGTAAACCTGGGGACATTTGTCTTGGACATAATAAATCTACCTTTTTGTACCAAAGAACCTCCTGTCATTCACTTCCTATATTTAATGTACACTAGCCTGTGTGTTGTAGTTCCGCTACACCCTTAAGGGAAAACTTCCACCTGACGAAGGATCTGACCCTGTTGTGTAAGTCGCAGTGTAACCCATGCTCATATCACTAGCTGGACAATTTAGCTATCTGTGACTATGAACAATATAATCTTGAAACCCTGCTCCATAGGACATAGGAAGGAGCCTAGAATTAGGGTCAAGTTAATGTCCGTGAACTAAACTTTGGTTCAGTCTGAAGAAACAAATCCTGCCGCTGAGGATATGTTTTTTGGAAATTAAGGATGTTTATGTAAAATGAAATGTTCTTAAGCCAGACTGATTTAGATGCAGAAGGTTGTAGCTTCTAAGAAGATGAGATGGTTGTTGAAGATATCTTGAACAGATGGTTAGTTAGGATAGAGGGTGCTAATTACAAATCTGAGAATGATGAAGGGACCTTTTTTCACTTTTGAGAAGAGATTGTGCTGGTTGAAATAAATGTCTGAAAATGACAGATGTGAGGGGCTGAAGCAAAGATGATAAATAGACCAAATAGAAAGATTTTTAAGTAACTGGCAAGATCATGGAATAAAATGACAGGTAATGAGATACAGGGAATATATGACTGCCATGTTTCAATTAAATGTACATGTTCATACTTGTCTTATTTAGCAATATTAAAAGACTACAATGATAGTGTTTGTACTGATTAGGGATGGCGCGAACCGCGGAAAAAAAGTTCGCGAACATGTTCGCGAACTTCCGGAAAATTGCGAACGGTTCGCGAACGGTTCGCGAACCCCATAGACTTCAATGGGAATGCGAACTTTAACAGCTAAAAAAGACATTTCTGGCCAGAAAAAATTATTTTAAAGTTGTTTAAAGGGTGCAACGACCTGGACAGTGGCATGCCAGAGGGGGATCAAGGGCAAAAATGTATCTGAAAAATCCATTGTTGACACAGCGCTGCGTTTTGTGCTGTAAAGGGAAAAAAGTCACTCAGGTGGTGGTTGTGGACACTGTAATATTATTGATATTTAGACAGAATGTGAACAAGCTCACACAGCTAGATGGCAGTTGTTTGAAGAACACACTGGGCAAAAAATGCCTACAGGGCAAATAATGCCTACAAGGTCAACGTATACACTACTACAGCGGTGGATATGTATTACGTAAAATATATTATGGCTGCTTGAAAAAAGTCACTCAGGTGCTTTTTCTGGAGAGGGTAATATTATGGATATTTAGACAGAATGTGAACAAGCTCACACAGCTAGATGGCAGTTGTTTGAAGTACAGTAGATTACTAGCCAGCAAACTTACTATCCACTGTCCCTGAAATCACTAACAGCTCTCTCCCTACACTATCTCTTCCAAGCACACACAGGCAGAATGAAAAAACGCTGCAGGGCTTCGGTTTTTATAGGGAAGCGGAGTGGTCCAGGGGGTGTGGGGGTGGTCCAGGAGGGAGAGCTTACTGATTGGCTGCCATGTATCTGCTGGTCTGGGGGAGAAATGGCAAAAAAAAAGCGCCAACTAAGGCGAACCCAAAATGGCGAACGTCGCGCGACGTTCGTGAACTTCCGGCGAGCGTGAACAGCCGATGTTCGCACGAACAAGTTCGCCGGCGAACAGTTCGCGCCATCCCTAGTACTGATGGGATAAAGTAAGAATGAGAATTAATGGTAAGATTTCAAATAAGGATAGCACAGTGTTAACATGTTAATTGTCTAAGCAGGTACTATAGCTACAAATATGAAATGGCATGTCTGTAGTATCATGGAGCCTAATGCAATAAGTCATAAAGGCTTGTGTCTTAACCCATGCTTGTTTTGATGGCTGCAGTGGTTAGTTTCTAGCCCATACAGAGGCAATTAGCAGTGTTAATTTATTTGTACATGGCAGAAGATATTGTGCTCCCCTGCGAAAAAACACCTTCAGAGGGGTCTGGTGCACTCCAATCCCCATCCTCCTAACCCTCCTGCCCTCTTCCCTCCCCTCCTGCGCCCACTCCCTGCCCAGTGCTGACTTGTGCCCCCTGTCTCAGGTAAGAGAGCAGGAAGTTTTCTTGTTAGCTATAGAACAAACAGACTCCCAAGTTTGGGTCTCCCTGTTCCCCAGGCTCCCTTGCGACTGAGGGGTATGCTTTACTACACGACATGAGTAGCATTTGAAGCAAAACTGTGCATACATTTTGCAGCTACAAAAAATCAATAAAACCAACTAAAAAATTACTTTCATGTGAAAGTGGTGCAGGTTTTACATATTCAAGCTCACGAGTTTGATGGATTTTTTATCAAAATTCACATTTGTGAATTTTAGATGTCTTTTTAATTTGAACAAACACAAAACTTACCAAACTTGAATTGGTGATTTTATATTGAAAAAACCTGGATATTAAAAAACATGTTGCAATAAAAATGTGGAAAAAAACTTTAATGCAGCAAAATCATATTCCACTCATCATTTTTAATGGGTTTATCAAAAAAATGTGAAAATGTTTAATTCAAAAAATGGCTTACATTTTACTAAGGCAACTATCTTCAGATGCTGATTTTTTTCATCTAAGTTTTTGTGCTTAATAAATCTCTAAAATTTCAGTTTTATTTCTAATTTGAATTTGGGAGTTTTAGCACAAAAAAATGGCAATTGATAAAATTAGACTTTGAATGTTGATAAATGAGCCCCTTAGTGATTAAGCAAAGGAACTATGTAGCATATTTGCATTGTATCACTATTGTTGTACAATGTTTATCACTCCTGCCTTGCAGGACTGGGGTCCCAAGTTTGATTCCAACATGGAATGCAGAGCTGGAGATGACAGGCCCCTGATGATGCAGAAGACTAGGGATGGCGCGAACTGTTCGCCGGCGAACTTGTTCGCGCGAACATCGGGTGTTCGCGCTCACCGGAAGTTCGCGAACGTCGTGCGACGTTCGCCAATTTGGGTTCGCCTTAGTTGGCGCTTTTATTTTGCCATTTCTCCCCCAGACCAGCAGATACATGGCAGCCAATCAGTAAGCTCTCCCTCCTGGACCACCCCCACACCCCCATGACCACTCCCCTTCCCTATAAAAACCGAAGCCCTGCAGCGTTTTTTCACTCTGCCTGTGTGTGCTGAAGAGCTAGTGTAGGGAGAGAGCTGCCTGTTAGTGATTTCAGGGACAGTTGAAAGTTTGCTGGCTAGTAATCTACTGTACTTCAAACAACTGCCATCTAGCTGTGTGAGCTTGTTCACATTCTGTCTAAATATCCATAATATTACCCTCTCCAGAAAAAGCACCTGAGTGACTTTTTTCAAGCAGCCATAATATATTTTACGTAATACATATCCACCGCTGTAGTAGTGTATATGTTGACCTTGTAGGCATTATTTGCCCTGTAGGCATTTTTTGCCCAGTGTGTTCTTCAAACAACTGCCATCTAGCTGTGTGAGCTTGTTCACATTCTGTCTAAATATCAATAATATTACAGTGTCCACAACCACCACCTGAGTGACTTTTTTCCCTTTACAGCACAAAACGCAGCGCTGTGTCAACAATGGATTTTTCAGATAAATTTTTGCCCTTGATCCCCCTCTGGCATGCCACTGTCCAGGTCGTTGCACCCTTTAAACAACTTTAAAATAATTTTTTCTGGCCAGAAATGTCTTTTTTAGCTGTTAAAGTTCGCATTCCCATTGAAGTCTATGGGGTTCGCGAACCGTTCGCGAACCGTTTGCAATTTTCCGGAAGTTCGCGAACATGTTCGCGAACTTTTTTTCCGCGGTTCGCGCCATCCCTACAGAAGACCGCGGCCCATTTGGAGGGAAACATCATTAACATTTAGGAATGTCCTGTCTGCAACCCTTCAGCAGTTGTTATGATACAGATATCATACTTTCTAGATCTGCCTAAATGTTTACTAAAAACATCTTCCAATTTTTACTCAACAAAATGTCCTTTATATTTTTTTTGCTTACTTTCCAGCTGTGCTGGGGGTCACCAAATGACTGATATATTTGTGTCAAGATATTTAATTCTGGTATGGTAGGGGAAAAACATACTTTGCAGAGCTGCATTATTTAGGAGGGTCCAATCTGTGGCCCTTCACATGTTGATGACCTACAACCCATCACCAACTTATAACTAGCCAGTTGATACTGAGCGTTTTAATTCAATAAAAACTGAAGGGCAACTTATGGGAATGTTTTATTGTCACAGTCAATATTATTTATTATATTGCATTATTATATGGGCTTCCCTGCCTGCTTACAGTACAGTGCTTAGAGTGCTGTGTATAGAATAAGGGGTCCTTGTGCATCTAACATTTACTTCATTCAGAAAGCTCAAGTCCAGATCTGGTCCTCCTTCACTTTGCAGTGGGAACCAAGAAACTGGCTCCTGGCCATGTTAGAGGATAATGCAAAGTAGGATACAGAAGTGCAAAATCTGTGCACACTGCCAATAATCCAGTATAACTACACATGGGGGCTATAATGCTGTTTAGATGTTCAGAGCTTTGGATGGAGTAATGCTGCTAGAGAAGGTTAATGTCACCTTTAACTTGCTTGACTGTGGAGCATAATCTACCAGATTCCTCTTGCTTGTGTTTTCATTCTAGGCAAGGGTTTCATCCACACTCCAAAAACATACATGCAGGTTAATTGGAGCAGCCATGGAGGGAGTTTTTCATAATTTGTGAATCAAATTTCACATCACTATTGTAGCAAATCAGATGAAAGTTGTGGGTGGACATTTTTTGAATTATGTCCCTTCCAGCACCTGGAGTTAAATCTTTGTTTGTGTGAGATCCTTTGGGCTCATGCCTATTGTGCCTACCGACCCAACCCACTGTGGGAACCCTGGTTTCCAAGCATCAATAAATGCACTTGACATTCAGCAGGGAAGGCAGGGAAAATGCAATGGCACTTGGAGCAACTGTATGGAAATGCAAGAAGCATGTTTGGGTGCAAACCCCTACAGTGCATCAGTATGTGCAACATGTCCATCTATTTTAGTGCAAATGCACTCGCAGCTGTACTTGACAATGACCCCTTAGGACTTTGAAGCTTATGGGTTAAACAGAAGTTAGTCACATACTTCAAATCTGGCCAGGTACATTGCAGATTTCTCCTTGCCCTTTAAGGCCATTTTAGTACAGAACACATTTGTAGTCCATAGCTTTGTTCTATCAAGCTCTGGTACTTTGTATATTTGTGCTTTATGAACAAATAATGATAATAATATGATTATTTGAAAGCACGGTTCTACTTCAGATTCTCTTGATGGTTTTTCTGACCTATAATCTTATTTCCCATTTTGGAAACAATTGAATTAGCAATTCATCTATGTAGAAGGCATACGTGCAAATTTAATTAAAACAAAAGGGAAAGATTTAGAAGAGCGAGGCCTGTCCTTTAAAATAGCTTTGAAATGGTTGTGTGTGCATGAGAGAGCAGTGCAATGATTTGAATGAGACAATACATTTTCTTAAATTAAATTCAGACCCTGAAGGAAAACTAGATAAAATGTGTGGCAGACAAATACTGCCATTTCCAAATATAATTTTTAAAATAAGTGCTTTCTTAATGCTATGTTGTAACAGTAGACCTCAATTTTGATATTCCGTAGGATATGTCTGCAAATGTATTGTCCCCAGAACCAGTATGCATAGATATCTTATCTACCTCTCTCTGCTGAATTTTATTTACATTAAATTATTTCATATATTAAAATATGCAAGCTCTGATAACACATTTCCATAATGCAAAAGGCAGAAATATTCTTTAATAAATATGTATGAATATGTAAAATCTTTGGTCACTCAGACTTGTAATAGAGGTCATGCAGAGCAAATCGAAGCCGTAACAAAAAGCATCCATTTTTGCTGTTAGGTGGTAGACACAAGTTTCTAATGGAAGCCTTTGTTGAAATGAACTGATTGCAAAATGGAACAGCAAAGAATAAAGAAATGAAAAATCAGTACTATTGTGAAGGGAATAGAAAAAAAATGAAAAAAGCTTTTGGACAGTGACTCATGGAAACCTGGCTTAAATCTTTGGTCACCTCTTTGGTTTAAACTCTCTGCCAATAACACAAAAAAAGTTTATTCTGAGATGTACAAGCAGTGGTACACCAAACTGGGTAAAGGGTTGCCTAACTTGGTGCAATAATACGACTAATTATTTGTTGGAAAACATAGTAAATGGCTTCCTTTAACATTGGCTGGCCCAGATTTGTGGAAAGGCCACCAAGGCCCAGCCTAGGGCAGCAGGGTTTTAGGGGGTGGCATGCTACCCAAACACACACACATTTATTTGGAAGCTCTGGGGCTGCTCATGACACACTATAGTTTTTAAATTTCCTGTGCGCCAATCCCCAGTACTCCTGACCTAATGATGAAATTGTGTGCATGTGCACGAATGAAGGGGATGGGCCTAGGGGCATAAACTGTGTAAATCTGGCCTGTACATTCGATGTCTACAGCCCCACTCAGAATCCAAGGTTCAGGTTTCATTATATTTGCAGTGGCTGAATGGGAAATCTGCAATTAATAACCAAAGTGTTTTAGTACTTGTGATAAAGATAAAGATATAAAAAAAATTATCCATTAAAGATTTTTTTTACTATAAAATAGCTTTTTCCCGCAGTTCAACTCTTTGTGAAATTCCACATTTGCATTTATCTAGCTATTTACTATTTCTGTCATGCGTATTTTCACATCTTTCAAACCATAGCTATTCAGAAAATGTTGCCAATTTTTATATGCATTTAGCTCAAGGAAATAAGATTTCACTTAATAAATTATGGAAATAAAATTTCCATTTTACATAGCAAACTTTACTGAAGTGCATAAGAGGGAAAAGCAAATATTGAAAAATAGTAAGTCCTTAGTGCTTTTGAATACTCTTTACGCAGTGTATGTAAATTGTGCCTATTAGATATCATGGAACTGAACTTGTCGTTGCAATAAACAAAAAGCAGGACTTTGATTAAATATGAACACTTGGAAGGAACGGTGTTTATTAGAAAGGTTTCTGTAGAGCAGTGATCACCAACCAATGACTTGTGAGCAACATGTTGTTCACCTTATTTCATTTTGCTCCTAGTAGCCTTTAAATTTCTGTCTTGGAGGCATGAAGTACCAAACAATCACCCTGCATGCTGGCAATCTACATGAGGCTACAAAATAGTCAAATACCTTATTTGGCAACCCCTAGAAACATATTCAGACTTGTGTGACTCTCCAAAACATTTAACCTTTGAATGTGGCTCAAGGGAAAAATGTTGGGAACCCCCACTGTAGAGTATAAATGAAAGGGAGTCTACTTGTGTTCACTGATATTTCTACCTACTATGACTATTCTACATCAGTGACTTGTATCACATTACTTTTACTAGTGAAAAACATACTGTTTATGGGCCAACTTCATGGAGTAACATTTGTAGGGTAGTCACAAAATGTCAGCATCAGAAACAATTCTCATGCACCATATCAACATGTAAACAACTGCATTTCTCTTCTTAAATCTCTTGTGCTATACTCTAAACCACAGCAACTACTTGCCACATTTCAGTCCCCACTGTAGATGCTCAAGAACTTAATCATTGTATAAAGAAAAAGTTGACATCATTAAAGGACAAGGAAAGTGTAAAATAGAATAAGTCTAGAAATGCCATATTTAGTATACTAAACATAAACATGAACTTACTGCAGCACAAAGTCTAATCAAACAAATGATTTATGCTTTCAGTTGGGCACAAGGGGCTGTCATCTTGCAACTTTGTAAAACATCTTTGCAAGACCAAGACTGTGCACACAGTTCCCTTGACCCCAGCTCTCCCACCAACATACTGTAGTTCATACAGTTCCATTTTCATTTGTTGGAAAGTCTTATTTACAGTCACCTGGTCCAGCATCTCACTTACAACTCCCTTCCTGATTTCCTGCAATCTGGCTTTCGCCCAACACACTCAACAGAAACTGTACTGTTAAAGTAACAATGATCTTCACCTGGCATAGTCCAAAGGTCACTGTTCCATACTCATCCTACTAGATTTCTCCACAACCTTTAACATAGTTGATCATGCACTCCTGCTAGACATTTGGTATTCAGCTGGCACTAGTGACACTGTTCTTTTGTGGTCTGAATCCTATCTTTCTTATTGTTCCTTTAAAGTTTCCTTCTCTAACTCTACCTTCATTCCTTCTGTTGGAGTTCCCCAAGGATCTGTCTTAGGGCCACTGCTGTTCTCACTCTATTACTACTTCTCTAGGAAAATGTATTCAGACTTCTGTGTCACCTCTATGTTGATGTATTTTCCTGACCTTTCTTTTTCTGTTCTTTCCCAAGTTACAGCCTTTCTACTATCTCCTCCTGGATGTAACAGCACCACTTGAAACTAAATCTTTCTAACAGAATGCATGATATTTCCTCCAACATCTTCCCCTGTATCTCAGGTTCTCAGGTTTCATTCACAGTCAATAACATCACCATCACCTTTCAGTGAACCACACAGACTCACTACCTAGGAATCATATTACACTCCCATCAGTCTCTTGCACTGCACATGCAAACACTTGCCAAATACACAGTTAAAACCAATCAGTCTCCTATTATTCCCGCTTTGACTAATGCAACTTACTCCTTGCAGGCATTCCAACATATGGCCCTTTAACAACTCCAGTCTGTAAAAGTAGGGCTGCTATTTTTTACTCTGTTACCTTTGTTTGTTAATTATGTAAGACTAGTAATGGGCGAATCTCCCGGCAAAAAATTCGCGAAACGAGTCGTGGGACGCTTTTGACGTGCGTCGAGTCATTTTCGTCGCGTCGCGTCATTTTCGGCGTTTTTTCGCCGAAAATTCGCTAGTGATTCGCAAATAAATTCGCCCATCACTATGTAAGACCCCTGTTTGCTATAAATTAACATAAAGAGCTGTGTAACTTACTGGCACTACATAAATAAATAAATAAATAAATAAATAAATAAATAAAGATGATACTTTAGCCTGCCACAAATAGTCATCTACAAGTTGCTCAAGTGGAATAGCCATTACAACATTACTAATGAAAAGTAACATGAATGCAACATTGTCTACAGAGTCAGTCAATAATATAATTCACGAAATTATGGATTTCGCATATAAGAAATTACTTTTACAAGTGCTGACTGCAGTTGAATGCCAATATGTACAGTATAAATCAGTGTTTTTTTTTTTTTTTTTTAAAGGCTAGCCCTTTAACCTAATATAAAATGTGGTTACATGCATACCTGGTAATTCAACAATGAAGGGAAAATCTTATTATTCTGGCTGGATTTAATTACCATTAAAGCACAATGCTGATAAGGTAAATTAAAGTCCATATAACAGCATGATACAGCAAGGATGCATGTTATGTGGATTTTATCTACTATTACAGGAATCATATTGCAACACAAGTCAATATTATGATTAATCCAATAAATGCTGAATGAAGTATATAGATTTTTTTTCAATAATATGTGAAACCTGGTTCATTCCATCATAAAACAATAATTAAACACATGAATTGCTTGGTGGCTTTCTCAGGAACTAGTAAATTTATGTCTTATGAAGCAAAGCTCCTTTCTATATATCAACTAGGCTTGTCCATTTTATTACATAGAAAATCTCTCTCTAAAGTTACATGGAGACTTCTGAATGGATAAGCAGTTTAAGAATGTCTAATGTGATACATTCCTCAGTTCACCTTCAAATGACTCTGGCATAAAAAAATACCTAAAATAAAAAAATTATTAATAACCTGTAAAACGCCAATTTTTATTCATATAATAAAATGAGAATGGCCTAAAGTTAATTGAGCAAACATGAATTCATTCTAAAGTACAAAATTAAAATCTTCTTCTACTGGAAGTTATCTCATTACAAGACTCTGCAATAGCAATAAATTTAATATTAGAGAGCTATTGAAAATGGGTCTTAAAAATGTAAAAAAAAAGATAACATCAACAAGCTGATTGACTAAGCAACACAATTATTTTACATTAAACCTTAAAACATATTTATGTTATATGGTACGTTTGTGGAATATCATATTTGTTTTCATCAGATATATAAACCCTTAGGATATAAATTTAAATAATTGTATTGCCTCTTAGTAGGCTAAAATTAAAGTGCAGAATTATTTTTTTAAAAGAAAAATTACAATTCAAACTTGCTGACATCCATTCAAGACAATTGGCACATTATAATTTGCTTGAATGAAAGTCTTTTAATCACTCCACTTATTTGTATCATCTAAAGTGTCATTGAGAATTCTCAGTTCCTTTTACCAATGAGGTCAATCTAACGCTAACCTTTAAAAAACTGTGAGAAAAAAAATATTCTTCAGAAAATCCACAAACCACATATAATAAATAACCACACAGTTCCAAAAAAGAGTAGATGTAATGGCTCTCAAACCCATTGTTACCCAGTACAGCGATCTAATAAGGCTCTCTTCAACCTCCGATAAATAATATCCATTGGGGATCGCTGTAAACCTCAAATAACCAACATTAATGAGGGTTGAAAAAACTGAAAAATAGAACATAATATAGTGTTGTATCTCAAATAGCATTCACACCCATAGTGCTCAAAGGAGCTGTGACAGTTGGACTCTACGATGAGTGGAAAGAATGACATGGGTTATCATAGGTAGCTGAATATTTTCAGTGAAGCAAATAAACCACCAGGCTAGCATAAGATGACCATACCCTACTGTGGTGTTTATACAAATGACCTGCAGGTGTCACTGTGCATAGGACTTGTACTGTGCATACACAGGACTTTCTGTACAGTTTGAAAGTGAAGTAGGAAGTAAGGCAGTTATGTAACAGTTGGATGAATCTGTTAATAAAGCAGTTATACCCTACTAAAACACAACACCTACTGTATGTGCTCAAAAGCCTTATGAAAAATATACTGCAGGGGTCATTTGTCAATGTCCTAGATGCAAAAACTATGGAGTACAAAACTGCACTTTACAAGATCATGCACAAGATGCAAAACTGGTGGGTGCAAGGCAGATCTGTCCTTGCCATCTGATAAAGGCAAGGCTCCCTTGCTAGAGCTCCCTGAGTTGGACTTCCTCTCAATTTGAATGCCTAATAAGCCTGCCCCTCATGAATACAGAACTATTACTACTAAAAGAGGCAGCACTGCATCCATTGAGAAGGCCTGGGTTATTGTGCTCCATTCTGCACAGTTTAAAGGCATCCATACATCGGCAGACATAGACTGTTGATGTGGCCTTTTTAGAGTGGACTAGAAAGTATACAGGGAAAAAACAGCCTCACAATATCAGCTTGGAGTCACTCAGTTATTGAATTGTAGCTTCAACATGATTGCTGTCTGTTGGTAAATACATTGCACATCACACTTCACACACCTCACTAACCATTGGCCCAAGAGGTATATATTGCTGCTGAATGCAATGGATTGTCCCATGTATGACTAACTTTTTAGAGACGGGAAATTCTTATCTTAGGGTTATACTTATATTAAAAAATAATAAGTCATATTAGGGATATACTAAATTAAAACAATTTATAGCAGATGCAAATATTAAATATCACAGTTACAGGCATGTTTAATATAGCATTTTTTATTTTACAAAACTTGGCGTCTGCTGTTAGATGAAATACCATGCCACAAACATACTGTAAATGTAAAGACAAAGGCGCCATTTTTAAAGGGGTGGTTTACCTTTAGGTTAATGTTTAGTAAGCCTATGATAAAGTGTCTGTGGAGCTAGGAAACCCGTAAGACTATGCCATAATTACCAAATAAAATGCTCGTTTTTATACGTCTGTGTGGAGGATTGGTCCATGAGTTCCTGCCCAACTGCAAATTCGGTTTGGATCCACTCCCTTTGCTTGAAGGTTCAGGATGGTGCAACTGAGCCTCCTCAATACTGTACTTCTTGAGTTAACCTCTATGTCCTTTTTTTGCATTGGTGTATAACTTTTAGTAAGTTATAGAATGACCAATTCTAGACGCATTTTTAATTGGTCTTATTATTATATTTTTTAATTATTTGCCTTCTTTTTTTTTACTCTTTCAGAGTCACTGACCCCATCTAAAAAACAAATTCTCTGTAAGGCTACAAATGTATTGCTATTGCTACTTTCTAGTTAAGACCTCTCCTATTCACATTTCAGTCTCTTATTCAAATCAATACATGGCTGGACCCTAGCAACCAGATTGCTGAAATATATTGCTGCTGAAAATAAATGTATATATCTAAAAAAAAACAGAAATTATAATAAATGTCTCAGAACATCACTCTCTACGTCATACTAAAAGTTAACTTAAAGGAATTGTTTGGTATAAAAGTAAAAATTGGGTAAATAGATAGGCTGTACAAAATAAAAAATGTTTTCAATATGGTTAGTTAGCCAAAAATGTAATGTTTAAAAGCCGGAATGACTGTACGTCTAACCTAGCAGAGCAGAAAACTACTTCCTGCTTTGCAGCTCTCTTGGCAAACTCACTGAAAAGTTATGTCCCATGTGACCCCCCTTCATGTCGCTGACTAACTCAGATTTAGAGAGCTGAAAAGCAGGAAGTTGTGTTCTGTTCTGTTAGACCTGGGGGCAGATTTACCAAGGGTCGAATTTCGAATGGCAAAAAAATTCGAAATTCGACCAGGGAATAGTGGGGGAATAGCGGGGAATTAAAAAAATTCGAATTCGAACTTTTTTAGTGCAATTGATCGATCAAATGATCGAATAGGGAAATTCGATCGAATTCGAACGATTTTTAAATGATCAATCAAATTTTTCCTATTGATCTTAGGGAATGATCCCCATTTCAGTAGGTTTAATCTGGCGAACTAGGTGATCGAATTTAAATTTAAAGGGGAAGTATTCAACCATCGAATTTTCTAATATTCGAATAAAATTAAATTTGAATATTCGAATAATTCGAATTTGAATATTCGATGGTCGAATTTGCCTAATTTGCATATTCAAAATTCGAATTTGCATCTTTTTAAAAATTCGATTTTTCAAGCGAATACATGTGAATTTAGTAAATCTGCCCCTTACAGTCACTCCAGCCTTTATGCATTACATTTTGGGGTAACTAACTATATTAGAAACATTTTTTATTTTGCACATCCCATCTATATACCTATTTTTACCTTTTTACCCTGAACTGTTCCTTTAAAGAATGCATAAATATGACAAATAGGATATAAAATATAGTGGCAGTACACTGCATGTGTTTAGGATGTTCTAGCTGCCTCCCCACATATATATGCCCATATATACCTGGTACAAAATAAGTCACAGAAATAAGATGTTTGATAAAGGACAGTGCTTTGAACAGAGCATTGAAGAACTGTAGGTGGGTGGACCACTGTTGAACCTTCTCAGTGGGCCAAAAGTGACTCAAGTGCTGTATTTCTCTGTATTCTCTGTAAGGCTACAAATGTATTATAATTGCTACATTTTATTATTCATATTTCTAGTCAGGCCTCCCCTATTCATATTCCAGTCTATTATTCAAATCAATGCTTGGTTCTAGGGTAATTTGGACCCTAGCAACCAGATTGCTGAAATTGCAAACTGGCAGCTGTTGAATAAAACTGAATAAAATGCTTAATAACTCAAAAAACACAAATAATAAAAAAGGAATCTGATTGCAAATTGTATTTGAATATAACTCTATACATCAGTACTATCCAACTTCTGTAGTACAGAGCATTACATACTCTTCCTTTCTGTACTGGAGTGTTAAACACCTAGCACTGAGCTGGCAAACTATGGCACAACCAGGGAGCACATTGCAGATAGAGTATGGCACAAACATGGAGCACAGGGCAGGCAGAGTATGGCACACACAGAGAGCATATGGTAAGCAGAGTGTGACTCACATACTCCCTAAGATTAACAGTTCATACTGTACTACATACAGTGCTTGTGCCCCTTCAGCAGTTTGTATGAGATGTGAACAGGTAAACAATGTGGGAAGTTTCAGTCTGAGTTGTGAACAGTACAGGGATTTAGTGGTGAACAATACAGTAGATGTGTTACAGTTGTAAACAATGTTGTAAAAAAAAAAGAAAGAAAAAAATTTAATATTTTAATGTTTTTAAACGTTTTTAATAAATCAGGATTATGCTATGTACCTATTGTTTCCTTTCCTTGGAGCCTAACAGTGGCTGGTGGAGGAGAAGGAGAACACTGGGAACTATTAATACATGCGAGAAAAATATCATGGTCTTATAAATAGGCAATTCTACTAGATTTGGTGAAGTCACCAGAGAAAGGCAAATTCTACTCTACACAAATCTGGGATAAAAAGAAAAGGCTCTTTAAAGAGGAACTCACATTAGTGATTTGTTTGCCCTTTCAGCACAGGGTGTTGTGAGAACAATAGAAAATAGTACACTATATTCTGTTCCTGTTTTACTTTCTCTGTTTGCTTTAGGTGCTGTGCCATAAGAGAATATCACAAAAAAAAAATTACTAGCTATTTTGTTCTTTCTTTTTTACGACATTTTTGTGTGCAGCTGAAAGACTGAAAAAGAACGGCAGGGGAAAGACATTCTAAATGACTAATTATTCCTACATTTGTTACACTGTTATATATTACAGGTTTAAACAATGCAGAGGGAGTACAAGTGTGAACAACGCTGGATCTTAAAGTCTGAAATTGAGGTATTAACAGCGCAGAGGACAGTTCATCTCAGTACTGATACCTTTAAAAGTTTACACAAGGTAAGCAGTCACAGCAGACAGATTTGCTGACTCGTTCTGGAATCAGCCAATTAGAGCAGGTGAAATCTGTTCTTGACTCATAATTAAAATGAGTAATGTAAAAATAAATGATCAAATGTATAAACAGCCCTGAGGGAGAAAAAAAAACAAAACAACTTCTTGTGAAAAAGATTTATTAAATATCCACTACAGTTAAGTTGATATTTTATAATATTGAGAATCCCCCTTGAATTAGACGAGATTGTGCCGGCCTTTTCCCTGATAATTTATTGTTGCATGTATTGTGCTTTGATATTTTCGATTGCAGACTTGGCTTCCACTGTGGGTTTCTTATTTCAAACATTTTATATATAGCTTGAAGCGTTTGGACTTTAGCATCATTTCACAACGAAGCATCTTGTTATGGAGGAGGGGAAAGATTTAGAATTTGGATTGAAGCCTATGGGGATGAAGTGAACGATCACAATAGCAAACTCATTGTTCATTGCCCTGTCAACATCTATTGGAAAATCTGATTCTGTAAGCAGAAGTTGTCCTGTGTGACAAATCATTTTATAAATTTATGTGCCACAGGTTCCCAGAAGCTGGCCCTGTATGTACAATCAATTCTCAAATCAATATAAAATATGAAACCAAAGATGATTATTTGCACCTCCAAAATTCAGGAATGGATTTATATTATCAGCAGCCAGAGATCGTTATTTAACATCTCATTCTTTTATTTGGTAATGTCTTTTCTATATTCATCTCAGGTGCTTTTGGACGAACAATTTGCTTATTCAGTAATTGGGTTTTATCTGTCTGACTCGATCAAAAATGTTACTGGATGTAAATATGTGATATACTGCATAAGACATAGTTTCTGCATAAATAAGAATGTTAAATCTAAAAGGAGCTATTGACTTAATGTAATGACTACTTAAAGGGGTTGTTCACATTAGAGTTAACTTTTAGTAAGATGTAGAGAGTGATATTATGAGACTATTTGCATTTGGTTTTAATTTAAAAAAATTTTTTGTGGTTTTTGATTATTTAGTTCTCACTCAGCAGCTCACCTGTTTGCATTGTCAGCTGTCCAAATGACCCTAGCACTGCATTGATTTGAATAAAAGACTGGAATATAAATAGAAAAGGCCTGAATAGAAAGATGAGTAATAAAAAGTAGCCATAACAATACATTTGTAGTCTTACAGAGCATTTGTTTTTTTATATGGGGTCAGTGAAAGCTGGAAAGAGACAGAAGATTATAAGATTTATAAACTATAGAAAAAAATAATGAAAACCAATTGAAAAGTTGCTTTGAATTGGCCATTCTATAACATACTAAACGTTAAAGGGGAACCACAAAACACATTTCTGTTCTAAAACGTGGCTTATGGTTTATGGCACGTTGTATAAAAATCAGTAAAGTATATCAGATTGTAACATTCTGCCATGAAATGGGAGTCAGCTTGAACAAAACATGGCATTTTGGACCACAACAAGGATGAACTCATACAAGAGTGAATTTTCTGACCAAAAACAGGGCAGTATCCAGCCATAGGTCCAAATGAGCAATTCATGTGACACTCCAGATATATTATAGGGTTTTTTTTAGCAACATTAGGGTTACAGATGACTAAGGGAATATTTCCCTAAACACGTAAGGCGATCTTGTTACCCTAATCTATCCAGAGTGACCAGGGGTGATCCTGCCCATTTTTACGCCTGAGGCAGCCTCCATTGTGGAATGCAAGTTGTCTTGCTCCTGCTAAATATGACTTTGGAGAAGATCCATTTGATGAAGGACATTCCTACTCCTGATGTCAGCTGCAATAGGCCTGAAGAAAGTGAACCTATAAGGCGTACTGAGAGAATCAGAAAACTACCTACATGGACCAAGGACTTTGTGATGTGAATGCATAATGTTGCTTTAAGATACATACTGTTTATTATATTTGTCCAAATGCTTTCCTACTAATGGGGGAATGTGATGTTTATATAAATGCCCTGCGGGTGTCACTGTGCACATCACTTGTACTATGCATATACACAGTACTTTCAAATACAGAAGTAGGTTCAAACCATCAATGTAATATTTCTGTCCTCCAAAAGACAATCGCAACCAGGGTTCTCTCCTCCCCTCAAAAGTATTTTCAGAAGAATTTCCAAAGGAAAATGTTGCTGAGTGTACCTCAAAGGCAAAGGGGACAGAAAAACAAAAAAAACAAAATATAGTGTAGTAATTTGAAAAAATCAGATTTCACCCAACAGTGTGAGCTATTTCTTTCACTATCAGTGTATTAGTCATGCGCCCACAAGTGATTTTTTAATCATGTGCAGTTTACATTAGATATAATCTTCTATCACCATCAAACAGTGTGCACGTGTGATACAGACCCACACAGTAATGGGTCTGTATCCAGTTATACTCACAAACGTTTTAAATGTAGTTTGGCATTTATCTATAGCCCCAGACGTTCCGTCGGTTTCCCAATCTGGACAGATAATAAGAACGGCATGTGCGGAAAGTTTCTTAAAAGATATTTTAATAAATAATAATGCACTTACAAAAGGTTTCTTCTTAAAACTGCTTTAAAATATGGAATCGTCCTTTTTCAGGGTTAGATCCCTTGCGCAACTTGATGTGCGGCTTCGCCTCCAAGGTTGCGGTGTCGGTGCAGCGCTCTCCGAGTCTCTCTGTGCACGCTGTTCCTTCGCGTGTTCGCCGCCTCAGTGTATAATCCTGTATTCGATTCTACCTTGAGGTCGTGATGCCAACACAGCTCCTTCTCTGCGCATGTATCTCCTTTCCGCCGGTGTAGTACTTCTGATGCGTTTCGCCTCGAACTGGCTTCCTCATAGAAAAGTATACAATCCTTACCATGCTCGTTCTTTTACGTCCAGGGAATTCAAAAATGTCCAACTTTATTGAAAATGTCCACATATTAACCCATTTATCTTCTTAACGATGGGAATGAAAGATACATAGTTGCAAGACTTATCTCAAATTGTTTCAGTTAAAATAGGATAAGATAGTAACAGAAAAAATTGTAACAGAAAAAAAGGAAACAGTTATACTTTACGAATTTTATTCAGCAAATATACTAAGCATCGCTCAGGCTTTATATAATATACGTTTTTTTTTTGTACAGTCGAAAATCTAAAATCTGAGCTATGTTGAAAGATTATACAAAAAAATTATACTAGAAAAGCCCTTAGGTTAAAATCCACATTGAGGCCATTAGGGGATATTGTTTTTAGTCTGTGTATCCACCAACTTTCGCATCGGAGTGTACTATTTTCTAAATCTCCTCCCCTCCAATGTGGCTTCACCCTTTCTATACCGTACAAGTTAAGTCCTATTATTTGCCCATTATGTTTCTCTGCAAAGTGTTTAGAAACCAGATGTTTGTTGTATCCCTTTTTTATATTGTTTTTGTGTTCTCTAATGCGGTCCTTAATTTTTCTGTTCTGTTTTGCCTACATATTGAAGGCCACAGGGGCATTCGAGCACATAGATAACATCTGTTGTATCACATTTAATAAAATCTTGTATTTCAAATTTTTCTTTTGTTACTTTGCTAGCAAATGTTTTAGTTTTTTTTATATGTCTGCAAGCAATACACAAATTGCAGGGAAAAAAGCCTTTACAAATTTCCTTTGATACCCCATTTCTCTTTTTTCTATGTGCACATACAAGTTTTTGTTTTAGATTATGAGCTTTTTGGAAAATAATTTTTGGTTTCTTAGGTAATATGGTGTTTAAGGTTTTATCAAAGCTCAACACCCCCCAGTGTTTCTCTAGGATCGTCCTAATTTCTTTTGCTTTCGGATTGTATTGGGTCATAAAGCAAAATTCAAAGTTCGTATTTTCATTCTTTTGGGATTCTTTATCCTTATATAATAGCATTTCTTTTCTGTCTTCTTTTCTAACTGTCTACACAGTACTTTCTGTACAGCTTGAGAGTTATAGAGTTGGAAATTACTGATGTGTACTGGCTGCATGAGCCTGCTAATAAAGCACTGTTATACTCTACTAATTCTCGGCTATAAAAACACAACCTATACTGACATATATTTATTAAGTAGCATTCTAAAGACTTCCCATTTTTGTTCTGTGTTAAACGCAGTGAAAAGCATTTCCCACTTAATATATTGTATTGCAAAGATGCCCTTATACTTTCAAAGTTTGCACGCCTGAAATTTTGTGTTTTAGTTACTCCCTTAGAATTGCCTTTGCAACAGAATCTCAAATAAGACCATGTTATGATCACTATTCGCTAAATGCTCACCCACACAAATGCTAGGGATGAGTTAAGTATTATTAGTTATTACAAGATCAAAAAGAGAGTTATTCCTAGTAGATTCTTGAACAAGATGGAATAAAAAGTTGTCTCTTAGCATATTTACAAACCTACTGGCTTTATCTGTCTTGGCAACCCCATTACCCCAGTCAATGTCCGGATAATTTAAGTCACCCATAGTAATATAGCATACACCAATGATAATTTCCTTTGTATCCTTTTGTCCAGTCAAAATCTCTACCCAGAGAGATTCCACACCCTCACCAGTGCCAGCAATGGTTATTTCTTTAATGCATGGTTTTAATTCAGACTTTACATGAAAACACAGTCCTTTTTAATCCCTCTGTCCCTCCTAAAAAGGGTGTAACCATTTTAATTTACAGTCCAGTCACATGTTTCATCCCACCAGGTTTCAGTGATAACAATTATATCATAATTTTTAGAGCATGCAATTAATTCTAGGTCTCCCATTTTACCTGACAAACTCCATGCATTTCCCAGCATACAGCTGAGGTTATTGTTTTTAATTTTTAAATTTGCATTACTTAGTGGTGAATTATATGTTAAGTTAATATTATCCTGTTTTCCTTGTAACAGAGGAACCTCCTTAACTGGTAAACTGTATGCCCCCTCACTCCTGCCCCATGACCCCTTACTAACCCCACTACCCCCTCTACCCTAGCTTCCCCATAATTCTTTTTCTCACCCACCCCCCACTTGCCTAGTTTAAACACTCCTCCAACCTCTTGGCCATTCTTTCCCCTAGCACAGTGGACCCCCTTCCATTGAGGTGCAATCTGTCACAACTGTATAGGTTGTACCCCGAGGAAAAATCAGCCCAGTGCTCTAGGAACCCAAACCCTACCTTCCTACACACTTGATCCACTCATTTAGCTCCCTAAGTTTTGTCTGTTTTTTGCTCTAGAATAGAAATAAATACTAAATGGTTAATGGTCATTGTGAATGGAAGGCTTGTATATAATTTTCTCTAGAGTCAAAATTCTCTCCTTGTGTCAAGTTTTAATGCAAACTCAAACTCTTTTTTCCAATTCTATGCTTGGAAAATTGTCCACATTGTTTCAAAACAGTGAATTAAATAAGTAAAAAATATATATACATAAAATTTACATTTTGACAAATTGAAACCAAATGAATTCGTGCTTTCCTGTTATCTTTGTTCTCAGCAGGGAATGTAGAGACATGCATGCATCACTGTGTGTTTTGGCACTCGCTGTTTACTATGCAAAAACTATGCTTAGGACAAAATCATCTGCTTCAGTAAATAGGGTTGTGCTATAAAATAAATATTCACATTGTAGAATAAAAGTTAGATATATTTTCTGGTCAACCAGTTTAATTCTTGTTATTGTATTTCTATTAATATGTGACTCTAAATGCTTATATTGTTTGTACAAATAGAAACAGATAAAAATGTTGCATTTTCTTTTGTGAAAACAAATAAAAAATAAGTTACAAAAAAAAAGTTAGATATATTTTCTATCTCAGTATCAAGGAACTCAAATACAAGTTGCTTAGAAAGCAGAACACCCAAGTTTTTCATAATGTGTATTAATGCTTCTTTTGCAAGGCCTAGGGCAAATCGACTGCAATAATGGACTTGCTGTGTTTAAGGAAGCTTTAGTTGTTCCTCTAGGAGCTTTGCCGACACCTTCCTTTCAGAGAGCTCTGCACTTGTATTTTTAAGGGCATCTTGCATTAAAGTAAAAGTAATAAAAGACACAAGTGTTAGGGGCAAATTTATCAAATTCACATGAATGATTCGAAATTCAATCGAATTTTCAAAAAGATTTGAATTTTTAATGTTTTTGAAGACCACTTCAACCAACAAATTTTGAAAATTCGATCTAATTGAATGATTCAAATAATTTGAATAAAAATCTATTCCAATATTTGACAGTCGAACAACTTCCCCTTTAAATATTTATTTGACTGCCTAGTTTGCCAGTTTCAACCTACCAAATTGGTTTTCATTATTTTAGATCGAATGAAAAAATTTGATCAAATGGTTAATATTGTTCGAATCTTTCGATTTGAACAATTTTATCGTTCGATCGAATATTTCCTATTCGATCGTTCGACCAATCGAATAGCGGTAAAATCCTTCGAAGTCGATATTCGAATTCAAAGGATTTTTATTCCCATAAAATTCCCATGGTCGAATTCGAGGGTTTTTTAACCCTCAAATTCGCCCCTTAGTAAATCTGCCCCTTAGTGTAGTTGAGTAGCCATGATAATCACTGACCTTATAACATATTACGGCTTATGTATATCCACAAGTACACTTGTGATCCTTGTACTTTCTCTGCAGTTAGTTGAGCATAACTCCACATGAATTAATGTTACTTGCATCAAAATGTGCTCAAAAATATCTGGTGCAATATGCCCTGTTTGTGACAAAGCTCATGCACAGGTACAATAATTTTGGACATCACTTGATCGCATTGCCAGAATTCTGGAAAAACATTGTATTGTGGGAAAAACATTCCATTTTCCCCATAACCACTTTTTGGCCTTGCTTCCCCACTATCTTTCTTAGTGTTGGACTAGGATGCCAGGGGCCCACAAGAAAACTTTAGGCTGAGGCCCACTTTCCAAACTATTATACCTCAACTTCTTTATTCTCCCAGTCTCTACGTACTACACTCTATTCTTCCATTATTAAGCCTCTTTGTTCCCATAAAGAAATGAGGAATGACCACGAAACAGGCCAAATGGTTAGAAGCAAGAGGCCCACTGACACCTGGGCCCACTGGGAGTTTTTCTGGTATCCTGCTGGGCAAGTTTATTTTAGTGTTATTGGAACTGTTTGATAGCGCTTTTAAATTCTAAAATCACAAATGCCATTAAAGTTATTAAAACATTATAAAAAAGTACGAATGAAAGTAGCTGTTGAAATCATTTATGAGCCACAAATTTTTTGTGAATTAATAAAAATTGTATATGACAATGAACGTTTTGATCTCTGAATACCATTTCTGATATTTACAAGAAAAGGAAGGAGACTCCCATTATTTCTGTATGACCTTGACAGCTTTTACTTGCCATACTTTTGTGTTCGTAGAATTTATGGTTTTACACTTGACAAATTATGGATTAACTATATGAAAAATGTGTTAATTTGTGCTAAAAATTCAAAGAAAGGGAATTTTCGGAAATCAGCCCAAAAGAGGCTGATTTTTCCACAATCAAGTCTTGAAAAATCTGAATTAACAATTTCATTGATTTCATTGGGATCTCAAAATTCAAGTTTTAAAACCTTATATTTGAAAAACAAAATCACGATTGATTTATTTTCTGTGGTTTTCTCGATCAAGGAAAAACAAAATCTCATGTTTTAATAGATCTGTAACATTTTAATATCAATATTTCTATAAAGAACCACACTCAGATCTTACCTTATAATCTCACACAGCACTTAAAATATCCTCTCTAAAAATGTTCTGTCTAACTTTTTTTCCTTCTTGACCCTATGGCAATCCCACTTTATATCTTAAACTTTAAATGTATTATAATTCAATATCTTTTTTTTTCCGGATATTCAAGAAAATCACAGCAAAAACAACACAATCTTGAATAGTTGCAAATACACGTATTATAACTGGTATTTTAAAGATTTACCATTTGAAAGCATTTTGTACATTTGGCAGTTAAAAACCTGTCAAGCATCCATAGGAGCCAAAAGAAGGAGTATTTCCAACAATTTATCAATTTTATTTTATATCTATTTTTCATTGTAAATTAATGGAAAAATAAGAACAATTTTTAACTTAAGTAATGGTTGTGTTTAAGTATTTAAGCATGATTGTGATTAAACTCAATGGAGGAAGAAACTCTTCCTAGCAAGTCATCATTCTGTTTATTCTGTAGGTCGTTAACCTACAACAGAATTTTTTTTGGAAAACAATGTGAAATGAACATTAAATTAAACATTGGTCGCCTACAAGGTGGAAGTATGAAAGACATTTTTAGTAAAACCATTACCAAATGTGGGGTACTTAAATAATGTTGTTAATGCCATATTATCTGTATAACTTCTGCTTATTTAGCTTTAACCAGAAAAGGTAATTCTGCTTCCAAAAAGGTAAAAGTGGTAGCTGAGCAGTCCCTGACTATAATAACAGACAGAAGATGGTGTGGTTTTCAAGTGTATAAATGAATGTGCTGATGTCATCTTGCTAAGCCTTATTCCACAGAAGCCACTTGTGTGTTTTTATAATCAAATAATTAAAAGTGTTTTTACTTTGACTTCTACTTTTTTGTTTTGACTAACCCTAACCCAGACGGGTTATTTAAAATACCCTGGATTTATATCTGTACCTTGCACTACAATGGTGGGCTATTTGGCAACTGATATGTGTGGTGTTTACAAACTTGGGTAGCAGGGACACCCACATGCCTCCCCCAAGCTCATGAATAGCTAGCTACCAATCATTGGGGGCTCAAACCTTGCACCTTGCAAACTGCTTTCCGAAACAGAAAGACCTGGGTACATCTGCAATGCAAAGTGCAAACGTGAGGAGAAAAACACGGCAGTTTGCACCGTGCCCTGCACGTTGTAAATTGGGCGTCATTACAATGTACCAATATAGATGAATTCTAAAATTTCAAGGTTTTATAGTTAAGCTGTATATGAAATTGCTATTGAAAACATCTATCTGCCTTGCTGTTAATGTTCTATGCACTTCTGGTTCTGAGATGACAGGTACAGGAAGCCAAAACTAGCTACTTGAAGGAGAACTAACTTCTGCTCTAGTGCGTCTGAGCCAAACAAAACAAGGTAAACAAATACTGCTTTCAATGATACTTTAAATCCATTCCTTTGAAAATGTACAATTAATGTAAACTGGATATTTGCTTGCCATAACATGTTTCCCTTGTTAGACAAAAAACTGTTTCCCCTTTAATGTACCAGGACAGTTGCCTATAAGTTTAAAGCATCCATTTGCTTTGCTTCAGATAAGACTCTTTCCCTTCCCCTTTAATTGTTGGATCAACCACAGGCATTACAATCAACAGAGTAGTAATTATTAATGATCAAACAGAAGGGTAATTGATCCTGCTTTGTGTTGTGCGGTAGTGACTCTCATTCTTAGGGGATGTATATATAGAATTCCTGCAATACAGCAAGGTAGAGCTTCTGTTGTTTGCCAGGAAAGAAACAGAAATAGTGTCTTGAATAGTAGTAAATGGATTCCTACATGCAAGTATAAAAAATGCCAATAACTTTTTTTCCACTATTATACTTTGTTTTCAGGAACAAACAAACATTTTTTTTTTACTTTTGGTCCAATGTACCCAGTTTTAGTCATTCTATCATCTTCATCTGTCATCTCTGGTGAGGAGTAAAAAGATGATACGTAGATCACAAACAGATGCTGTGTTAGTTTGGCTCATGAGTGTGAGAGTGTCGTAAAAGAAGTCTTACTTATAGAATTGTTAAGCTTTAAAGGGATTTGCACCTTTGAGAGTGAGAGTTAACTTTTAGCATGGTATAGAACAGTGATCCCCAACCAGTAGCTCGCGAGCAACATATTGCTCTCCAACCCCTTGGATGTTGCTCCCAGTGGCCTCAAAGCAGGTGCTTATTTTTGAATTCCAGGCTTGAAAGCAAGTTTTGGTTGTATAAAAAACAGATGTCCTGCCAAACATTCTCACCTGTAGGCTGCCAGTCCATATAGGGGTTACCAAAAAGCCAATCAGAGCTCTTATTTGACATCCACATGGACTTTTTCATGTTTGTGTTGCTCTCCAATAGTGATGGGCGAATTTATTCGCCAGGGGCGAATTCCCGCGATTCGCGAAACTGCAGGAAAAATTCGCCGTCAAAAATTCGCCGCCCAAAACGAGTCGCGCGTCGTTTTTGACGCGACGCACCGAAAACGACGCGACGCGCACCGAAAACGACGCGACACGTGACTCGTTTCACGAATTGGCGAAAAAATTTTCGCCGACGCGAAACGCGGCCGTTTCGCCCATCACTACTCTACAACTCTTTTTTAAATTGAAATGTGGCTCACGAGCAAAAAAGGTTGGGCACCACTGGTATAGAACATGATATTCTGAGACAATCTCCAATTGGTTTTATCATATGTAGTTTTTGAGTTACTTAGCTTTTTGTTCAGCAGTTATCCAGCTTGCAATTTCAGCAATATGGATCCTATAGTCTAAATTACCCTAACAATCATGTATTACTTTGTATGAGAGACTGGAATATGAATAGGAGAGGCCTAAATAGAAATACATGTTAATAATAATAAATAAAAAGATGAGTAAGCAAGTAGCAATAACAAACATTGTATGGGCTTACAGAGCATTTGTTTTTAGACGGGGTAAGCAAGTTATAAGAAGGAGGCACATAATTCAAGGACTATGCAAAAGAAAAACTGAAGGCCAATTGAAAAGATGCTTAGAATTAGCCATTCTATAACATACTAAAAGTTAACTAGAAGGTGCACCACCCCTTTAAGTATCCATATCATTAGCTGATCTTGCTTGACATATTCAATAGGAACTGGCACAAAGCAAGAAGAACTTTTACCATAAGTGGTAAACAAGGCTGCACTGTTATTTATTTTAGCTCTGCTTCATGTCTACAAGAGTAATCTCAGATAATCGCCCACAATTACTTGTATTGCAGATTTCTTCCTGTTCATTGCTGCCACTGTTTGCTCAATTAGGCCATTAGCAGGTTTGCTTACAGCCTCCCAGATGCTACCTTGCAAACACATCTCTAAACACTCCAAGACTGTGATATTGACATGTGTACAACTAGAAGTATAAATATATAGCTGAGTGGGATGGAGAATGTGTTGTTTCATCTGTGCAGGGGTAAGAGGATTATAATGATGCCTTATGTGTAATTGCCTGTTCAGGTTCTCCATCATTATGCAGGAGGTGGATAGGATATGAGCAGAATAGAACAGGGATTTGAGGATTAATGGAGAGGGACAATAATGTGCAGATTGTTTTGAAAACCACTGTGTTAAGTATGAATAAAATAAATTATAATAAAAGTTTTTAAGGTGTTATTTAAAGAGTTCAGCATTATTTTGTATAAATGCTTGCATTTTTACTCTTGAACATTTTAGTCAAACAGTATAATTTCTACTTCTCCATAATAATCCTAAATCTGTACCTCCCAACTGTCCCATTTTTTAGAGGGACAGCCCCTCTTTTGACAGCTCAGCCTGCAGTGCCTCATTTGTACAGGAAAGTCCCCTTTTTCTCTCTCCGCTAAACAGCCGGAAAAAGAAACAAAGTTTGTAACTTAATTAGCTTTTGGCAGAGAGCCCAAAACAGTCACAGCAGGAGATAAGCTACTTTTGTAACAATTTCAAATAAGTAATTGTAACAATATAAGATAACAGGTCCCTTAGGAAAAAATAGACTCACAGCTTAAAGGGTAATTCAACTTCATCATAACCTTCATTAGCAAAACTGTAATAACTGAAAAAATACAGAAATATGTTCAAATGTTCATAACCTTCCAAATTTTGTAAAATGAACATGGTAATTATGGGGTGTGGCCACAAAAATGGGCATGGTCAAAAAATGTCGCCGTGCTTAGTGCACCAACGTTTTTGTCCCTCTTTCTATTTACAAAATGTTGGGAGGTATGCTAAATCCTATGAAGAATTGGGGGCAGATTTACTAAGGGTCGAATTCGACCATTGAATTTTTATCGAATTTATCCCTTTGAATTCGATATTCGAATTCGAAGGGTTTTAACGATATTCGATTGATCGATCAATAAAAGCGTTTGAATGGAACTATTCAAACGATTTTAAACATTCGATCGAATTTTTTTTATTTGATCAAAAAAACTTGCCAAATTTCTATGGGAGCTTCCCGTAGGGATTTATAGCAATTCGGTAGGTTTAATCTGGCAAAGTAGGCAATCAAATTAAAATTTAAAGGGCAAGTACTTCGACCATTGAATAGATTTTTATTCGATCTATTAGAATCAATTGATTCGATCGAATTTTTTAAATTCGATGGTCGAAGTGGCAAAAAAAAACTATTCAGAAATTCGAATTCAAATTTTTTTTTTAAATTTGATCGAATTTCAAATCATTCACACGAATTTAGTAAATCTGCCCCTTGGTGTAGGACCAGAGAAAGATTACATTGGACATATATATAAATATATTCAGATTAAGTTAATTTCACATACCTGCAAAGTGTGATCATTTGATTCTCAGAAGACTGTATTGGTGATCAAGCTAGGCGGAATTCGATAACCAGCTAGAAATGTATATATGGGATATAATTTAGCCTGTGAGTCAGTAAAGACAGATAATTGCCCTATAATTATGTGAATCAGGTGTACATAGACTACAGAAAAATCACACCCTTTCACATAAAAACACCCACTTAAATATGTGGGGATTTGGGATTTTGCCCCCTCTTTTTTGTACTACCCACAAAACAAAATTATCTGTTACCAGAAATGCAACCCCTCAAAAGAAATGATTGTAAAATTGCTCAGACAGCTCTTCTACACACTTTTGATAATTAATTTTGTGGGAAAAGCAATGTCTTGTGACATTGCTCTGCTTGGAAATTGAAGTTAGTAAGCAGAAACAAGTAATCTCAAGTCAGTTCTAAGCAAGATGTTGCTTTTCTCATGAAATTAATTTTCTGTTGGCCACTTGACCGACACTATAAAACTAGAAAAAATCAATTTCACATTTTTTTTGAGGTTTTACATTTACTTAAATTATAAAATTGCTAAATTACTGGAAGATCTGTCAGTGCTAAGAACCAAATGACTATATCATAAGCATATTTTCCCTATAAAATAAGCAAGCATTCTCTATGTTGATGGTAAGATATGTTCCTAGGCAGAAAATATAGTTTTTTATTAAAAAGGAATTTCCAGTTAACCTGCAGCTTATCTGCAGACTCTTGTGAAAAGGCTTGTAACTCCTTACTATGCATACCTTTGAATTTGCCTACAGAGCTAGGAAATAAGTGTAAGGGTTGTGTACCAGAGGAATACACAAAAGTCTTCCAAGTCTGCAAGCCAATTGTGATGCTGAACAGAAAGATAACAGACCGATCAAGATTCCCTATTGAGCAGCAGCCTCATTTCATATGGGATTTATCACATTGTATGCTGGAGTACTGAGATATGCACACAAAAAAAGTCAAATCTTCCAATAGAAAACGCTTACTGTAACATTTCATCTGTTAAGCTTGAAAAGAAAAAATGTAAATATTGATTTCAGTGAACTCTTCTTGGAGGCATGAAGACTTTTCTGTCTGATCTGACCATATTTATTATAAAAAAAGAAAAAGGACTATAATAAATAAAAGAATAAAAAAAAGTGATGTAGATTTAAGAAATAGAAACGCTAGGAATTTACAAGCAAATTTTCAAGCAATTTACTTTAGATTTGACATGTATTTTTTCATGTTCTGGCTGCTACTTCAATTGTAAAAATGTAGTGGAGAAATGAGCATATAAAACACGAGGCTGCAGGTCACATAACTCCAAGGTGACTACTAAACTTCAGTCCATGACAGTACATGCATCAGTAGTGTAGGGTCCCATAGGGTTATAATGGCTTTATGGCTTTAGATTCCTACACTTCCTGATCTCTCTAGATGCTGGGTAGATGCCCATGTATCTAGTGGCTAGTCTTCATAATCCACATATTGGACTATAGGCCTATGACCACTTCCTGCCACACTTTAAATGGATACTGTCATGGGAAAACATATTTTTTGAAAACGTATCAGTTAATAGTGCTACTCCAACAGACTTCTGCATTGATTCATTTCTCAAAAGAACAAACAGAGTTTTTTATATTCAATTTTGAAATCTGACATGGGGCTAGCTAGACATATTGTCAGTTTCCCGGCTGCCCCAGTCATGTGACTTGTGCCTGCACTTTAGGATGGTACTACTTTCTGGCAGGCTGTTATTTCTCCTACTAATATACTGTAACTGAATCAGTCTCAGTGGGACTTGGCTTTTACTATTGAGTGCTGTTCTTAGATCTACCAGAGAGCTGTTATCTTGTGTTACAGAGCTGCTATCTGGTTACCTTCCCATTGTTATATATCACTCCAACCTGCAGTACTGCAGTAAAGAGTGACTGACATTTAGCAGAGCACAAGTCACATGACTGGATGAAGCTGGGAAATTGACAATATGTCTAGCCCCATAAGAAGTTTTATTACATTGACTGCGCATTGGCGCAAGCTGTAAAATTTGCAAACTCTCTTCCACTGTCGGAAGTGGTCGGTAAAACAGTTTCCAGTTTCGCAAAAGCTATATTAAATTCGAATTGTTCGCACAGAGGCATAACTTTTCGCATTGCGAATAGTTTTTGCCTTACCGACTTATATTACATTCCCCTGTAAATGTGCAAATCATTTTTAAATACCTTATAATTATTAAGAAAATGTCATGATCCTTCTACAGGGTACAAGACCATATCAGAGGCTTTGCTGCAATAGGAGAATCGTTCCACAGATTTTTAAGATGTTGAATGCAATGATATTCTCAGCCATTTTCAATTGGCACTCTTAAATTTGAAATAAATACTTGTGCTTGTTAGACCCACATTTGGGTCATTTTCTGTTGATTGCTAGCCTACAAGTTTCTTAGGATTAGCCATTATATAACATACTAAAAGTAAAAATTTAGGTAAACCATACCTGTATGTGTGCCCTTGGTTTGTGTGTGTCCTGGGTACTTAAGGGCAAATTCACTAAAGCACGAAGCATCTAACGCTAGCGCTAATTCGCAAGCGTGACGTCATTTCGTAACTTTGCAAATTCACTAACACCGACTCTGGCGTCTAACGCTAGCGAAGTAGATAGACTAGCACAACTTCGTACCCTAATGCCAGTCGAAGTTGCGCACGGATGAAGGATTGTAATTACGCTAATTCACTAAGATGATCATTTTACTGAACGTTACCACTTATGCTAGACGTTACTTCACCAGGTCAGACCTGGCGAAGTTCAATACAATACATAGGAGTCACAAAAAAACGCTGGTGTGTTTTACCTTTTTAGGGTGATAGTCTGAAAAAGAGTGAAATTTTTTTTGGGGGGTTACCCTCCTTACCCCCTACATTTCCTAACATATGGCAACTTAACTATACAGGGGGCACATGTTTAGGGCAATAGGAAAACTTTATTTTATTTATTAAAGGTTTCCTGGGCTTGTGTAGTGTAATGTAGTGGCTGTAACATATACTTCTATTATACTTTGAAATTTGCACCGTATGCAAATTAGGCATCGCTAGCGTAAATGCGCTTTGCCTGGCGAAGTAACACTAGCGCAAGTACGCTAGCGTTCTCCGAGCATAACTTTGCACTTTAATGAATTTATGTAGCTCCTGCGAAAATTCGCCTGGGCGAAGTGCGGCGAACGTTCGCAAAGGCAACTATAGCGCATTTTCACACTTAGTGAATTTGCCCCTTAGTAGTTAAAATGCCAGCTTTCTATTTTGGATTATGCAATGGTACATACTGCTAGAAAAGTACATTTTATGAAAATGGTTTATTTAGATAAAGCAAGGTTTTACATATGGCTTCTTTTATGAAATATCTTTCCATTGTTTGTGGGTATAGTTTTCCTTTAAAGAGGTAGTATCTTTAAGTTAACTTTTTAGTATGTTATAGAATGGCTCTCTCCTAAAGCCCCCAGGGGCTTCAGAGATTGGAGAAAGAAACCTGTATTGTATCGCAAGATCAGAGAAGTCAACAAGATGCAAGGAGCAAGTAAAGCTTAAAGATGGGGGTAGTTCACCTCTGAGTTAAATTTTAGTATGATGTAAAGAGGGATAATCTGAGACAATTTGCAATTGGTTGTCATTTTTTATTATTTGTGTTTTTTTAGTTCTTTATTTTATAATCCAGCAGTTCTCCAGATTGTAATTTACAATCTGGTAGGTAGGGTCCAAATTACCCTAGCAACCATGACTTGATTTGAATAAGAGACTGGAATTTAAATAAAAGAGAACCTGACTAGATGTGTAATAAAAAAAAATAAGTAACCGTAGCCTATAGATGTGTAGCCTTACACAGCTTCTGTTCTGAGTCAGAAGAAAGGAAATCATGAAAAACCTCTAAAAAATGAAGACCAATTGATAAATTGCTTAGAATTGGCCATTCTCGTCTCTAAAACCAGATTACCTATATAAAAAGCCCAGTTGCATAGGTGCATAGATTTCAGTAAAATTTAAATTTTACATATCCTGATTTTAAGTTTTCCCTTATTTCACACCAGTCTTGTTGCAGTCCCATCAATATATAAAACATGATGCATTTTCCTGATTTTAAATTCTCCCTGATTTTACACCATTTTATTCTAGTCCCTTAAAAAGATGCAAATTGTGGGTTTCTACTGTATTTCCATTTTCAGAATACTAAACATGATTTCAAATGTCTCATAGCAGTTTAATGAACTTGTCTGATTCCAAAGAAATCGACAGGGACCAATGAAGGCTTCAAAGTATTCAAGTACCTCAAGACATTCATGGGCATTCATGTATCTTCCGCTACAGAGTCATCTGCTTGCAGAGATACCACAGGCAAGAAATGGTTGGTTACAGTCGAGTTAATGTGAAATACTGCAAAATAAGGAAATGCACGTATTTGTTTTTCAAGCCACTCGGCAGATTTTATTTAAAGCCTTTCCCATGCTTTGTAAGAACACTTCTTCCCATTCGCTCATCTGAGAATAGAATTAGCTGCGCTGCTGTTTTCTGGCTTCACAGAGCACTTCTATGCAAGCATTTAACACGCTATTAAATTCTAGGGCATGCTGTCTGTACTTTAGGTAATTTGATTCTGAGTGATGTTTGTGTCCTTACTAAGTATTTTTTAAGTCGGCAATAGTATTATTAGCAGAGCTGTTTAACAAGGTAGCACGAGAAGATTTGGAAATGTTCTCTCTAGACTAAATCACCAAGCAATTAATCCGAAACACAAGCACAATAGTATTGATTTACCTTGCCTCAACAGTGTGTCAGAATAAGTGTTATTTTCATAAGTGGTAAATAGAATATGATATTTGGGCCATACTTGTACCATCAATAAAAGTCTAATAAATTGATATAATATCAGCAAGTCGATATGCTTTTCTTTGCCTCTCCAAATAGTATGTTTTGCGAGCAGAATAGCTAAATCCTTTTGATCATTTGGAAGGCCATCAGAGAGCTGTATGCCATAGACTGACCTCCCTGTGAAATGACCTGTCCTATGGGAATGTGCAAATTCTAGGAGAGGTTGGTACTGTACATTGCTATGGCTCATCCAACTACACACACCATAGTGCTACCACTATTATGGTATTCATCTCTACTCTTCCCATGGTCAATATTCTGATTACCTGGGACCTGTTATCCAGACTGCTTGGAATCTGAGTTTTTCTGGACAAGGTGTCTTTCCATAATTTGGCTCTCCAAACTTTGTCTTCTAAAAATCATGTAAACATGAAATAAACCCAATGGATTGTTTTGCCTCCAATAAAGATGAACTAAATCTTAGTTGGGATCAAGTACTGTACAAAGTACTGTGTTATTATTACAGAGAAAAGGGAAACCATTTTTAATAATTTGGTTTCAACTGAGTCTATGAAAGGTGGCCTTCCCATAATTCTGAGCTTTCTGGATAACGAGTTTCCAGATACCTAAGATAAAACAATTATTTATCATTGGAACCATAGCAGTAGCAGCTTCCATAACTGCGTTAATGGTGATATAATACATGACCTCCCTTGCAATGTGCCAGGAATGCATCAGATTACATAAATACCAAGACCAACTACGCAAAACCAATCATATGTGCATGGTCAGCAATCTAGTTTACCATTGTGGTAGTTAAAGTTTATGTTTAGCATTATGAGAGGAGTTTGATTATATATTTGGAAGTTTATAGAGGGAAGAGTAAGATGCCTAGTACTGTGTTAGAGATGTGTGTAAGGCATCTGATGGCTTTGTGAAGAAGTGGATGAAGTGTGTGGTGCTGTGGGAGAGGGCTTAAAGAGAGACATTAGTGATATAACTTGTGCTTTGAATTATGTACTGTGGGAGGCAGGCATAAATATGATAGCTGGAGCTATTATTGAGGTGTAAGTAAAATGCTTGGTGATATGATGATAGTATGAGTGTGATACCTTGTGCTGTTAAGGAAGTGTGAGTAGCCTGGTGGCATGAGGGAGCTATATATGAGGAAGGTGTCTGGTGAGGGAGAAGTAATTGTGATACCTGATGGTCTGCAGGAGTTTTGGGTCATATGTTTGGTACTGTGATAGAGGTGCAGTGATTGACTTGGTGCAGTGAGGCAGAAGTAACTGAGATGTCTGGTGTTCTGCAGGAGGTATGAGACAAATGTTTGATACTATGATAGAGGTGCTGTGATAGACCTGGTCAGTGAGGAAGAATTAATTGAGATACCTGGTTTTCTGCAGGAGGTATGAGTCAAATGTTTGGTACTGTGATAGAGGTGCAGTGATTGACCTGCAACTAAACTGGTTAGAGGAATGGAAGACTTAAATTATGAGGGTAGTCTGTCACGGTTGGGGTTGTTTTCTCATTGTAGACACATAGTGGGGGATCTTTTTATCCATAAAGAGGGTCACCATACCATAGGCCATGCCTTCAGACAAGAGGAAAAGAACTTTTATTTGAAGCAGCGTAGGTGTTTTTTTTCAGTGAGGACAGTGAGGTTTTGGAATGCACTGCCGGTTGATGTTGTGATGGCTCATTCTGTTGATGCTTTTGGATGATTTCTTGGACAGACATAATATGAAAGGCTATTGTGATACTAAACTCTATAGTTAGTATAGCTATGGGCATATATAATTTATGTGAAAGTATGGGGGGTGTATGGATGCTGGGTTTTCATTTGGAGGGGTTGAACTTGATGGACTTTCATACGTCAGCCTAAAGAGACCTGAATCCAGCTGACTTTTTTGCCATGTCCACCGCATGTCCTGTTATGCCCTGCCATGTCCTGTTGCCCCCCCCCCCCACTGGGTGTATAAATAGATGTGACTCCCAAAAAATTCAGTATCAGTGGGAGTGAGGGAGATGTGACTAAAATGCCTATGGTATTAATCAAATGTGAATAAGTGTAAATTGTCTACTAGGGTTCTTTTTATACCCATGACTTAATATTTTGACACAAATTGTCAGTTATGGAAAACAAAATACAATATCCCATGTACAAACTTTCTCTGCTTTCAAATACAGTATATCTAGATTTGTATCTTTACAATATCGTCTACAATCTAGATCGGAGTCATTTAAGTTACTTTTATGACCTGTTCTCAGATTACTCTAGAACTCATTGAGACCTGATTCATTTTGTAGATATGCAAAAATAATGAAATTAATCATAATATTTGTTGAGCAATAAATCCTAGCTGCTTAGAAAATAGGACAAGCTAGCCCCTGTGAAATATAAATTTCAGATCACGTCTTATTTTAATCATCTTTCTACATAAATACATCTCAAATGAAATGTATGTAATAACAAATGAAAAATAATAAACTAGACGTGTTACTTATCTCATTAAAGCCGTTGAGGATAGTAATATATTCAAATGCACTGTGACAGGCCTTTCTAGCTTCAGTTCCTGTTTTTGTGCTGTATTTTTAACTCCAGTAAAGCAAACTATGGGAATATGGTATGGTATTTTTTTTTTTGCCCACAGCAGAATTAGCTGTGTAGTGTTGGTCTGTACTTTTGGCTGTAGATCTCTTTCTTTAAGCTAATACACAAGCACCATAGGTAACCTGTTAATGCATGATATTTAGTGAGGTCCTAGTGAGCCTTTCAAATCCCATAATTGAAGCTCCATGTCTGATTGGTCCAATGATCTGTTTCCATATACTAAACATTAGCCAGGCATTGTGTACAGCAGGAATAAAGTTCAGAGAAAGGGAGCACATACTCACACCTGGAAACCTGTGCAGGTGCTGACACGTAGGTGAGCCACCGGTCAAGGCTTGTTCATGCGAAGTTTGTAAAATGAGTTTAACGGAGCACTCAGCAGGTTAGTTGAAATTCAAAATATTCTTTTATTGAAAAACATTAAAAGTCACTGGACATGAATGTGACTAAACCCCACGCTTGACGCGTTTCGTGGCATCACGCCACTTACTCAGAAGCATGGAGACTCAGAGCTCCCCCCTCCGCTTATAAATGCTTAGAGACCACCCATAACCACAAAACCACCCATAAAAACATTAACCCTTTAGGTATAGCACTCCGTGACACAACGTAAGTGAAACATAATAAATGAAACATATAAGATAAAAACATTAGTACAAGAATATTGATACAAAGAGTTCATTGATACAAAATTCATTCAAAAGTATCAACTTCTGTAGATACAATTGCAACATTGAGGCAACCACGTATAGATAAACGTGGTTATGGGTACATAATAGGAGAAAATTGCAACCCAACAATAAGCCAAAAATAGTATATAATAATAAGTATATTAAAAAAATTCATATAATAAATAATTTAATTTAATTTAATTAGATTCAATTTAATCAATTTAGATTTACTCTTTTTAATGGCAGTAGCAAGCTAACTCCCACTGTCTATTCAATCCCCCAAGGTTTTCTATAGTTTTTAATTTATATATCCAAAAAGCCTCTAATCTGTTTAGTTTGGAATCAAAATCTCCTTTTCTTATATCACGGCACGGTCTATCTATAGCTTGAAAAGAGACTTCAATAGCTCCATCATGTACTTCTATGATATGTTTAGCTATAGCAGATTTTCTGTCAAGTCGATCTAAGGCCGATATATGCTCTAGGGCCCGGGTACCAATCATTCTAATAGTTTTCCCTATATATTGGGCCCTGCATACACAAGAGGCCAAATACACGACCCCTTTAGAAGTGCAATTGAAGTATTGTTTAATGGGGAAAATAACGCCTGTAACTGTACTTTTGAATGATTTGGACACGTTAATCAATGAACAAGCTTTACATCTGTTCCGACCACATTTGTAGTTACCTTTATATTTATTCCAGACATCTTTTTTCTGTACTTTAGTAGTATATAGGCTCTTAGAAACATGGGCTGCCACATTCTTGCCCCTTTTAAATACGAAAGATGGTTTATCTTCCAGAATATTTTTCAGGATAGGATCCTGAAGCAGAACTTTCCAGTATTTTTTGACACTTTTCTGAATTATATGGACACCACGATTATAAGTCGTACAAAAACGGACTTTGGATGGTGTTCTACTTGTATTACCTGTCACTTTTGTTAGGGAGGTATCTTTCTTTGAAGACTTACAATTTTGTTCAAGCAAAAAGTCTGAGGAGGCTGCCCTTTCATAAGCTGTTTTGATAGCTGCAGAGTCATAGCCTCTTTCACTGAATCTATCCCACAGTAATATGGCTTGTCTATTAAAGGCATCCCAGGAGGAACTTGCTTGAACAAAATTGTAACAAGAATATGTGTTCACCAGTTATCGCATCCGCTGAATAATAACGCTACGTACACATTAACGCCTGGTTTACTAAACAGCGAAATGTGTGAAAGACAAAATTAATGCCAGAATATTCTCAACATTTTACCTCCATCTATAGAGTGGCTTTAACTTATTTTTTGTCCAGAAAAATCTCAATGGGAGTTTAATTCTCATTAAACTGTGCATTTAAATGATACAAAGAAATAACTGGTATGATTTCTTGTTCATATGATTCTATTGGCAGAAGGGTGTGTGAGTGGATGGATGAAGTATGGGTTTATATGATACATACATGTTTCATTGGTGTTACCCCTGGATGGTAAAATCATCAGTCAATAAAGTTTATGACTTTTGAAGATGCATTTCTGACCATAAATGTCACGGTAAAAATTGCCATAATTAACGCCATTATTATCGCCATAAAACAAGACTATTTTCTGGAATAAATATTTGCAAACGTAATTTGTCGCCAGAAAATTCACAGCTAAAATTACAGCTAATGTAAGCTGGTTACAAGTTACCGCAAGTGATCGCAATGATTTCTGAGCGTATTGCTGTTTAGTAAACGTAGTCGCTGCGAATATTCTGGGGTAAAAATATTCTCAGCGATAACATGATGAAACTTAAATTCAAATTTATCACACTTTAGAAAACGGACCCCTATGAATGCAAAAAATACTGAATTAGATTTTGAATTTGACCAAACGTTACCACATTTAATAGTCCTGAGTGTCTAGTCATTCCCAATCCAAGCCCTTAAAATCATATTACGTTAAAGCAATGAACTCAACTCAACATGAATTTTACTCAAAATAAATTTGTATTTTGTTCAGATAATGCAAATAGTGCACATTTAGAGGCCCAGTCCAAATTTAGTGTTTGGTATTAGAGCTTTTCGTAACCACAATTAAACAAATTAAAAACAAAAAAAAAACAAATGCCATGCAATTATTAAAAGATCCAAAAGTACAAAGGGTAAAAACACTGAACAATACAAGTTTTTTTCTGACAATTACTAGCAAAAAGTCTGAACAGTTAAAAAAAAGTCCACTTGGATCAATGCAGCTTCTATCGACTTCTATTATACCTCGACTGCTTTAACTTGGCAAACTTTTTCGTGGTTTTTACACTTAATAAAGCTCAATTTTTTTAAGTTGTAGAGTCATTTTTAAAATAAATTTTTTTTACAGAAAAAATAATGATTTGTAAAAAACATAGAAATCCAAATGTTAGTAAATAAACCCATTAGTATTCAATATAGATTTAAAAATATTTGAGTGAAGAGGGTCAGTTTCTGTCCACATCCAAAAATTAGAGTTTGGAATTACATAACAGGTATGAGATCCGTTAACTGGAAACCCATTATATAGAAAGCTCTGAATTACAGAAAGGGACTCTCCCATAGACTCCATTTTATCCAAATAATCCAAAGTTTAAAAATTATTAAATTTTTCTCTGTACTAATTAAACAGTATCTTTTACTTGATCCTGGTTAAGATTTAATTAATCCTTGCTGAAAGCAAAACCAGCCTATTGGGTTTATTTCATGTTTACATGATTTTCTAGTTGTTTTAAGGTATGAAGAGTGAAATTAAAGAAAGATTGGTTACCCGGAAAACCCAGGTCCCAAGCATTCTGGATAATAGGTCCTGCACCTGTTTCTGTTTTTTGGAAAGATGTTGATTATCTTAAGAAATCATTTTGCTTCAAACCCCTGTTGCAGCCAACAATTTTGTTTGAGAACTAACCACTTGTGATATGTGATATATATATATATATATATATATATATATATATATATATATATATATATATACAGATATATTTGTATATATGCTCTGATTATAACTGATGACATCAATAGTTATTGTTTATAAGGATATTATATACAGGATATTAATGGCATTTTTACTTTAATGGCACGTGGTATACATTATAACAGCATATATGCCCATTGACTGTGCATTCCTTTTCCCATATTCATAATTTTAAGCACAAATGCCTATATCATCAAATAAAAACTATGACCAACCATGATGTACTATACAGATCACAGTAAATAATGTATTGGTTGCTAGGAAGCAACAACTATTCTCAATACTCGTAGCACATTCTTATAACATCCCCGACTAAGATCAGAGGGAATAATAAATTAAATTTTTTATGAATCATTACAGGTACATCATAATGAATATTTCACACCTAGCAAACTTCTAATGAAAATGTCATTTTGGTACAAAATTTGCCTGACATACTATTAATCATGTTGCTATTAAAGAAGAAAACAATAAAGGAAATTGATTTTTTAATTAGGCCCAGCAATATATTAAATTAAAGATTATTCCAAAACAGTTATCATAGAAATGTTACTTTCTCCCTAGTCTCGGAGGAGCACCGTAGTCAAAACAATCAGCGATTACCAAGTGTGCATTTGTACAAATGGTATTGCAGTAATCGTTCTAAATTCAGCTCCTTCAGAGGAACATGGTTTAAAATATATTATTAAAGAGAACTGTCTATTTAAATGGATGCAATAGGCATTCTGTGTTAACTATTAGGTTAAAGGCTCCCTTTAGTAAAATTAACAATGGTGCGATTACAGCAAGACAAATGGCTTTGTGATGTGTTCGCTCGTAGTTACAATATCTCATTTAAAGATTTATACTTAAATAATGATTGTCCCCATATAAATATAATTTCTAATAAGGATATAAGGTAAAATAGGCACAGCAGGCAAAGCCTCATCATATCTAAACCCCCTGAAAAGGCAAGTTCCCAAAATCTGCATCTGATCACATGCAAACTACCAAAAACTGCCCAGTTTCAGGCAATTTATCAAAAGCTGCATTTTGGAGGTGTGTTGAGTATTTTTCCAACTTAGAATAGATAAATTGGATATTTTTCTAGTACAATGGTTAGCACTACTGCCATGCAGCTTTGGGGTCATGGGTTCAATCTCAGCCAATGCACCATCTGCAGGGAGTATGTTCTCCCTGTGAGTGAATGCATTACAACTGAGTTATCCAGTTTCCTCCCACACTCCAAAAAAATACATAGAGGTTATTTGGCTCCTGATGAAATTGTATACAAAGCTCCACTGGGGCAGAGATGGATGTGAATGATGTATAACCTCTGTATCGCATATGTGCATAAGCTACAAATTGACCAACCTTTCAGCCAATGATTTTAAGGAATATCTATAAATTTGTGTCATGCAATTAAGAACTAAGACATGTGCTAGCACAAGCATTTAAACTGCCAAAAAATAGCTTTTCCTATTATATGGTCTCCTTCCATGCGCTGAACACAAACCTTACAAGTGGGAGTTACCCACTTGGTGTGGTTGATGTTTGTAAACCGTTACCTTCGCATTTACCCCTGATGGATGAGTCAGATTTACATAACCAATAGCCCTGTCTGTGCTTTTGTGTTGATATCATGAAAATTGTTCACTTTTGGGGCTATTAAAAGCCCAAGCAGTTATATAAAAACAAATGTCTCACTTCAAAGGCACCATGTTATGACAACCCTTCCCTCGAGTCTGCATCTACTTGTCCTTACATATAAACTTGAAAGTAAACATGCTGCAAATGCTGAAAAGTTGGCTTCTTGGTGCCTTATGTAGTTTATTACACATCACCCTATATTCTAAAAAAATGTTTGCCTTTGAATAACTAGTTAACTCACTGTTGCCATGACATGTAATGACTTTGGTTTACCTTACCATATACATTTTTGCAGAGATGACCTCATGTTGTAAGTTAATTCAAGTGTAGAATCTGCTGTTTTCAGTTGCAGTCTGGCATATGGGATAACAATAGTCTGGCATATGGGATATGTCACTGCTTTGGTCCTCAGTTGTGGAAGCAAGCAAGACCATCCTTACAGATTACAATACGTACAATATAACAATTGAGTTAATTGAAATAGGGCTTCTGCATGTGAGCCTGGAATAGGTGGAAAGGTTTACATACTAACTATGATACTTAAGAAACTTTTGCCTATGTTAGAGAAGCTTAGAAGCCACAGTTATTGAATTGGTGACCAGAAACCATTGCACCATGTTGTCACATAGTTATGGCAAAAACGCTGCACTTTTCTATCAGTTTAGAGTTAAATAGTCTGTCTTATGCATTTTTAGGTCAACTGTGCTAGTTGCTAAATAGTGAATTTCAAGCGATTTCACAAAAATTTTTAGAAATTCGAACATTTTCATGAAAAATAATGAAAATCGGAAATTGACGGAGAATTTTCACGGGCAATTCGTTAATTTATTTGCCGGTGACGAATTGTGGGAATTCTCTGCTAATTGGAGCTAGGCGAATAAATTCACCCATCACTACTGGTGTGTTTTCTTCAGAAACACTACTATAGTTTATATAATTCCAGTATCTCTGAGCCTCTGTGCTGATTTATCTCCCACTTGGGACACTAACCCCAAACTAAACTTTAATTACAAAATGTGTACCATTTTTATAATAAACCTGAATGTATGCTGTGAAATTCCGCTTTCATTTACTTGCTCTGACAGCTGCAGATAGGACACTACGGATGGTTCATAACTGCTCTGCAGGGAAAGGGTCATACTTTCAAACGGCAGGTGGAGGGCCTTCCAGAACTCAAGCAGCTGTATTTGTTTCCCTGTAAAGTAGCTGGCAACAGATTTGTATCCGCAGACTCAGTGCAGTCTGATTATTAATCAGTCTTGCTGTATCAGCTTCTATGGCAGATGTATTAATTGTGCTGTTTATGGCATTCCCTGAGCTTAAATTCCCAATTGAAGACCAGACCCCACTGTACATTGTGTACATGGTTTTGGTCTTGCAAAGATGTTTACTGTCATACTGTAGTTACAAGATGACAACACCGTGCGTCAACTTTGAAAACATAAATCATTTGTTTAATTAGGCTTCTGGTGCAGTAAGTTCATGTTTATGTTTAGTATACCAAATACAGCATTTCTAGCATTATTCTATTTTAGACTTTAAAATAAATATATTGCTAAAACATTTCACACAGTAATACACAAAATAATTACTGAATAAATTAAAATACTCTCTATTATTTGGATAGAGAGACATCTGAAAGATGATTGCAATAAATGGTTATACATGTACTATTTTCTAACTGGACCAGCATTGCTAGTGGAGTACCACAGGGGTCTGTCCTTGGTCCATCGCTTTTTAATTTTGTTCATAAATGACCCTAAGGCCTGTCTTTGTGTATGCTGATGATACAAAATGTACAGTGCATTAGGTTATTAGGTTCTGTGGAAATATAATAAAGAAACAAGAGTCAACTACTTTACACTGAGAAAAGGTTTTATTTAGATGGATGTGTGTATGTGTTTTGTATATATATATATATATATACATATATATATATATATATATATACATGTATATATATATATTTCTTACTTCAATCCATTTTTGTTTGTGAAGTCTCAAAAATTTTCATCTAAATCAAGCATGTAAGTTACTAAATTCGCTTACTTGTTTAATATTTCAGTGACTGTATCAAAATAATGTGTTTCTCTTATTTTGGAAAAGGAATGTTTTTCAGTCTCCCATGGGAAATAATAGATTTACTAGATCCGAGGTCGAAAAATAATATTAAAGTTTTAGTGAAAAGGATGTTAAAGTTCTCTATAAATATAAGAAAATAAAGAAAATGCAGTTGAAAAAGAAATGTTGAATATATTAAATAAACATTCCTGTTTCAGTCAATATTTTAGTTTTTGTTTATAAATAGGACCTTAAAGGGGATGTTCGCCATCAGATGACTAGTTGTTATCAGATAGATCACCAGAAATAACATATATATATATATATATATATATATATATATATACAA
>CM044447.1:101858274-101873909 GCA_024363595.1 Xenopus borealis
TTCTTTATATATATATATATATATATATATATATATATATATATAAATAACTTTCTCCAATTACTTTTGTTTTCTTTGTTTTCTTTGTGTCACCGTTTTTTTTAATATTGAAGTGTAACGTGTAATTTTTCACCTTCTAAAGAAGTTCTGGGAGGGGTTTTAAATCAATACATTTAGTTGATACATTTCTTTGTCCCTGCTGAACAGAATCTCTGAGTTTCAAAACAGACAGCTGTTAGTATTGCTACAATAGTTGCTAATACTCAAGAGATGCTGCTGAGAAATGTATCAACTCAATGTTGCCAAATTGGAACAGTTTATAGTCTGCACCTGAATTACTGAGCTGCCAGACTCAAACACCAGAGACGACAACATTCAACTTTAAACTTAGATTTTGGAAAAACGGCAAAAAATGACTAATGGAAAGTAGTTGAATAAAATCCTGTTGAAAAAAATCTGACTCTTGACCAAGTCCTAAAACGAATCCTAGATTTGGTGCATATATATACTGTATATATATATTCGGATCATAAATATACATGCTTAGTTACCCTTTAGAAACATATATTGTGTTTGAGATAAACGAAATGATTGAATATTTTAATAATGAAGGATGTGAACACAGAGTCACCTTTTCATCTGTCACAGCTTAAATGATCGGCTATTGCACTTGTCATTGACTGCATGTCCTGTTATTGAATGAAACCATACATCATCATTGCAGTCTTGCTGACTGAGGATATCTAGACAAAGTGTCCCGCTCTGTTAAATGAACCATTCCATTCACAGAATACAGTGAGAATATTTGAAATGCACATAATGAACACATAGTTTAATATATAGATGAAGATAAATCCTATGTACAACAAAGAATAGTAACACTGCAAAAAAGCAGCTTAACAATACTATTCTAGCACTGACTTCACCTGCAGCTGTCCAGTATAAATGTAGTTGCATATACTATATATAATATATATAAATATATACTGTATACTGTATAAAGTGATGCACTGACAGGATTTAAACAAAAAGAGACGAAAGGTTTATTCGTCCATTTCGGTCCCACACAGGAATATATCGCACTGAGCAGGGAGTCGGCACGACACTTTATCGTAAGAACACTGACCGTAATACAATCCTGCATGCCCATAGCTATCACCCCCCCTCTATCTTGAAATCGGTACCCTACACACAATTTCTGAGAGTATTTAGGATCAATTCTGATCTAGCCATAGCAATACAACAGGCACATGATATGCGTGATCGGTTTCTAGAGAGGGGATATAAGTTGACATTTCTTAACTCTGAGCTGAATCGTGCACAAAAGATGGCAGAGATCAGTGGACCAACTGGTAATAACAATAATAAAGAATCTGCTCAGAATAGAAAGTCCCCAGTAAAGGAGAAAATGGTTTTTGTTTCCAATTATACACCTGTGAGCCAGAAGATTAATTCAGTGGTTAAAAAACATTGGCCAATACTCCAGATGGATACTAATTTACCCTTTCTGGATATGGAACCCCCAATGTGTGCATATCGTAGGGGTCAATCGCTGAGGGATCTTTTGGTGAAAACTGATGCAAGGGAGATTCACACGGGCTCATGGCTGAGGACCTATAGGAATGGGTGTTACCGATGTACAGGATGTAAAACCTGTAATTGTCTGTTGACGGGTGAGACTTTCTCACATCCCCGTAGGGGTAAACGTTATTACATTCGCCACAGATTAACCTGTACTTCTGACTTTGTTGTTTATTGCATAATATGCCCTTGTGGCTTATATTATGTTGGAAAATGTGTCACAGCATTCCGAATGCGAATGAACAATCAGCGTTCGGTGATACGGGCTGCTCTAGCCACAGGAAAAGCGGACACTCCCCTAGCTAGACATTTTCTGTGTCACAAACATCCGTTACCCACCTTACGAGCAATTATTATTGACCATGTTCCCCCTCTGAAACGGGGTGGTGATAGATCGAAACTTTTATTGCAGTGTGAAGCAAAGTGGATTCGGATGCTAGACACAGTGGCACCCAGAGGGCTCAATGAAATGTACTCCCTAGCCAGCTTTCTGTAACTAATGACAAAAAAATCTCTATTGCCTTATTTACCAGGTGTTGAGCGGTTTAAGACATTCAATATTAGTGACAACAATGTAGAGAATATTAATTTGATTGAGTGTTCTTTGTAGACACTTTGCTATACAGTCTCCAAAGTATAATGGTTTTAACATTTTAATGTTTCAATTTTGATGTATGTCAATGGTCACATCTATAACACATTTTATATGCACTTTTGATACAATATTTCTCTTTACCCTGAGCGGGCCACATTACTAATACATCTGAATACACACATTCCCTTTAAGGATTGGGAATGTTATTTATATGACACTGCTGGTCACTCTCTGGTTAAATGATTTTAATGTGTGTAGGTATTTCTATATTAACCCTTTGATTGTTTCACACATTTGATTGGACACCACTGCTATTTAATGCTGGATCTCATTTCTATGGTTATCCTGACGACGGCTCCATGCGGGCCGAAACGCGTTGATGCACTATGCATGAATAAACACTTTTTTCTACACTACTGAAGGACTATGCCGTGAGTGCTTTCTTTGGACCTATGTTGATAACTTTTGGTTAGCACCCGGCAATAAACCCTATGAATGGTGAGTGCCATTACAGCTATTGATTATAAATATTTATATATATATATATATATATATATATATATATATATATATATATTGTTCGATGCCTGGGTGCTTCCAGCAGAGAGAGTAGAGATACGTTGTAATAGTTGAGCACTCTCAGGTCTTAAAGTTCAATCAAAAGGTGAAATTTATTGGAAAACACAAAACTTTTTTTTTTTGTTTTCCAATAAATTTCCCTTTTACCATGTAATGTTCTCACATCGTTACCCAAGCGGTTTCAGAACACTTCACACATCCATCATTCATTCAACTCTCACAAGTAACACCTGTGTCTAGGAGTTGCATGACACATTGGTAATCCCATCACAGTAACTACACACAGAGTCAAATTCAGATGTCACCTCTTTGAAGAGTTACAATGTGCCATTGTGATTGGATTAGTGGAAGAATTTATATGGCAACAACTTCCCATAACTGTCAGTTGAACTGAAGAAGCTGCTCGATGATTAGTGAAATGTCTTCAATAATTACTCAGCAAGTTCAGTTGTTTTAGAATTACTTATATCAGATATACCCTGACCTGGATGAATGAAAATCTTCATAGTCACTATGTAACTAGCTTGAACCTTTTGTAGATTCTTCCAGGAATATAATGGAATATCAAAACTATTGAGATGTGATAAGAGGATTCAAATGTAAATTCCTCTTGCAGCTCCTCAGGGATCCAACAAAATAGGAGGAAGAAGAGGAGCACCAAGGTATAGAGTGACTAATAACTCATCAAAATGACCAGTGAAAACCACAGAGTGCTATCATTAAATGCCTGTAGCATTAAATCTGATAAAGCCTGCTTTCTAGCTTATGATTACCTTGCAGCACTGAGTTAATTTGACTACAAGAGACCAGACTTAATCACAAATTGAAGATGGCTACAGACAGAAGGGATTGGCAGTATTGTTTTTTGGTTTATAGGGGAGGAGCCTGCAGCTGTTGTTGGCATTTGCTTCAAAGGCCTTATGCAACCCTAGGCTAACTGGAATTTCAATGGGTCTGTTGTTAGACTTTATCTTTGTTATTCCAGGATGAGGCTCATCAATGCATGTGGCCATCAAATCCCATCAAGCAACTCACTCAATAGTGAAAACAGACATCCCTTTATGATACATTCTCTCTCCAGGGTCTTGTTAAACCTTAATTTCTTTTATTTTTATAAATACGTACATAAAATTGGCTCAGTATATTAAACAATTACTACTGAGTCGATCCTAAATTTCCAGCAGAAATTAAGTATTAACCACTTTTTAAGGACAGAATTTAAAATGCACTAAAATGAAACTTTTGAAATAAGTAATCAGAAAGATTAAAGTAAAAATGTTTACATAGTTACAAGCTCTCCAAATTAAAACCCAGTATACACACGCACACACCCCACTCCTTCACACAAACTGTATATCCCTATATATAGTGATGGGCGAATTCGCGGCGAATTAAGATAGGGACTAGGTTACGTTGTGGCTCAGCAACCCTATATTGTGTTGGAGTTAATAATGACTCATATTAATAACTGTTGCGTACATACCAAACATGTATCTTCTTGAATTTGTATTGTATTAAAAGGGAGCATAGTGTCAACAACCCTAGACAAAATGTCATAACCAACATGTTATGTAGTGCCTGAAGTAGAGGACATTATATATACACTTATACTGTAGGTATTACAGTATTATTGGATTGCCATGTTGAATTTGATGATGTTCAAAAGCCCATGAAAGGCAAGTGGTGTGACTATTTGCATAGGTTGTACAGAGATTGGTGCAAATAGTAAAAAAGAAAGGAGTACTAGAAAGGATCATGCAGAGTACAACAAGTGGAAAGAAGTGAGGTCTACAGAGATGATAATGGGATACCTGACATAGTTATGGAGCCTGTTTTCCAGAATGCTCCAGACCTGGTGTTGTCCAGATAATGGATCTTTCCATAATTTGGATCTTCAACTTGAAAATCATGGTCACATTAAAAGACCCCAATAGCCTGGTATTGCTTCCAATAAGGATTAATTATACCTTAGTCTTTGGATCAAGTACAAGCTACTGTTTTATTATTACAGAAAAAAGGGAAATCATTTTAAAACAGTTTGATAATTTGGAAAAAAGTCTATGGGAGACGTCCTTTTCGTAATTCTAAGCTTTCTGGATAATGCGTTAATGGATAATGGATTGCATACCTGTACAGTGCATTGTTTTCAAAAAGTAAAGTGAAAATAAGCCAAGTCAGGTTATAAAGTGGATATGAGGTGGCATTGGCAGTTTTGGGTTCCTGTCTGCAGCTAATATACAGTCACTGACAAACAGTTGCTGAACTTTAAGCAAAACAGTTTCCAATACAATCACTGTACCCTTAGGGTGCCCTGAGTAAGAGTACAAAGTAAATAATTTTAACAGTGTGACAGTTCACAGATAAATGTAATGCAATAGTTGTTTATCTAAATTGTCTGTCGTCCCTTCTCTTCTGTTACCCTACTTTATAAAAAAACTCAATAAATCTAATGTCTTTTGAGTGCTTCTATTGCCTTGATAAATGCACTTAATTATGTTGGTATTAAATTATTGTCTCTTTAGAAATCAAACTGCATTACAAAATACACTATGGTACAAGATGACAAGCCTTGTGACATTTAAGGTTTAATGACATCAACTTCAAAGGCCTAGAGATGAAAACATGTTCATTATTTATGTCTGTTCTATGCCAGATGAAAGCAGGATTTTACTCAAAATTACATATAGCCTAGTATGAAGCCACAATTGTATTTTAGACACAACCAGAGAACAATGAGTTTATTAACTATGCTTATTTCTATATAGGATGCACTGACTCCAGGATTCCACAGGGTTCAGCCTTTTTCCGAAGTATTTGGCCGAATTAAATCTGAATTCTTTTTCATCACACAAACAAGGCAGTAAAAAGAGTCTAATTGCAAGATGCACACAGTCTTCTTTCATTCATATTAACCTTAATTTGCATATGTAAAATACGATGTGGACTTTCGGCATTCGGCTGAATCTTTCACAAAGCATTCGGGATTCCAAAATAGTGGATTCACTACATCCCTAGTTCTATGACTCTCTCAGGTTGCTTGCAAATATCTAAATAAAACCCCAAGTTCCAAGAATGTTTAAGATCCATCATGTTCAACACTAGGGGGTAGATTTATCAAAGTGAAAAAATGTCGAAATTCAACCATCAATTTTTTTTAGAAGTGTTTTTTCTATCTAAAACAGACTGTTTTCAATGGAATAGGTCAGTTTTTGATAGAATTAAAATTGCCCAGATCGTTCAATTCAATCGTTCTATTAGAATGATTGAAACGCTTTCCTCCAAAAAAATTTAGATTTTTCAAAAATTACAAAAACACGCCTTAAAGGTGATAGGAGGTCCTCCATAGACTAAAACAGCAATTTAGCAGGTTTAAGGTGGCAAAGGGTCAAATTTGAATTTTTTTAATAAGACAGTGCGTCCATTTTCAAATGGTCAAATTTTTTCAATTCAAATTGAATTTTGGCCTATTTGATAGTCGAAGGACCTAAAAATTACTTTGAAATTCGAAATTTATAAATTATAATTTTCACTTTGACCATTGGTAAATCTGCCCCTAGGAGAGGACATGAAGGGCCTTATCTATCAAAATCAGAATATTTCTAAGTATTTAAAATAAAAAAGTTCGACCAAATGAGATACCGCAATTGGACCTTATTTATTATTTAAAAAAAGCATGATAAAAAGAAAATTTTATAAAATAATTTTGTTTTTCCTGTTTTTTTCCCGAATTGCTCAAATTTGTTTGGCATTTTTCCTGAAAAGTCTGAACTTTTTTGGATTTTTGCCCGAGAATCCCAAAACAGATTTTCTGGCTAATTCCAGCGCATACCACAGAAACTTCCAAATATACAACAATGGCAGGTCTGAGATGGAGTTTTTTAGCATTTCGACTTTTTCCATTCTCAGGGTATAATACATCTCGAAAAATTCTAGGTTTTTTCCCACTAAAAATTTGGATTTTATGGTAAAAAAAAACTTTTTGAGTTTTTTTGGACTTTAACAAACGAAGTGTATTTAATAATCTTTTGAAGGGTGCCAATGTTAGTAGTCACTCTCCATCAAGGAAGCCACCATACAATGTAATACTCTTCATGAATTCACTAGGGATATTTTATTTCTCTTTTAATTAGTAATATGTTGGTCAAATTTACATTTGGTGGTCTTCCAGATATTTGAATTTGGTCTTAAAAAAGCTCTTCTATGTACATAATAGAACCTCTTCTACAAAACAGACATTATACTTAGTCAAAGGTTGATTGAGGAATGGACCTTGAATATACTGTAGGTACCTCTAGTAGAGTTAAATCAGATTGGAATGTCCCTCTATACTGACCTGGCATAGTTGATCTTGAGAAAAGCAAAGATGACCCATAATTCTGCCTCAAAAATATGAAAAAGAGAATTTTTCTTGAACCTCGTTGTCAAGAAGGAGCTTTTCTGGATCAACTTGTTATTTCTGTAAAAAAGAACCATGTACACTATAGTTCTGTACATTTAACCAGAAAAGGTAAAATGCTCTTACTGGAATCTGCCAACAAGAAGAGTGCTCTGTCACCAGATTGTTCTTGGTGAAACCCCTTTACATGGCTAAGGTTCAGAATTATGTTGCTTCTGAACTAAAGGTTGGCCTCTTGTCCAATATGCAATATAAGAAAAATTCCCAACATCCTTTTCTCTTGGCTGCATATTTTACGATTTAACAATACCCTTCCACTGAAATACATATTCGACAACACTGTATGCCCAGGCTACTTTCTTTGTTTCAAACTGAAAAAAATTTAGTATTTTGCAGCTATACAAATTCCAGCACATACAGCCTTTGCCAAAAATGAACAAGCCTCTCCCTTGTATTAAAAATGTGCCCCATCACTAATTGTGACCTGAAACACTTTGCTACAATCAGTCACATTTCTATCCAAGGATAGAAAGAATTTGTGTGCATTTGTTTCATCTCCTTCTATGGTTTTGTAATTAATGAAGTGTTGTAATTTCCCCTGGGAGAACATTCTTAATTGCTCTGATTCTCACTTATGTCTTTAAGACATCCCTGATGGCATTGATTAATTTCAATTTGCATTCCTACACCGTTTAATTGCAAAGAGCCAGTCAATACATAGAGACAGTGTCTAATCATCCATCACACTTTGGTAAAACAAGTGCAATTGTCAAAGAAAACAAGGCAGACTATGCAGGCTGTGCTGCCTCTGTACAAGGAAGTCCACAAGACAACAGGACTTTTTAACCACAGAAAAAGCACAGATGTTACAATGCTAAGGGATTCAAAGTTTCACCATGTTGCTCACCAAGCCCTTGGCTGTTGCTCCCAGTGACCTCAAAGCAGATACTTATTTTTGAATTCCAGACTTAGAGAAAATTTTGGTTGCAGTCAAAGAGAGCCTCCTGTAGGCTGCCAGTCCACATAGTGGTTACCAAATGGCCAATCACAGCCCTTATTTTGCACCACCCAAGAACATTGTTCATGCTTGCGTTTCTCCCTAACTACACCTGCTCACGGGTAAAAAGTAATGGGGACTCCTGCCTTATGACATAATACTGTTGGCTGTTATTCCTGGAGATTGAAAAAGTGTAGTCTGAGCTGTACATTTTTGTACCACTCTCATCACAAAGTGAAGCATTCAGGCACACAAAGGATTCCTGCATTCCCGGTGCCCCTTGTGCCCTCAGGTCTTCCTACATGAATCTCAGGAATGATATTCAAGAAGGAGGTTTGCATGTGGATGCCCAATGCCCACACATGTTACACTTTGCATGGCAGGCACAAGTTGGAGGGAGCCAGGTCATTATGGGTAAAACACACAGTCCTTGCCTGATTTTTGCTGTGGATTTTTACTGTGGCACACAGACAATTATTTTTGCATTGCCTCTCTTTATTTCACACTCTCTCAGTTGCATACGTGAGGGGCAAAAGTTTTCTTAACATGAATATAACAGTAGTCTATACCTCTGCTATCTATTCTGAACACTGCCTACAGGACCTTGTGTAAGGTCCCTCCTAGGTCCTGTCTGCCCACTAGAGGGAGGTGCTGGTGATGCTTAAATAATACTGTAGTTTCAAAACCCAGATGTAATTTCTGCTCTGCATTACTTTTACTGAATATCTTTCTGCCCCCCCCCCCAACCTTATCTTCCCATTCATATCCTGCTATATATATATATAAAAATACACACACATGCATAGATGGCAGATGGTATTCAAATCAAAATACAATTATCACAAACAGCAAGTCTGCAAGTCAAAGACAGTGCATACATCATCAGTAGCAAAAGTCTCGGAATATTGAGAAGACAGAACACATCCTCAGATATGTTTGCTATCACCTTCTAAGCGGGTGACACTTTATGTGGGTGAGGTGTTTTAGAAATTGTAGACTTGTTAGTTTCCAGTCATTTTATGGGCTGGCAAGGAATTTATATATGAGCTCTGATCAATATTTTATATTTTCAAGTATTTTTATTGATATAATTCAGGAAAAAGGTAAATACTATTTTTCTTCAGTTACAACCAGGGTTAACAGCATTTTAAACAATAAAACCTGATTTTTACTGTATAGTTTTTATTTCTAAATTACACTGTTTACACTGCAAATTATTCACTCTACCATATTAAATGTTATTCCTGAACCAACACATTTTTTTAAAGTTTTAATATTGGTGTGTAGGCAGCCAACTTAGGCCATTGTGTCTGATGTTGTGCTTTCAAAAAAGCCAGCACTTCACAATTGAACTACTTTCAGGTATGCTGTCGTGTCTTCTACTCAGTGCAAATGTTGTGACCTGGGTTACTCAGACTTGGATTTTACTGTTGAGTGCAGTTCTCTTATCTACCACTAGGCATAAAAACATTTTTAGCAATGCAAGTGTCAGGGAAGTGTTATCAGGTTACTTTCCCATTGTTCTGATCATACAGTATGCTGCTGGGGGGGGGGTGATTTTACTCTGACACAGCAGTAAAGAGTACATTTATCCGCGCACAAGACACATGGCTGAGGGCATCTGGGAAATTTCAAAATAAAAAAAAATATCAGTTTGCTCTTTTGAAAATGTATTTCAATGCAGGATTTTGTTGAATTAACTAATACATAAAAAAATGTTTTGCCATGACAGTATCCCTTTAATGTTCAGTTTGCTGGGGAAAGGAAAAGAACATCTTTTGCAGTTGAGACCCACTATCAAGAGGGTAGAGGGGGTTCTTAAGTAGAAGGTCTCCTCAGCTTTAGACCCATTGGAGCTCTGTCTCCCAACTTTTTAATATAAATATTTTAAAATATTCACTAAACTGGGCTAAAATTCACTGGGTGCCAGCACAGCATTTGACAATTACATTGCAAATTACAGGCACCTTAGGCATGATCCCACACAGCTAGTGCTCTAACCAGCAGCCCCTTCACTGCCCCATTATTTCTCCCTGCAATGCAGCAACACACCTGCTGTTTGCCATCTGTTTAAACTCAGTCACAGTCATGTTCATCTCTGCAATATCCTTCCTCAATACTACCTTAGCTCAACCACCTGCCTTATTGCAAAAGAACCGTTAGATTCATTGTTTTGCATTCCATATATGAGACTTGCTGTGCTATCAATGCACAGTGCAAAATCAATTCAGGGATTGATCTGAAAGCAATCCCAGACCCAGTATGATTATCAATCACATGCAGAGAATCTGCAGAAGTAAAATAGCAACAACAAAACTGCAAACCAACTGGATAATACTGTGAATAAGATTGACAGTGCTCAGTACAGCATTATCACATGTTGCTCATTTCTCATTCTCCCAGTCATGTGTGAATGAAGGTGTCATTTGGTTTATTTATTTGTTGATAGATAATTAACCCACAGGGGGTCACAAAACTTGGCCTGTCAGAGCAGTCAGACAGAACTGCATTGTCACAGCCAATCATAGCCAAGAGGGGTTTCCCTTAAAGATTGAGAACCTATGAAATAGCACCACAGTACTCATTATCCAATGGGTCATAAACCGTGAATCTGTCCCATATGCTTCACTAAAAAAATGCTAAACTATGAACGGTTGTGCAAATTGCATTGAAGTCTTTTAAGAGCGACAATTTTTACATGCTCGAAAAATTTTCTCACTTCACATGCATTGGACTTTTTTTTCCAAATGCATTCAAATCAATGGGAGTTTTTCCTTGTGGCAACTTTTTTGTGTCTCGGGCTTTTTTTTTTCTTATGTGTCTTTCTCATCCGTTTTTAAATTTTTGTGTCAGAAAAAATATGCAGGTGGCAAAATGCGGAATTTGGTCATGAATCCATGGCTAGTGAAAAAAATTTGCTCATCACTAGCAGTAACGTAACGAAGCCAGCCCGGGCCCATGTGTAGAATCTGCACCCGGGCCCAGGGGCGCACCCCCAATGAGGCAAGTTGAGGCACTTGCCTCAGACGGCACCACCCCCCTGGTTTCCAGGGGTGGCTCCTGGTAACTAAGAGCCGAATTTCCGGTTTTCAACTTGCGCGCTCTACACTAGCGCCGTGGACCCCCCCTCACTCTTGAGCGCCGTGGGGAAGGGGGGCGGCAAATTCAAGGCCGCCTCAGGCAGCGCAGTACCTAGGATCGCCCCTGCCTGGGCCCCTTTTCCCTAGATGCTCTAGATCAGTGATCCTCAAACTTGGCCCTCCAGCTGTTAAGGAACTACAAGTCCCACATGCATCATAGTCATACCTGTTCATGATAGTGTTAGGCAAGAATGGTAAGGCAGATTGATATTACATCATATATGGACATGATCATCAGTAGGGCTCCTTGTAGGGTGTGACTCACTAAATAAGAGAGTTCCTGCGAAAATATTTTCAGAACTTTTACCCCTATACCCAAACTATACCTGCCATCTGTGAAAAATTACATTTCAACACATACAGTATCTGACCTTACCAACATTTCTCACCTGTCCAACTCAACCTGACTATGCTATACGCATACCATTTTTGTATTGAGGTAGTACCTGCTGCAAAGATGGTAGTTGCAAATCCTATGGGATGTTGCTTTATACAGAGAAATGCACCATGAATAATGCCAGTTATGTATTGCATAACTATGTATAAGAATATAATCATACACCAACCTAAGGCCATTATAAGTAGAGTGGCTTCTTAATCATGCAATAAACAAGCCAGTTCAAATGCAGAAGTTATGCAACAGGTATTAATGCTCAAGTAAAATAAATTGTCTTTAGTCCTTATGCAGTCATTGTAAGATGATTTGTCATTGTAATGATGATTCTCCATAAACTTTATACAATGAACTTTTAAAGGGATCGTTCACCTTTAAGTTTACTTTCAGTATGTTATACAATGGTTAATTCTAAGTTACTTTTCAAATGTATATAGTTTTTTTTAATTATATGTATAAATATTGTTGACCGGGGGCGGAGCATGTTGACATGGGGCAGGGCTTACAGGACGGGTTGCCTAGGCCTGGCCCTGCTGCTGCACTGAAACCTGAGTGAAATCATCCCCTCCCAACCCAGCAGCATCTAAACAGAACAATGTTAGGGTAACAAGATAACAGCTTTCCTATACCTGCATTGCTAAAAAAAGCTTCCATGTCTTATAGTGGTACATATGCGAATGGCACTCAATAGTAAAAATCAAAGTCTGGCTAACACAAGCTGACTCCATTACACTGAGTATGAGAAACAATAGCTTATCTGAAAGCAGTTCCATTGTTAAGAAATCACAGGACCAGGCACAATCAACTGAGACGGCTGCCTAAACACCAATATTACTAAAACAAAATAAATGTTTTGGTTCAAGAATAAAATATTAATTGAATTACTTGCAATGTACACAGTACAATGTGCAAGTAAAATTATGCCATAGAAATTAGGGATTCACCGAATCCAGGATTTGGTTTGGGATTCGGCCACGATTCAGCCTTTTTCAGCAGGATTCACATTTGGCTGAACCCAAAAGGAGCGGAAAGGGAAATCACGTAAGATTTGGTCACTAAACAAGGAAGTAAAAAAAAATTTTCCACTTTTTTCCCTTCCTTGTCCCTAATTTGCATATACAATTAGGATTCGGTTTGGTACTCTGAATCTTTCATGAAGGATTCGGGGATTCATCCAAATCCCAAATCCTTTCTAAAAATCATGAAATAATCCCTTTAAAAGCTTACTTAGTAACATCAACCTGATTCGTTAACCCATTTCAACCACACACTTATTTGTGTCAATGAATAAGCAGATATAGCTAGTAGGGTACTATTCAATGTGCACTATTCTATACATATAATATACCATATACATGTAACAGGCTGAACCAAAGTCTGTGTATTGCAGACAAATGACTGGAAACTGTATAGCTTTGTCCCATACAGTCAGGATTAAGGGAAGGGTACATTACACCCATTAGACCACTCCAGCAAAAATAAAGCACAACTTATATTAGTAGAGCTTTTGTTCAAGCAACCCTTTGGTCACAATATATCCTCCATTCTCCTTCTAAAAAATGCCAAAAAGGTTTCTTCTCCACATGTAACCCTTATAATTGGTAGATTTTTTTTTTTTGAGCGATTTTTTCATCATGTATGGATTCACACCGAAATTCTGCATTTCTCCATCGGCAGACTCTTGGAAACAGCAGCAAATATTTGTCCATTGATTTTAATGCATTTGGAGTGACAAAAAATGACTTCTGATTTCAATTTCTTTTGTGAATTTTTCAGGGAAATAGGGCACATTCTCTCATCACTATAGGTCAAAAGTTCTGCTCCTCCCAGAATCCTCTGTCATTAGTCAAATGGTTTGCCTGCAACACATTAGAGGACATTATAGACAAATATCAGGGGACCTTTTTACCCATAAAGAGGATCACCGCACCAGAGGCCACCCCTTCAGACTAGAAGAAAAGGACTTTCATTTGAAGCAGTGTAGGTGGTTATTCACAGTGAGGTTGTGGAATGCACTGCCGGGTGATGTTGTGATGGCTCATTCTGTTGATGCTTTCAAAAGGGGCTTGGATGATTTTTTGGACAGACATAATATCAAAGGCTATTTTGATACTAAACTCTACAGTTAGTATAGCTATGGGCATATATGGTTTGTGTGAAAGAGTGTAGGGGTGTGTGTGTATGCTGGGTTTTAATTTGGAGGGGTTGAACTTGAACTTGATGGATTTTGTCTTTTTTCAACCCAATTTAACTATGTAACTATGTAACATAGTCTAGGCTAGTCCCAAAAAAACTCCTGTATTTATGGAGTAGGGTTATCACCCAGCCGGTATTTTACCGGCCTAGCCGGTAAAATACCTGCAAGGGCCGGTATTACAAATTTACCAGCAATGTACTACACTTCATTGCCAGTAATTTGTAATACCCTTACTTAAAGTGCTATTTACTATTACCTGCATCTGTTATTGACCGCTGCCTGTTTCTCTGTCATTGAACCTTCGCTGCCTGACTTATTGAACTATTGCCTGGACTTTGACTATTCTCTGGATTTTCCCTTTTGGACCGTGTATTGGACTCTGGAAGGGCTTCCTCCTAGATCCTGACTACCTCCCTGTTGGGAGCCGCAGGTCCCCTGACAGTAATGGATCAACAGAGATAATTGCCTTTTGATCTGTTTTGATCTGTTTAATACAACAGACTTAATAGATATTTATACTAGTAAAACTAGAAATGCCATGGTTTATGGTATTGGATAAAACACTGCATGATATTGATATTCCCACATTTTAGGAACGTATGCATCAAACTTTACAACATGTTTTCCATCCCCCTCAATAGGAACACTTTTGGATTATAGTAAAAGAGGTGAGCAATATACGTCTGCAAAAATGTCTGTGTTGTTTTATAAACCTACAAAGGTGTTTCACCGGAGGCAAAGTCAGTTGTCAAGTAAAGCTTCCCAGACAGATGTGGAGAGCTGTCACAGAATCACTTGTTATTGTGTTCATGCTGTTATGTATTATACTGATCATCTAGATACAGCTGACACTCTCCCATGAGTAATTAGCAGAATCAGCTGTTTATCCAGAATTTTAGAATTTTTTTTTTAACTTTTTCTGACAAGGTGTCAAAATGTGAGACATAATTTTGGCTATCAATAAAAGTCACTTCTATCTTCTGCTTTGATGAAATGTTTTTGCTTAATATAACTTCAAACATCAAGTGTGCATTTCCATCTCTCCGTGTTTGCTCTTCTTGCATTCCATATCATACAGTAGGTGGGAATTTCAGGAGTAAACTCTTTGACTGGCAACTTAAAGTAGCTGTTTTCACTTTTATTTGTATTTTATTTTTGCAAAACATTTACATATTTATCTGTTATGGGAGAATTAAAACTCTAATTTTTGGTATCTAGGCAGTGCTATGTGTATGGCATGAGAAAAGTAAATACATTCTGATTTTCGAAGGCTTCACTTTGCATGTAATTGCTTTTGAAGCACTTTTTGGCTCCTTTTAGTCCTTTTCACCCTAACCAGGTTTGGTTTTCCTTTACATCCAAAGGAAAAAGGACACACTTCGAAGACAAGATCAAGTGCCAAGTTCACATTCTAGACAAGGAGGAGTATTGGTCCAAAAGAGTGGCCGAATAAGCTGTATTTTTGAAAACAGAAAAAATAAGTATGAACAGGGCAACACCCATTGTCTGCCCAATGCTTTTTTAGCATCTCTCCCTGGATAGTTTAATAACACCTCACAGCTCCAATCATGCTAACACCATTAATATCTTGCCTCCATAAGGTCTCTGACCCCATGCTGGTTTTACTAAACAGATTTTGCTGAAAGGAGTAAGATTCCAGGGTATACAACCACAAATATTTTATGTACAAGTCATCCCATCTGTCATATTAGGGGACTTTAATATACCTGTTAACATTAACAGCCCTTCTGTTTCT
>CM044447.1:101876948-101911261 GCA_024363595.1 Xenopus borealis
GATATAAACTATCTGTTGCTCAAAAATTCATTTTTGGGGTATAGTTTTCCTTTAAATGATGTTAGTATTGAAAAGTTGGAATAAAAGTCAAATGTTAAAAAAAAACTTTTTGCAGTTGAAGTTTTTTTTATTAATCACTTAGGGGTAGATTCATCAAAGAGTGAAGTTAAGAGTGAAGTGTATGCCACTGAAAAATTAGCAAATTGCGACATGACGGAATATCATTGAAATGTTGCCATATGGACATATTTGTACCTTGTGCTTAATGCTCTTGAGCCAACTGGGTTTTTTTCCATGTTTTTCTTGCACCAAAAGCATTAGCGTCAATGGATATTTTTTCTTGTATTTTTCCAGTGTGAAAAAAGCAATATTTTTCCAGCAAAACAAAATGCATGCCAAAATACTAGTGTAGATTCATGAAAATAAAATGCTTATTTTCCCACAAATCGGTATCAGGCAAAACAAATGTCACTCATCCCTATTAAAATCCTAAATTCCCTTTACTATATCATTGATTATACATTTTCAAAAATGATTTTTTTTTTTTTAATTAAATATTCCTCATGTTGCAAAAAAAAAAAATTCTACTATCCTGTTTTAGCTCTGAAGTAGAGAAAAACATTTTCTGGGATTTGTGTCAGAATTCTTTATTTATGGGACAAAATATGAAAGTTAAATATTTTGTAAAAAATTAGGTTTTAATAAGTAAGCAAATAATAATAAATATAATAGATTGTAAAAATATGGCAGCATTTAGAATTATTTTAATTACTTATGATACCAAACAAATAGTTTTTAGAGGGAGATTAGGACAAAATGTCTCTGCATTGTTAGGGATAATACGAAAAAGATTATTTTTAGGAGTCTGCCTAGAGATCAGTAACCACCTGATTTCGATTCCATTTACTAACAAAGGTATAGTATAAATTACATCAGGCTGCTTTAAAAAAAATTGAATGAGGATGTCCAAGCCATGGTCCTGTTTTCGCAACTACTAAGCACTATCCAGCAACCTTCAACAACTTTTAGCTGCAGGGGTTAATGCTGGGAATTTTGGTCTAAAAAACACCTGAAAGGCAACAGGTTGGGCTCTGACGTTAGTACTTAAATTAGTCACAACACCACGAGCACAGGGCCACTGTCCTCAGGGAGTACCTGTCCTCCATTCCTCTACAATTTCAATCATGCTCTGAAAGAAGAACTGCAGCTACACATGTGCAGTAGCTCTTATCTGGGCAGACTGTTTTTAAGGTTAATCTGAGTAAGAATAAATCCCATATCAGCTCTTTAAACACACTTTTTCAAGATCTAAGCAGCAGAGTGTAACAAAGGGAGAATGGAAAGGGGCTTATAAATATCCAGGTGACCTACCCTTGAACTTTGCTGAGTTCCTGGAATGTTTCAGTGCATTGATTTTTGGAGAAGTCTTCCCATAAATAACAAGAATAATTAATACGTGTATTTTTCCATTTCATTATCCACAGCTCTAAATAATTTATATTGATGACCACTGCAGGAAACTCCACGGAGATGAAATACAAACAATAATTTAGATAGCTTTCTCTTTATCGCCATAAATGCATATGTAATCGCTACCGCCTTTCTGATATATTGCCATGTTTTACCAGTCAAACCAATTAAAAACATAATATTTCACTGCAATTGGTACCTTGCAGAACATTTGTCATGAGAATATTTATTTTCTGTTAAATGTCGTCATGCAAGGTATCTTTTCATGGCAATGTAATCAAGCTTAAACTTAGCTGAATGCTCATCCAACAAAGTTTTGTTCTTTGGTTGAGTTTCTGTAGATATTAACAGGACCTTGACTGCTTGCCTCAGCTCATTCACCTCCTGGAGCCCAATAAACTGTAGGGGATTGAAGAGAAGAAGGTCATGTTATGAGAGCAATATCCCTCTGAGGGAGGGATGTTGCTCTCATAACATGACCTTCTTCTCTTCCATCCATTATGAGGTAATGGATGGGTTGAGGATGGGGTTTTGTCGCAGTTGTCAGGGGTGCTTTTGACTCAGAGGGTAGGTTGAATGGTCAGTGGGCAAAGTGATTTGGGAATTAGGTAGGCTTGGGGTCCTGGCAGGAGGTGGATAGTCTCAGTTGAGCATTTTGAGAGTTGGAGGGAACCAGGCTTCAGGCCCAGACTCAGAGTCGGTCTTGTGGGAAGATACTGGAAATTGTTTACTGTTTTAATTGTCTACTGTTTTAATGTTGTAGTACAAGTGGTCTGTTAAAATAATGTACAGTTTTTATGTATTATTTATGTTTATTATCATTGTCAATAAAAACAAGAGCATATCTCTTCCAAATGGTGGTCAATTTTTTGGTGTGGAGGAATTAAAAGTGGGAATAAATGAGCGATATCAGATCTGGACGCATGGGCATTGGCAGAAAAATTTCCGGGGGAGGGGGTAAAGTAATCAAGCAAAAATGCCACCTAAATACCTCACCAATTTGTCCAAAGCATTCCCCATGCCAGTACTACAGAAAATGGATAAGAGCACATTACCCCAGATGATCATTTTAAGATAGGATATGCCAGTAAAATTTATATGGAAAATGGGCGTGGTCTGCATATTAACCCAAGACATGGTGGTATAAATTACTACAGATAATGGATAATCCACATATTAACCCCAGACATGGTAATATAATTACTGCAGACAATTTATAAACAGTATATTAACCCAAGATGTGCCAGTATAATTGCTACAGAAAATTGATAAACCGCACATTAACACTGGACACGTTAGTTTAATTGCTACAGGAAGATATGCCAGTATAAACACTGTAGAAATGGACAATAAGCATGTCTTTAACTTTTATATTTACATTGATTGTTCCCTGAAGCATACCTCCCAACTGTTTTTTGTCAGATTTTGACAGCTCAACCACTTGTCCCAGATTGTTACTGGAATGTTCTGACTTTCTGTTTGATCTCCTGCACTGAACAGCCAGAAAAAGTTTCTGAAACTTAATTGGCTTTTGACAAAGAGCACAGAACACTCAGCAGGTGCACTTCAATATGTTTGTAACAATTTAAGATAAGCTAAGAAGCAATTGTAACAATTTAAGATAAACAGGTCCTTTAAATCAACTGTAACTTGAAACTTAAAGGGCAATTCACCTTGAATAGCAAAACTGTAATAACACATTAAAAACCACAGAAATGTGTTCAAACTTTCATAACCTGCCAAACTTTGTAAAATGGACATTATAGGGGGTGTGGCTGCAAAAATGGGGACAGTGAATTTTTTTTTGTTTTTGTTTTTTTCCGTCTTTTTTTTTCCAAACTGTTGGGAGGTATGCTGAAGATTTTGCTGCTAATATTAAAAAGAGACATGGATACATTTAAAAGAAAAATCTGTGAATTCTGGGCAGTGCAGTAAAAGTAACCTAATTAAAATAGGAAACATGCATTTTTAGTGTTGTGTTAACTATTGTAAAATGTACTTCTAGAGTTATCAGCAATTTTCTGACACAGCTTGGAATAGGTTCCTCGAAGATTTGTTTCCAACTTGACTTCATAAATTACTGGTTTGTATGTAAATTAGTGAAAATGAACCAGCAGAAGACATTAATAAATTAGAAACACAGGAGTTCTAGGCTCCCAAGTAATTTAAATTGTGTTTTTTTCTTGCAGATGATTCATCATTATAAATCCCTGATAATTATACTCATGCTGCAGTTCTCGGGCAATTTTTTGCAAGGTTTTTGTGAGCCATAATGTATTGTAAATATTCAGATTGTCTTATTGCATTTAAATATACGATAAAAAGATGCACATTATGGGGAAGATTTACTAAATTTGTGTGAAGGATTTGGAATTCGATCGAACTTTCAAAAAGATTCAAATTCGAATTTTCAAATACATTTTTTGTGCACTTCGACCATCAAATTAAAAAAATTTGATTGATTCGAATGATTTGAATAAAAATCTATTCGATCGTTCGACCATTCGATGGTCGAATTACTTGCCCTATAAATCTTTATTTGAATCCCTTGTTCGCCAGGTTAAACCTACCGAATTGTTCTATAACCCTATGGGAAGCTTCCATAGGGTTATTTCAGCATTTTTAGATTGAATCAAATCAAATGGTTAAAATTGTTCAAAACCGAATATCGAATTTGAAGGGTTAAAATTCGACCAAAATTCGATTAATTAACCCTCGATTCCACCAATAGTAAATCTGCCCCTAAGTATGTGTGGATCTACATCTACACTGATCTATATATACACGCTCAGGTGTGGGCTTTCTTAACTGGAAACCAGTTATCCAAAAATTGCTGAATTACAGTAAGTCTGTTTCCTAGAGTCCATTTTAATCAAATAAGTCTCATTTATTAAAGTGGATTTTCTTTTTCACTGAAATAATAAAGCAGTACCTTATACTTGATGGGAACTAAGCTGCCTAAAGCCATAATGGTGGTGAAGCAATTGGCTTTATTTAATGTTGGAATGTTTGTTGTTCACTAACGTATCATGATAAAGATATATTATATACATACATACACATACAGGGCCGCCATCAGAAATCACGGTGCCCCGTACAACACCCAAGCACCACATCTGATCCTGCCCACTCCACATCACAGTTAAAAGACCACACAGACATCAGTGTTAAAAAAGTAACCCAACCCACACACAAAAGTTATTAAAAGCTATTGATGGTCAGAGCCCCCCTACAAGTTAAAAAAAATTGGGGCCCCAAAAATTTTTTATTAAAAAAACATTGGGACAGGGCCCCCCTTACAAGTAAAAAAAAAAATTGGGACCCCAAAAAATATTTTTTATAAAACATTGGTGACAGGGTCCCCCTTTCAAGTTAAAAAAAAATTGAGGCCCATAAAATATTTTTTTTTAAAAATTGGTGGCAGGGGCCTAAAGAGTATTAAAATAAAACATTGGTAAAAAAATATATATATATACATATATTTATTATGATTTTTGTGTTATCATTCATATTCTCTGAAAAATGGTTAAGAAATCATAAATTCTGCCAGGGTATGTAAACCTATAAGCACAATTGTATTGTTTCTAGCCTGCACCTCTAGTGCACCTAGGCCCAAAGAACACTAGTTACGCCACTGTCCACTTACTAATCTTTTTGCAAGAATCTTTATGAAAAGGGCATAGAAATGGCATCACAGCAGAATGGCACCTCACATTTCAAGCTCATATTCTACATTCACGCCACCATAACCCCAAGCATGCTGGGAAACAAGACCAGGACTGCAGGTATATACACAGTAATTAGCATTCTGTTGGCAAATGAGCCTCATTAAACCCATAAAGCACCGGTGTTGTAATGACAATATTTAAGAGTGACTTTATTTGAGCTTTTCCAAATTAACCTATTGGCAGATAGATATTACATTTCATTGCACGCTGATTTTCCTGCCCACAAAACCGCAATAACATTAGAAACTGACATTTGCTATGCAGGACTTTTGTTACAGTTAATGAGGCAAACCTTTTCACTTATTGAACAATTCATTTATGCTATATTTTCCTCATTACTAATTATATTCCGTTAATTCAAACCTTGAATACGCCATCGCCATTAACCCTCACGCTGACCTAAGAAACACCGCACCACAATACTTGGCTGCCATTTCAGCTAATTAAGGATTTGCATGTCAGGCCGAGCATAATTTTCTAGATATATTACAACACTACAGACAATTTGAACTACAGGGAGAGATTTATAATCATTCTCTGCCCTCAAAATGCACTCTAATAACAAATATCCTCAAGGAAAGAATGACTAATTAATGGCTTTCAAAGGGCGTAATCATTGGAATAAAAAGGTTCCATGCCTAAGAGAAGCTTCATTCAAATATTTGCTGAGATTTGACCACAGGAAGAGAATGGGTGATAGAGCTGAGAGGCTCCAATAGGAGTGCCAAGATCCTCTAATGCTGCTATGACAGCACTGCTGTGTTGTTGCCTGTTATCACTGCTGGCACTATATCAATATTGGCAGTCCTGACAGACAATACCATGGGCACAATGTAGGGCTCATTTGCTTAAAGGAGAAGGAAAGCTACCGAAGCAGTTAATTGCAAATAGATTAGCCACTATAGTGCAAGCTATAACACTATATTTATTCTGCAGAATTACCATACCCGAGTAAACAGCTCTAGAAGCTCTTTCTGTTTGTTTAGGATAGCAGCTGCTTGGTGTGACATCACTTCCTGCTTGCCTCTCTCCCTGCTCACTCATAGCTCTGTGCTCAGATTAAAGCAGGGAGGGTGGGAGGGGGGAAAGGGAGCGATGAGCAAACTGAGCATGCTCAAGCTGTAGCCTTGGAGGTTTAAGCTGAAAGCAGGAAGTCTGATACAGAAGCCCATGTGTACACTACAGAAGGAAAGAAATGCTGTGTTTCTTTTGCCAGAGGACTTCTGGCAGCATTACTTGAGGGTTAACTGGTGTATTTATATAGACCATTCTAATAATACTTACTTAATTTTAGACTTTCCTTCTCCTTTAAAGGGCACCTGTTACCCTAAAATATATTCTCCCACCATATTCTCTTTTTCATTTGCCAGCACTAGGACACCCGCACTATAAATGAGCTCCCGGTTGGAGCAGCCATGTTGGGGCACACGCATATGCAGAATGAGCGAATGCCACAAATAGCTTGTTAGTCGAGCACACCCCTGTAAGCTGACATGAAGAAAGTGCTGCACAGGAAGTGCTGGGAGTGAAAAGCGGCAGAGTGAAAGCAAGGTGCTGCTAGGTCCCAGATATCACATACCTCCCAACTGTCTTGTTTTTTGCTGGACAGTCCTGATTTTGACAGCTCAACCCTCAGTCTCGGGTTTGTTATTGAAATGTCCAGATGTTCTCCTTGATCTCCGACACCAAAGAGCTAGAAAAAGATAGAACGTTTCTAACTTAATTGGCTTCAGGCAGAGAGGGAAGTTCTATCCTGATCCTGGGTGGAGAAAAGGGCTACACTAGCAATGAGGTACTTCTGCACAGGACAGTGCAATAAAGCTAAGATGGGGAAACATAACAAAACAGTTGTAAGCACAGGCAGTGAAAACAAAAGGCAGGTTTACTGGCTTCAAAACAAAGTCCAAAGCAGGTTCAAGAGCTCACGGAACACAAGGAAAAACAGATTACAGGCAAGGAATTATGGGAAAACAGATTTCAAGGCAAACAGGTTCAAGTTTCAGGAAAATCATTCAAAACAAGGTTCCATATGATTATATCTTTGTGTTTATGGGCATCTTTACTTGAGAGTTTGAATGGTGAGCAATGTACAGTAGCATTATTGTCAAGGTGTAAAGCTACAAGTGTGTTAGTGAATGCTCACTAAACAAAATGTGTTTGCATATTGTTGGGAGACAATACGGGAGGACCCTACTCAAAAGAGCTTACAATCTCAGCAGGCGCAATCATGGAACAGATAAAGAATGCTTACTAGTGATGGGCGAATCTACCCAGTTTCGCTTCGCCGACTAATTCCCGAATTTCCAGCGAAATTCCCGAATTGGCGAAAAAAATTCGTGAAACGAGTCGCGGCACGTTTTTGACGCGCGTCGCGTTTCACGAATTTATTCGCTGCGAATTCGCCCCTGGCGCATAAATTCACCCATCACTAATGCTTACCTATTGCCTTATCCTCTTAAATCTACTCTATACTCTATATTGAAGCAATAGTGTTCAGGTATGTGCCACCTTGTTTTTTGGTAATATTAATATAAATATAATATAAATGTATTACATAAATTCTGATAAGTCCTGTGTGTTGCAGCTTTAAAAATATGGAGTCCCCGTATGGTTATCATGTCTTTGTCCTAAGCTATCTGGTTAAATTCCAAGGCCATAAGAATTAAATAAAAATGGCCAAATGTGGAATTTCTTAAGATAAGTTATCGAAGATGATGAATGTGCCCACCATTCAAAAAACAGATCTAAGAGCCACACACATACAAACACAGTAGATATCTAGCAGAATTGATAAAAAAATGCCTTTGTACCTAGTTATAAAGAAGAATGTGTCTGGTTGTTGTTTATCAGACAACAGTCAGGCTGTGAAGAAGCTAGAGTATTCATTGGTAGAGGTATTCATTTCTGTACAACATAAAACTGTAGCTATTGCAGATAGGAACATATTCAGGGAGTAGATATAAGGGATAAATTTTGTTTATTTCTTCCTGATGTCACATAGCACCGCATATGATTGATGAGTTTGCTTTTCTACCAATGGAAGGTAAAGCATATTTATAACTTTCAACATTTGCCTGAGTAGATGTCTTACAAAAGCAATAGATTCATTTTCAGTTTAGAATTACAACATCGAGTTGGTAAGTATAAAAGATTGAAAGTTTCCCTAAAAGGTTTTCTCACTTTGCAAAAATGTTTACTTATTGTTTACCCAGAAAACATATGTGGAGCTTGGTTATCAAAAGGCCTAAGTGTTAAAATGGAAATAAAGGCTTCTATACATGGATAAAAAATGTCCACAAAGAAGACACCCAACTAAGGCACTCTAGTGGTTTCAACTACATCTTCAAGCAACCTACTATTAAGGATTGTAATACAAAATACAGCAGTGGCCACAGGCACCTGCTGTCAGTATGAAGTTTTCATATAATAAAAAGAACAAGAATGCTATTACCTGCATTGGCTACTCGGTTGATCTTTTATCGCAAAATGGTGAAAAATTTGCGAAACAGGACTTTTGTCACCGGCATCCAAATTTTTTGTTGCCGGCATCCAAATTTATTGACGCCAGCAAATTTTTGCCAGTGAATTTTTTTTGCGGCTGTGAAATGCAGAAATTTGCTGCAAATTCGCGGCAGGCGAATAAATTAGCCCATCACTTGTGTTAAATACATCCACACCTAACCAAATGCTATATACATTTTTTCCTGGCTCATATTGTCCTGGTTTCCTTTCTGCCTGGTCATTCATTAAAAAAAATTATGCTGCCTACCTCCAGAAATACCTAGGATGGTATATTCAATATAATATATATATATTATATATGAAGCACAAGTCTTCATCAATTAAAAAGCATAGTTGTATAAATAAATATTGTAAGACCTATCAAGGGCAGTATTTCAGACAGTCCCTAATACCAAAACCAAAAAAAAAGTGGAAGGCCATTATAGCCAAAGTTCAGTAAGAGAGATACAAAGAACTTTTAGGATGCTCGGTATTCTGTATATGTGAGACTGGTTTCTCATTAATACTTTGCTGGACTTTCTGGCTGTAATGAGCTATATAATTATATTCATGGCTCACTGTGACTTGACCGATATAGAGTCGGTGTATCTCCGAAAAATTGCCATTTCTATTATGAAATATCTTTAGATAAAAAGGGTTTAATTATAATTTATTCTTAATAACTGAGCATATCCCTAGCAGTGAACTTGATAACAATGAGATGCTATTCCATATTTGATTAGAACACCGGCAGATTAGCTCCTATATTAATCCAGGGAAGCTGTAATGAAAATAAAATGCGTTCTAGAGAGCCTTAGTCTGCACTGATTAAAATTGTGGATTTATATGAATCTTCCCTTTTCATCTAATGTACTACAGTCGCTATAGAAGGAGCATTATGCATCTGACAAATCAGCCTTTGCTTGTTTGTGTATTCTCTTACAAGCCACAGTATTTATCAGTCAGGTGTAAGTGTTGTTTGGTGAATGTAAAGTTGCCCGAGCCATCATGCTGAGACATTAACACAAGGAAATTAGTCTGAGCAGACGGAGGTCTTTTACTCTAACCTCATCTGCAGGGTTAATGTACATGAGGGATTCTTAATCATTAATGTGTAGCTGTTATCTACCAATTCAGCATATTGATTTGATTATTAAGGCTACAGTTCAGTAATGCCATCCTGGATTCCTTTCCTGTGTGTGCTATAGGGCTTTGCATTAATGTCTTCAGATCAAGCATGTGTCCAAAATTATTATTTCAGCTTGTATAATGACTTCTGCAGCAATAAATGAAAAAGAAGGCAACTGTATTTCCCAGCTCAGTATTAATATCCAACCTTGTGGGTTTAGGTTTGAAGCATTTTTTTTTTTAAATATCATGTAAATGAAGATTTTGATAAATAACATTTTCTATTTTATTATTGCAGTTTCGTTAATGGTGCTACGGGGCCACAATAACATCTGCTTGTTCTCCAACTCAGATTGAAATATTAAAAGGATAATTTAATTCTCTCGCATTGTTTTTCCAAAATGTTTAAACACTGTACTAAGTTGCAGTTTTGCTTTTGCATAAACTTCATTTATGCCTCGTGGACATAAATATAACATACTCCCAGTTCCTCCTCTATATCCTGCCACTAATTAGCCAAACCATGAACAGTTGTCCCCACCAGGGCCTGGATGAGAAAGCCTCTACTAAGAAGAATCTGTACTGCTACCTTATGCTTGTACTGAAACATTATACCTCTTGCAACCCCCTTGTGGGGGACCTCCCCCATTCCAAAAACGTCATGGGGATTTCATTGTATAGACAATTTTAGGGATTGCAGCCAGGCCCAGACTGGCAATCTGTGGGTTAAGGCAAATGCCAGATGGGCTGCTATAAGGTCCCATAGAAAGTCAGTATTTAGTGGGCTGTTGGGGACTGTTTGGGCCTCTATGTGGGCTGATTGGGCCTCTGTGTAACTGAAATGCCAGGGCCTATTTTGATTCTCAGTCCAGTCCTGATTGCAGCCATCCTACAGAAACAGATATAACATAAACTAAGTACAAAATATATTTCTTATGGGTAAATGCTGAGACAGGCTGCAAATTTGCCTCTTGCAAGGATGAAAAGTGACCTGCAGGAGCAGTACTTCTGCAAGAACCTAGGTCCAAAAGGATCTGTGACAGTATCTAGCGCACATGAAAATAAAATTAAAAAAAAAAAGCAATGGTAAATGTGAAAGGCAAGGGGTGGATAATAATGATGATGTGCATTTTTATTCCCAGTAAAACAGACTGCAGATTGCCTGGTCAAATTCTAGTATGGATTCACAAACATTTTCACTGTGAAGCTGTACTGCTGAACGCAGACAGAATTGTATTCATAGGGGTGGCTAAAACAATGCTAAGAGACCCAAGGCAATTCAAGAGTGGAAGGCAGGGTGCAAAAAATGGTGGATTGTGCCTGTTTCTGGTTTATTGCTTCCTGCCCTCCACTTAATAAATTACCCCTAAAAGTGTTTTTGCCATGGTATAAATAATAATGTTCATTGGAGTATTGCCAGTTCATATACAGATCATCAGACAAGCATGTTGATTTTCATTTACAAATGTGAAAAAAACGGGAGACATGTTTTTACCAACAATGCAAAAGTTTGACCTTAATTCCAGCACTTCTATGCTCCATGCAGTCAGACAATATTTCATTTAATAGAGAGCTAGGGTAGGCAGAAGAGGAAAGTGCCTAGGGCGTTAAACACATACTCCTTCTGTCTACCTCTAGTTTGCAGTTCTTGGGTCGATGTTCGCTCTGTGCACCCATGAACAGGGGTGAGATGTGGAGGATGAGAACTCTTTGCCCTGGGGACCTCTGTATCTTGGATCTCAGCACTGTTAATAGATATAGTAACCTGCAGCAACCAAACAAATGTTACTTGAAAAAATACATTAAAAAAAGAACTCGTAAAATTCACAAATAGGAATTCTGATAAATAGGCCCTTTAACACTCCCTGCCTGAGATGACATTGGTGCAGCACTGAACACCTATAGGTGTAACCTCAAACAGGTGCCCTGTGCTTACTGCTTCGTCAAAGCTCCTTTGTGCTGGAGAACGACGTGCTTTGTACCTTCATGCACCAGAGTAGGGGCAACAAGTAGTGTTGAGCAAAATACTGTGCCCAACTTAAACTGAGAAAATTATGCCCATAGACTCCAATGGAAAGTCCAATATACTGCAGCACACTGTCGAGTAATTGCTTTACAGCAAGGCGATTTTATTGGCTCAACATGCTGTATGAGCAGACAAAAAGTGGCAATGTTTCTGTCCTCACAGGACCTTTTATCAAGCCTATAGCAATTTGAACTGTTCTGTGTTAAATAGTGGGGGTCACTTATAAAGTTTGTGCAGCGCATAATTATCCACAAATGGTGAATGCCCATGTTTTTTCCTGAATGCTAAAATATTGCACTGCTGGCCAGTCTTTCCGTTTTTTGTAAATTCGCATTGTGAATACATTTTCACAAATGACTTGCAAATGAGACAGGTCTTTGGGTGAGTAAAGGCACTTTGCTGTGGGCGAAAATAGCATTGACAGAAACTTACATTTCCAATCAGTGATACTGTTTTGTGAATATTTTCTCCGCCACCAAAGTTGTGGCGTAATTCAAACACAGAGTGTGCCCTTAAATTTTTGCCATATTTAAAAAGCTCTTATAGACATTCACAATGTAAAATACAAATTTGCAAATCTGTTTGCACACTCTTATTCAGCTTTATAATTATAACCAGGTGCAGGGCAAATATTTTATCTTTGCGAACCAATCTTCCCTGGGCAAAGTTTATAAATGAGCCAGTGTGAATTATGGGTGAGGAAAATTGTGGGAGGTGTTGGGCGGGAACAACTGTGCCCATTATTTACACTTAATTGCATTAATTATAATACTTGTCCTCCCTGTATGTACTTTGTAAATGGTAAGATTGTACAGCACTGCATATCCTTGTAGTGCTTTATAAATAAAGTCATACATAAATGAACAATCTATTTTTATTAGGAAAACCACATTTGTAGTATTCCTTCTGATTCAAGAGAATTAACCTGGATTAATCACTCTCAACCAGAAATTCTAGTTCGCAACACCCGTACTTTTGATGTATCTGCTCTATGTGACTCAGTTCTAGCTTCTCCTCCATCACCACTTCCTCTGATCCTGATTTACTAGTAAATACCTACAACTCGGTTCTGTCTGCTGCTATCAACACTCATGCCCCTCTGCAGCCACAACGCAGTCGAGTTTGCAAACCTCATCCCTGGATGAATGGGCAGATGCAATTTTTGCGGGCTTGTACGCAAGCGGCAGAGCGCATGTGGAGGAAATCCCGTACAAAAGCCGACTTCCTCCACTATAAATTTCTAATGACCTGCCTCGGCACTGCCCTAACCCAGGCTACACAACAGCACTAGAATACTTTGTAGTAATAAATAACAATAAATCCAACCCACGACGATTGTTGTCAATATTCAACTCGCTACTTCATCCCTCTACAAATAACTACACAAAACCGTGTACCCCTGTCCTTACTCCAGTACTTACTCATACATTAAATTCCTCACTCACTTATGCTTTCCCCTCGTTATTCAAACAGGCCTGTGTCAAGCCCATTCTGAAAAAGTCTACACTGTATCCATACTGTTTGTCTAACTAATGTCCTGTCTCTCTCTTACCACTCGTCTCTAAACTTCTGGAACGTCTAATCTTCTCCCATATTACTAACTTTCTCTGCACTTGACCCTATGCAGTCTAGCTTTCCACCTGCACACTCCACTGAGACTGCCTTATGTAGAGTTGCAAATGATCTCGAGACTGCTAAGGCCAAAAGTCATTACTCTATTCTCATACACCTGGACTTAACCTCTGCTTTTGATACTGTTAGCCATTCTGTTCTAATGCAAATTCTCCACTCTATAGGTATATGGGATCAAGCTGCATCCTGGTTCTCTTCCTACCTCTCTGACTGCTCCTTCTTTGTTACTTCCTCAAACAAATCCTCTCCTCCTGTTCATCTTAATGTGGGGGTACCTCAAGGTTCTGTACTTGGACCTCTGTTGTTTTCCTTATACACTCTATCTTTATAAGGAGACCTTATATCTTCTCTTGGCCTTAAATATCACCTATATGCTGATGACATTCAGATATATTTAGACACACCCTCACTAACCACTTACATTCAAACCCAGATTGCAGACTGCTTAGTAGCTATTTCTTCCTGGATGAACCAACGCCACCTCAAGCTCAACTTGGCCAAGTCTGAGCTCATGGTTTTTCCACCCAAACCGAGCCCTTCTCTTCCTTTCACCTTTACTATTGATGGCATGACCATTAACCTGGTTAACCCAGCATGCGGCTTAGGGTTCATCTTTGACCAGTCCCTCACCTTCTGTAATCACATTATTAATACTGCCAAAACCTGTTGTTTCTTCCTCCGTAACTTAGCCAAGACACGCCCATTTCTTTCACCAAACAACAGCCAAAACACTAATCCATGCCCTCATCTTATCTCGCTTTGACTGCTGCAATCTCCTCCTAACTGGTCTTCCTGACTCCCATCTCTCTCCCCTCCAATCAATCTTAAACTCTGCTACCAGGATTAGTGATGGGCGAAACGGCCGCGTTTTGCTTTGCCGAAAAATTCGCGAATTTCCAGAGAAATGCGCGAATTTTTCGCCGATTCGCAAAACGAGTCGCGCGTCGTTTTTGACGCGCGTCGCGTCAAACGCGACGCGACGCGTCGCATCATTTTTGACGCACGTCGCGTCGTTTCTGACGCGTCACGTCATTTTTGTCGCGTGTCGCGTCGTTTTCGTCGCGTCAAAAACGACGCGCGACTCGTTTTTGCGCGGCGAAATTTTTTTGGCAAATTTTTTTGGCAGTTTCGCTAATTTATTCGCCAGCGGCGAATCGCGGGAATTCGCCGCGAATTCGCCCCTGGCGATTAAATTCGCCCATCACTAACCAGGATTCTTCTACTCTGTCCTAAAAGAGAATCTGCCCAACCCCAACTAAAATCCTTAGCATGGCTGCCTGTCAAGCAAAGGATAGCATGTAAAATCCTTCTGCTAACATTCAAAGCCCTTCACTCCTCTGCTCCTCACTACATCTCTTCTCTTACGTTCCTGGTTGTATTCTCCACTCTTCTCAGAGTCACATTCTCTTTACACCACCCACATCCTCGTCTCAGACCCTTCGATCTTGCTGCTCCTTACCTCTGGAATCCCATCCCTGAATTCCTCCGTAAGGAATCCTCTCCCAATCTCTTCAAAAAAAAATCTAACAGCTTACCTTTTGGAGCACTAGAACAGTAGCCTAGTCCTGCGCCTACTGTCTATGTCTTACCATGTGCACTTTTTCATCTCCAATTTGTACCTGTATGTTAACCTCCGATCCACTTAGACTGTAAGCTCTACGGGGCAGGGACCTCCTTCCCACTATGTATCTTAGCACATAGCACTCAACCTCTTTGTCCTATGATTCTGTATATATTTATTATGTGATTTGTCTCCCCCATGTATCCTTAACAGCGCTTTGCAAATAAAGTTATACATACATATACATATACACTCTTCTGATAATCCAATCACAATGGCACATTGTAACTCTTCAAAGAGGTGACATCTGAATTTATAGAGGTGTTGAGTCTGTGTAGTTAATGTGATATAGGTGGGACATTATTGTAATGTATATGTATGTATACATTACAATAATGTCCCACCTATATCACATTAACTACACAGACTCAACACCTCTATAAATTCAGATGTCACCTCTTTGAAGAGTTACAATGTGCCATTGTGATTGGATTATCAGAAGAGTTTATATGCAGACAACTTCCCATACCAGTCAGTTGAACTGAAGAAGCTACTTGGGTGAGTAGTGAAACGTCTTCAATGATTACTCAGCAAGTCCAGTTTAGAATTACTTATATTAGATACACCATGACCTGGATGAATGAAAATCTTCATAGTCATAATAGAAATGAATCTGAGTTTGCAGTCATTTCTTTTTGTAAATGCTCATGTGCTTGGACATTATTTTTTTTTTCCCTTGAATATTTGCAGCTGCAAAAGTTCTTCAAGTACTCTGATGGCAGACAGTTCAAGTCTATTTCCTCAAGAGTATCATTTTCAAATTTCATGATGATAATGGCTTTCTTGCAGACTATTAACTGCACAAATGAGGCTAACAAAATTTTCCCATATTGCTATTCCTAAAGGAAATAATATTTTATGTAGTTTTCTGCTATAGCAGATGGAACCGCACATAGGAATGAGTCTAAAAATAATAATGAATTGGTAAAAAAAGTTGTTACAATACTGACCAAAGATTTATAATATTCAGTGTAATAGAAAAGCAAGAAGTAAGAGCCAGTGCAAGCTTGTGTGCCATTTTGTCTGTCTTAGTATAATTAGAGATGGGCAGTGATAATGAGAATGGTTAAACCACTTTGAGAAGACCTTTGAAAATTGTTATTTGTAAATAAATGTATAATACAGGACACCTTTTTAGCCTTCCTATGGACTAGGAATGACATACAGTATGTATTAGTTCATTCCCCTCTTACCTTTCTGCATAAGGGTGTCAATGGCAATGAAACAAAATCAAATGAGATTCAGTCATAGTGGTTCTCAAATAAGGAACCAAGGAAATAAAAAATCAACAAAGAGAAAATCATTATATCTTTCTTGATGGTTGCACATCATTAAGTGCTCCAATGTTTTTCTGCTGAGCACAATAACATTCTTTAAAGGAGAACTAAACCATAAAAAATAATATGGCCAAAATGCCATATTTTATATAATGAACTTATTGCCCCAGCCTAAAGTTTTAGCTTTTTAATAGCAGCAATGATCCAGGACTTCAAACTTGTCACAGGGGGTCACCATCTTGGAAAGTGTTTGTGACACTCACATGTTCAGTGGGCTCTGAGCAGTTATTGAGAAACTAAGCTTAGGAGTTGTCACTAATTATCCAGCAGAAAATGAGGTTGTCCTGTAATATAACATGATGCTACAGGGCTGATTATTAAATTCTGATGCTAATTATAATGGTTTCTGTGCTGCCATGTAGTAATTATTTTTATTTATTAATAATCAGCATTATATTGTGACATTTATATTCTATACTTACTGTATGTTTTGTCCCTAAGCTCAGGTAACTGACATCAGCACAGAGCGTGTGCAGAAGAAGATGGGGAGCTACTGGGGCATCTTTGGAAACACAGATCTTTACTGCTAAATGTTTGTGACTTGGATAGATACATTAGGCACTTTATTACCGGGTGGCCTGAATAAAGAGTATACACCAATGTTATTTATATGAGTAAGTGTCTGTTGATAACTTTACTTTTTGCTTGTTTTTAACATGTGTCTGTGTTTTAGATTTTATTAATAATGCTTCTAATTTATTATATTTCAGGACAGTGAAAAATTAAAGATATGGGAGCTCCTGAGAAAGTAATTCTGGGGTTTCTGTCCCCTTAATTCAACATGGGAGCCAGATAAGTGAATATAAGATAACACTTCCTGTTTCTGATACAATGTTGTATACCTGGTTAAAAGAAGTTTTAAAGATACTATGTCATGTTTGTATAAACAAATAATTACTTTTAAATCACTTGTCACTATTTCACTAATATTGTATAACTATTAGCTACTGAATAGTAGTACTAAGATTATTTTTGTCTTTTATAAGGTTCACTATGGATTATGGGTCACATGTAAGTGTGATGCTGTGACTCCTCCTATTTTTTAAGTATTTAAACACATGTGGACACTGTTGAAATAATGGCTTGAGAAAGGGCTTGTGTTGCCCAAAACGTTGCCTAAAGCATTTTAGTAAAGTATTTTCACTTTTTTCACTATCACTGGAGTGCTGCTGTTTTCATTTGAACGTATGCAGAGTTTTTTGCCTTGGCAGGAGGTACAGCTTGCACCCGGGGCTGCAATGAGCTTTGTTAACTTTTGAAGCACACCTGAACTAATTACATGTGACTTGGGCTGGTACAGAAGCCCCAAACATTATGTACAACATTTTTATCTTACTTTGTTAGATATGCTTTAGTTCTCCTTTAAGTACATGTGACTTCAAGCCCAGCCCCACATTTTGGCAAGCCACCCTTAGCTCTCAAAGTTACAGATATATGGAAATATTTTGTGTCAATCATTCAGTCACAGTTCCAAGAATTTGTAGGACATGTGACTTCAAGCCCAGCCCCACATTTTGTCAAGCCACCCTTAGCTCACAAAGTTACAGATTTATGGAAATATTTTGTGTCAATCATTCAGTCACACTTCCAAGAATTTGTAGGACGTGTGACTTCAAGCCCAGCCCCACATTTTCTCAAGCCACCCTTAGCTCACAAAGTTACAGATTTATGGAAATATTTTGTGTCAAACATTCAGTCACAGTTCCAAGAATTTGTAGGACAGCAATGATCTTTGGGCTTACCTTCCAGGAGTATTTAGGAAAGTAAATAGGTATTATCCAAAACTAGTCTTCAGGCTGTGCCACCCACCCTGGCATGAGCCCAGCAGTTTGGTAACCACTGCTCTGGACTCTGAACATATTGCACTGCAGGCTACTTAGTCTTATTTAATTTACTTGCCAATGTTTTTTACACATCTTTCTCTTCCTGATTAACCAAATACAGTTGCATTTTATCAGGACCTACCCATATAAAACTTCCTGTAGTGTTCTTTATATAAACAGTCCTTGTTTTGTGTTATCTCCCACACACAGGTTTTATTGTTGTTCTTGATCCTGGCCCTGTACCACTCCTGTTGTATTGCTCAGAGCTTTGATTCCTGTGAATGACCTTGTCTGGTCTTATGCAATTGTTCATTCCTAGTCTTTCTTCCATTTCCTTAATTTAGCCTGGCACATTGTGTTGACCTTTGCCCACCCTTGATCTTTGATTGACTGTTCTTTGACTAATTCCTTTGTAATAGTACTGTTAATTTAAATGAAATTAAGGTCAAGCTACCTAAACAATGCCTGATTATAGGCCTACATATAGACTTGTGTTGTTTTAAAAGACATTTTGCAAATCCCTGATGAAAATGAAGATGGGGACATCTTTATCTGCAGTAAGATGAATATAACACAGTTCCCACATTAACAGCTTCGGGAGATACAGATCCTTCACCCACAAAGACTTGCTACTTTACCAACTGTCTTTTTGGAAATTTTCTCAACACAGTTCTATATTTGACATGATGAGATCTGAAAAGGAGACAAAAGCAATCTGATTCTCAAAAATAGCTACATGCTTTATCAACTTAACCAGATGGTTGCTATATAAAAATAAACACTTTATCTTGTGTAAAACTTAATCTATTTAATCTCTTAATCTCAACTGGACTGTTTCCTTCTCAACTAAAACATGCTCTTGTCACCCCCATCCTGAAAAAAACCCTCTCTTGATCCCTCCAATCTTTAGAACCTTCGACCTATCTCTCTGCCACCTTTCATCTCTAAACTACTTGAGTGCCTAGTCTACAAGTGACTAACCTCATTCCTCTCTGACAATAACCTTCTGCCCCCCCTACAATCTGGCTTTAAGCCACAACACTTTTAACAGTTAAAGCCAACAATAATTTATCACCCTCTCCTCCTCCAGTCCCTCCATTGGCTTGGCCTTCATGACACAGTACTGTCCTGGTTCTCTTATTACTTCACCAATCGTACCTTCAGTGTCTCCTACAATGGAGTAGCATCTTCTCCCCTACCTCTTTCTGTTGGGGTTCCTCAAGGCTCTGTCCTGGGGCCCTTATTATTGTCACTCTATACTTTATACAAATTAATCAACTCATATGGTTTCCACTAACACCTTTATGCTGACAATACTTAGATCTATCTCTCCTCTCCTGATCTCAACCTAGAACTCCTAACTTGGGTCTCCTCCTGCCTATCTGCTATCTCTAATTGGATGTCACAACACTACCTTAAAGGGGAATTCCACCCCCTAGGCGCAAAAAACCTTCCACTGACTAGTTGGTGCCTCTCCCATTGACTTATACAGGACCTTGACTGGTCTGAGATGGTGGCTTTTCGGATTCAGGCTTTTTTGCTGCATCGGGGTAAAATAAATCTTGAGGGCTTTTTTTGTCAATAAATTTGAGATTTCTAGTGAAAAAATTTTTTATTTTCAAAAATGTTTTGAGATTTTAAAATTCTGAATTGATTAATTACCCCTTTACTGTTTTGGGTGTACCTAGGTTATACCTACATCTAAACCATAGAAAGTTACACAGAGGGAAAAGACAGTCCAGAAATTATATAGACAGGCGGTGATCTTGTTTTTTAATGTTTTTTTAAAAATTGCTTTTGAGCATCAACCTTTGGAATTCATAGAATATTAAAACTTACTGCTGATTATTTGGGGTGCTACTGTTTTTTGGAGATCTCAAAGGATTCTGACCACAAAAACAATACTTTTCTATAGAAAAGAGATTTATAGGATAATATAGCTCTGGGTGCTTTTCCAAACACTGCGATTTATATTTTTTAAACTTTTTTTAGTCTGGCAGATTAAAATTGTTATTAACTGCGGATATAAAATGGCTAGTCAGTTGTGACTGTGACTGTACAGCCAGAGAGATAGGAGAGAGATCCATCCAGGAGGAAAACCTCAGATGACCTCTCTCATGTCTTTCCTGAGCTGAGCAACATCAGAACATGTTTGTGTTTTCCTTCTGAAAGTATCGATCTCAACCATACAGTTACTGGAAATGACCAGCAGGTAGTTGGGATAGCAGTACAAATGCGGGACTGTGGATTATTTTTTTTTTCTGTAATAATAAAACAGTACCTTGTACTTGATTACAACTAAGATATAATTAATCATTATTGGAAGCAAAACCAGTTTATTGAGTTTATTAATGTTTACATGATTTTCTAGTAGACTTAAGGTATGAAGATCCAAATTAGGGAAAGATCCGTTATCTTCAGAACTCCAGGTCCCAAGCATTCTGGATAATTCTGGATAACAGGAAATTGTAAATTATTCTTTGAAGATAATTCATAATAAAGGGAAGGTTTGTTTGCCAGTTCCTATTCCTTATTCCTTTCATATATACTGTGACTAAATAATTCAAGTAAAAGTCCATTGCTAACAAAATATCCCAAACTGTTGGAGGAGAAAAATCAAAATAAAGACTAAACTCGCTAGCAGCCAAGTTTCACATCTCGCAATTTGTTTTATCTTTGCGATCTCTGGATTGATGCAAGAAAATGGCTCTAGTTCAATAATCTCCTACAGATCCCCCCTAAGGGTAGGATAACTTTGTTTGATCCTGGAGCTAGTATTAAGCCCCATGAAGCCTCAGCACAAACTATCTTGTATCTTTATCACCATGATGTTTTTTAACAGCTCTGTTTTAGTTCTCACATGTTCTTAAAGAGACACTAATGCCCATTGAGCTTGAAATCTGTAAAATTAGATATGTTTTGCTGCTGAGAACAAGGATGATTTATGGGTTGGAGCAGTATCAGTATTGTCAATCCTGTCCACTCGGCTTTGCTTATATGTGTGTTGTGGTGGTATAAACATTGATCTTATCAAATAAGAAAATCAATAATTATCTAAACAACTGTAAGAAAAAATAATACAAAATATTTTTGAAGTAGATGTATTAAATAGCCACAACAGTTGACCTGCATGAATAAAAACCTCCATGGACATATATAGAATTATATTTTGTAAATGTAAACCCCTTAGCTTAATTTGAATAGCCTATGGGTGAGCAAGCAATTTTATGATACCCATCAGTTCTCATGTGTACCAGTTAGATAGTACTATTATAGATAGTTTTCCACAAGAACATGTGAGTCATTTAATGGTTTTGTTAACTGGACTGGACTTTAAGGATAGCCTTAAAACCTTCCCTGCTTCTGTAGATGCCCAGGAGGACTGACTGAACATGATTATGCAGGCACCTCAGGTACAAAGACAATGGTTAATACCACACACTCTTTCATGCTTTACTCCTTTGATAACAAATTTCACTTTGCAGCCAAAAAGATAAGATTCCTCTGAAACCAATTCTCAAAGGTTAAAGAGACTGTAAAAGATGAAAATTAATGTTTTCAAAGACTCAAACAGATGGCAGAAATGAAAGGTTATGATGAAAGGATAGTAAACTTAGTGAAGACTAAAGCTACAGAGAATGAAATGTGTCGCATAGACCAGGGAAGCTGTGAAGAACAAATTCGCCCCCAAACAGCCCTTTGAGTTTTGTCTCTACAGAGAAGATTAAAAGGAGGATTCAACGATATTGGTACATTTTAGAATCAGATAAGAAATTACCAGACTCTTTAACCTTTTTCCCTTTGATGTTTCCATAAAATGTAATAGCAACACAGAATAGATTGGTTTCATATTTGATTTTTTTTTAGAAATTAGATCTAAAGGTCACTTTTCAAAATAGATTATTGGAAGACATTTCTTCTGTAATGTGTGACTGCTAATCAAGATGTATTAGAAAAATCAATTCTAATATTTGGAAAACTTGGTGCCAAGAGTACATGTCAACCTAAAACAAACAGAAAAAAAGGCTCCATAAAACATTTGAAAACATTAAACTTTTCCTTGAATTAGTGACTTTATTTTGCTATAGGACAGAAGATATTTTACAGGTTCCCTAGACATCATTAATACACAGCAGACTGCATTTTACCTGCCTGCTGTCTTTGTGTTGTGCTTTACCTTCAATAAGTGAACTGTTTTACCTAAATACAAACAGACATCTCTATACTAGTTTCTGTCTGTTAAAAATAGTTAGGGATATGCTACTGTCTTTCAGATGCATGCAATTGTGCCTAGGAGTGCAGGTGGCCTAAATTATGTAAAAAATAGTAACTAGAGAGCACGTCAATCTTTATCAATCAGTGTATTTATCAGTGCCGGGCCAACATGGCCAAGCACCCTAGGAAGCCTGGCCAGTAGTAGCGCTCAATGCACATATGAATGAAAAGGCGCGTGTGTGCATGCACAAAAATGCATACGTGAAAAGGCGTGACATGCGTGCATGAAACAAAGATGCACCGCACATGCCATCAAGAGCCGTGACTGACTAGGGGTAGGAGAGGCAGACTTTGCACCCTAGGTACGAGCCTACTCTGCCTACTCTTTGTCCCAGCCCAGGTATTTATTATTTGCAGGATTTCTATGCACTACATGTTTCAGCCTATTAGCCTACATCAGGTGCATAAATGAAATGACATAACAAAACAGAGTTGAAACCCTTCACCCTATCAACTATTATATACAGTGTACCAGCTCCCTAGAATGGCCAGGTATACTAAATCCAAGAGTACTGCCATCATCTGGCCTACTCCATTACAGTATTGTAGTATTATCACAATATTGTATCAGTCACAGGAGTAGTATTCACGTATATATATAAACATTATTACAGCCAGTAGTAGTCTCCAAATTTGGGCCGTATCTATAATATATTCATGTTCACTAGTGATGGGCGAATTGGCGGCGTTTTGCAGAATTTTTTGCGTCTCGTTTTGGACGCGGGCGTCCGTTTTTGGATGCGGGCGTCCACTGCCTGCATAAAAAAATGGACGCCGGCAAGGGGCGCCAGGCGAAAATTTGCTGGCGATTCACAAATGTATTCACCTGCAGCGAATCGCGGAAATTCGCCAATCACTAATGTTCACACCTTAAGTGAAAAGGTTTTCAGTCCAATGTTCATTCTTAAAAATATTATCTGGAAGAAAAGACAATGTTGTTATAGAAAACATTTAAAGCTCAAGGCTTCATTCATCCCTAAAGGTTCCACTGTATTCATTTTGTGTATCCATCTTGCCTCCCACTGGAGTAAGAGGTGTTTCCTATCACCACCTCTATATGGAACCTGCACTTCCTCCAGTACTAGCCATCTCAAAGTTGCTGAACTATGCTTTTGTAAATAAAAATGTTGTCCAACCGGTTCTTCTTTTCCAGGTCATAATTTGTAATTGAGTAGTTATGTTCCCTAATTCCAATTTTAATTTGTCGAGGTCTGTCCTATCTACATTTTCCCACAAGGGCATTTCAGTGCATAGAACGCTGATACAGTGTGGCAAGTGAAGTAACCATTAAAGGGAAACTGTCATGGGAAAACATGTTTTTTTTTTTAAATGCATCAGTTAATAGTGCTGCTCCAATAGACTTCTGCACTGAAATCCATTTCTCAAAAGAGCAAACAGATTATTTTATATTCAGTTTTGAAATCTGACATGGGGCTAGCCATTTTGTCAATTTCCCAGCTGCCCCAGTCATGTGACTTGTGCCATCACTTCAGGAGGGAACTGCTTTCTGGCAGGCTGTTGTTTTTCCTTCTCAATGTAACTGAATAGTACACAGTGGGACATGGGTTTTACTATTGAGTGCTGTTCTTAGATTTACCAGGCAGCTATTATCTTGTGTTAGGGAGCTGTTATCTGGTTACCTTCCCATTGTTCTTTTGTTAGGCTGCTGGGTGGGGGAAAGGGAGGGGGTGATTTCACTCCAACTTGCAGTACAGCAGTAAAGACTGATTGAAGTTTATCAGAGCACAAGTCACATGACTTGGGGCAGCTGGGAAATTGACAATATGTCTAGCCCCATGTCAGATTTCAAAATGAAATATAAAAAAATCTGTTTGCTCTTTTGAGAAATGGATTTCAATGCAGAATTCTTCTGGAACAGCACTATTAACGGATGCATTTTTTCCCATGACAGGATCCCTTTAATTGAAATGTTGTATCCCTTCAATGGATGTGTTACATTGTCTCCCTTGATAACAGAGTTACAGTGCCCACATCCCAGACATGGGAAAGTCCCTAGTTTAGGGGTGCCCAGGAACCTAGTTTTACCATTGGTATGGCAGATTTAACCAATTTGTCTGCCAAGTTTTTTCTTCTTTTATAAGAAAAAAGAGGTAGAGATTTACAGTTTTTACCCATTATTTGATCTCAAGGGGCTATACTGACTGACAAAAGGGATCCTTTGTCCCATTTGTTTTTTTATTAGAACTACTTGTTTTTTAGGACCTCATCTCTTACAGTACTTGAAGTCGTACCCCTTTGCTACAAATTTTTGTACAAGCTAATTAGCACTTTGTATATATCTTGACTCATTTGATTCTATACCTTTAATGGTATTTGGGACATGGTAACTGTCTGGTCTCAGTATTATTCCTTTCTGTAGGCTGTGTAAACAGGTCAGTGACTATTTGCCCATCATCATTGCAGACTTGTGCATCCATGTAATGGATACTTTTTTTTATCATACTCAGAGTCATGCTGGGAGTTGATGTATTCTATGAACCATTTAAATTCAGACTCATCTGACTTCCAGATGATGAAGATCTCATCCACATATCTAAAATAGCAGTGAATTAAGTGGTTTTCAAAGTATCATTTTGTTTTCCAGAGTATCCATAAAAATGTTAGCATTACTGGGGGCTAGGTTACTCCCCATAGTCGTACTTGTACCTGGATGTAGAACTTTTTGCCAAAGCGGAAGTTATTTTGTTTTAAAACCAGTGTTAGTAATTCCATGAGTAAGAATACCATGGGGTGCAGAATCTTAGTCTCTCAGCTTCCTCAGCTTAGTGCATGCCCTCTTCATGGGGGATGGAAGTATATAGAGACTGTACATCAATGCTGCAAAGAAGCCACTCTGTAGATACAGTCCTTATGTTTTTTAAGTCTGCATAAGAAATCAGTAGTATCTTAACTATATCTTATAAAAAAACATCAACAAGTTATGACATTGGTTGAAAAATTTAAGTGACCCCAGAAATAATCGGTCTCCCTGGTGAATGTTCCAAACTTTTGTGTACCTTCAGCAATAAGTGCAAAATCGGTATTCTTGGATGTGTAACAGTTAAGAAGTCAACATTTTTCTTAGTGATAGTGCCTGATTCAAAAGCAGAACTCACACAGAGGTCTATTTGTTTCCTAATATCCCAAGTAGGGCCAGTGTCTACTGGTGGCAATACACGGAGAGATGTCGCCAAACGAGTGGATCTCTTCCTGATATGCCCACCTAAGGCCCAACGATCGGATCACAATAGAAAAGATACAGGCGGTCGGATTATGGGACCGCATCAACAAACAGATGCAGCCGCGATCCGAGGGGATTTTTAATACTGCCCGATCATGTGGCTGACTTTCAGCGAGATATCGATCAGTAAAGCCCATCGAAGGGCCCCATACACGGGCCAATAAGTTGCCGACTTGGTCTGTTGGCAGCTTTTATCGTCCTGTGTATGGCCACCTTTAAAGTCTATACTGTTTCTGATTTTGTAGTTGTGATAATGCTTCAGACACAGTCATCTTTATTAAGTATGACAGCTGCACCTCCTTTATCAGCTTTTTTAATTATAATGTTTTTAATCTGCTCTTCTGTCAGACTTAGTAACGTTGTGTGCGACATACTTGTGATTAAAGCCTTCCCATAATTGTTCTCTTTGTTTGTCAATGTTTTCTCTAAACCCATTAAGGCTTTGTTAGCCTTTGGTCTTAATCTAGTATCCAAAACATTTTCAGATAACGTTTTTTCTCTGAGAAATACATTTTAAGTTTCAGCCTGCGTATAAATTTAAATAAGTAAATCTTCCAAGAGAACAACTCCAGTGTGTAAGTTGGAATGAATCCCAAGCCCTTATTGATCACACAGTTAAAGTATAATCAGATAATATACAGAAAATATATTATTTGTACATAAGTACAAAATACATAAGTAAAAAGTGAAAGTAGCCATATTGACCTAAGTGAACCCTATAAATAATACTGAGAGTGAGTCAGAGGGGCATTGATTCAATATATATTTCCTTATCTATTGTGCATTCCCCTAAAGTTTGGCTACCAAAGGGGTCCTTAGTTTCTTAGGGGGAATAATGCTTCTCTTCCTGGTTCAAAGCATGATCCCTAGCTTTTCTGAGTTTGGTCACTAGGTGGCAGTGGGCTATTGTATAGAAGGATAAGCCAGGTGGCTCTAGGGTTTTTTTTTCCAGCAGCTTCCCCAAAGGAAGAAGGAGAACCCCAGCTGATAACAGATTTTAGTGAGTATTGTTTGCTTCTTGTCATAGGTCTTGCTAGTATATATAGCCAGGTTCATGGCTACCGATATGAGCAGCTCTTGGCTCCACCAAGGAGTGTGAGAAGGGGATAAATCCCCATTGTTATTGTTGCCTAGTCAGGGAACCAGTATGCAGGGTGTAGGGATTAGATAAATCCTAACTGCGTTTTATTAAAGCGGTGTCTCCCAAGGAAACAAGAGAAGCTCTGGGTGGATGGTATGATATCTCTTTCTAAAGTTCTATTGGAGGGATAGGGCTGCTAATGGTCTTAATTGGGAGTATGTACTGACTACTCCCTGTATCGTTCTCCTTTGTGCATTTGTTCTAATAAATTAGTTTTGATTAAAGTTCCAAGGACCACTGGCACCCATATTTTACTGCTTACAGTGTAATGTACCCTGCTTCCACACCATTGTGAGGGCTCACCGTAAGAATAATTGGTTTCATCTGGAGCAACTATAGGAGTAAAGTGCTCCCCCTCTGGGCCAGCTGGAGCTCACAGTGTGGAGATAAGGAAACCGCGCATCTAGAGGGGGGGAACAAGGTACACATCCTGTTTTCTAACAAGCTTTATAAAAGGATAAAAAGTCAATATTAGCATATATATTTCCAAATTCTAAGTAAAAGAGGGCATAGTGCTTCTTTAAGTTAAACTACATGATCAGTAAGTAAGATGTAATGGTTGCCTGGCAGAAACACAAATCTACTGTAAATATTTAAAAAAAGGGGCAGATTGGTTTGGTTAGCTGGTTTTGTATGTTTCAAAAAATGGAGAACACAGGGCCACAGTCTTGTATATAATTAAAGGACGTCCAGTCTGCAACCCTCCAACTATTGTTTTACTATATACCACAACTACTTCAGCTGTTGGAGGGATTCTTGGAGTTCTAGTCCAAAAACGAAAGATATGCAATAATGTTTACACAATATAATATATCCTGTGTGCTTCACTCAACCATAAAACTGGTCCTAAATACATTTTAGCCCATTTTCCCCAAATGTACTTCATTATCTGGCTTCTGTGAGCATTTGTTTAAAGTATTTAAAAGGTGAATCTTTAAATGTAGTTCTAAATATTTCCTTTCCTGCATTAGAGTTCAATACATTGATATTTTTAGACGAGTCCACAAGATGTGTATAAATTGACTTGCTTGACCACTGTTGTGCCTACACAAGCATGAATTCCCTCTTGCTCTCTCGCGGAGTATTGCTGGAACCAATACCGCCTAATCAGTCATTTTTATGCTTGCATTAAAATGCTTTATTGACAGTACTGATAAAGAAAGGCAACTGAAATCAATATGATGTCCACTAAAGGTCACATTTATTCATTTGGACAAATTAAAGTTTCTGTATACAAGAATAAGTGACTTGCAGTGTTCGTAATGATATTTATAAAAATTTTCATAGCAAAATGTTTTCTTTTCTGAAAATAACTTGACAGAAAATATTTTACTAAAATCCCATCTTTTTAGGAATGTGGAAATAGCAGTGGGGATTATAAAAATGGCAGACCAGAATGTCATCATGGAGAAAGATATCAGTCTCAATTTATATCATATGCAGTATTTGAAATTCCCTCTTTCAGGTATGGGACCTCCTGTTATCCGGACACTGGATTCTGATGAGCTTCGAAGTATGGGGTCCAGGTCCGGACTGAGATTTAAAATAGGCCCTGGCATTTCAGGTACACAGAGGCCCAATCAGTCCACATAGAGGCCCAAACAGCCCCTACAGCCAACTAAATACTGACTTTCTACGGGACCTTATTGCAGCCCTTCGGTTATTTGCCAGAACCCACAGATTGCCAGTCCAGGCCTGATGAGATCTCACATATTGAGAGTACCTTTGGTCCAGTGGAGATGCCCCACTTCCTATTCCTTTGTGAGCCTAAAGCACTGCATTTGACATCATTGTGCTTGGCTTGAAGTTTAAATATTTAAAGGCATCATCTCCCTATTCACATTGCCCAACGTCGTAGGTTTATTTTCAATGGTTCCTGGGTGTGATTTCTAACTTGTCTTGTCTGTTCTTGAACATCCCTAGTTTGCTGCCTCTCCTGACCTTTGGCTGTTTATTGACCATTCTCCTTGGATCCTGTTTCTGTACTGTGATACTGTTGGTTTGACCCGGCCTGTGACCTTGTCTACGTTCTTGACTCCTGATTTTGTACTGCCTTGCCTGTTTGGTATTGACTCTGCCTTTCCCTCTTTGTTCCCCCTTCTAGCTGCAAGCATTTGGTTCCCTTGTCTGCCCCTCTCTCCCTGGTCCTCTCACTATGAGACCTGGCAGCGTCCAAGTAGTGAAAGGCGGCTGTTAAAGGTGGAAGCGTGAGCCAAGGCAGGGACCTTGGGGTTTGTTCTGTGTTTGGGAAACTGTAAGTAAAATTTAATAAAATAATTCAGAAAATGATTTCTCTCTGTAATAATAAAACAGTACTTAAAGGTCCTATTGTGTTTAATTAATGTTTAAAGTATTTCTAGGAGACAATTATTTTTAAGGAGACAAAGTATGGAGATCTCGGGCATTCTGGATAACAGGTCCCATGGTTCTTTAGTTCTTTCGCTTTGGAGAAGACTTGCCCAGATACATGCCAGAAAGACAGGGAATCTTTAGCAGCAGTTATATGCATGTCTGGGATATTTACTAGTTAAAAAGTGTATAGAGATGCTAAAAATGAAATGGAAATATGCTGACACTTCTTTTTAATGATATTAATTTGTTCAGCACACATTTTTTCCTACATGTGGCATTTTTTTATCTCTTAATAAAACAGCTTTTAAAAATGATTATGGTATCTGTCTCAAAGCATTGCCATTCTTCCAATCACTAACACTCAGCCTGACACCACATTAAAAGTGTCAGGTTGATAGTAAATGACAGTTCGGCAGCCAGTTAATGGATGAATGAATAGAAATGCCTTCAGAAAAATACTTTAACTTTAAGTCTGATTCTTGTTTAGGAAAATTACAGTATATATAGGAACATATTTGCATAAAACATATTAAAAGTAAAAATAGACATGTATCAGTATCAGTTTAAGTCTCAGCGTTCTGCAACCTCAAAGACAATTATTTTAGTGAAAGGTAGATGATGGTAGACCAAGAATCTATCTTAGGAATTGGGAATTGTGTTAACAAAGGCCACTGAAAATGATATTTAAAAATAAGAGTAATAAAGTAAAAGTATGGATATCCAATTAAGTTTTATAGGCTGCATAGAACTAGAAACCCGCATTCCTCCACTCATGTTGCAGATTAAGGAGGCCAGTGAGGGGAGGGACCACTTTAATACCACCAGTTAAAGATAGGCAGATGTTCAGTGACTGAAAATGGAATGAAAGAGCATCAGTCAAGAAGAATATTGGGCAAAGGCAAACAGGCAAAGGCGTGTAAATGAGATTTTTTATTAATTGAATGACTTCTATTACCTGAATCCAACACCCTAAATTAAACTTAAAAGCCCTTAAACTTATATTCTTATATACTTAGCTTTTATTGGTTAAATACAGGGTATGTATGGGATCCATTATCTGGAAACTTGTTATCCAGAAAGCTCCAAATTATAAAAAGGCTGTCTCCTTTTTCTCTGTAACAATAAATATGTACCTTGTATGTGATCCAAACAAAGATGTAATGAATGTTATTGGAGGCAAAACCAGCCTACTGGGTTTATTTCATGTTTACATGATTTTCTTAAGGTATAAAGGTCCAAATTATGGAAAGATCTGTTTTCTGTAAAACCACAGGTCTCAAGCATTCTTGGTGACAAATCCCATACCTGTAGTATTATACTATATTATGGCATAATTGGTAAATTAATCAATATATCTGCAGAGAGTATAAATATTCCTATTTATGCAGGTCATGAGCCAATTGTCCTTGGCTGTATCTGAGGCCCAACTTTCTAAACAGTAACTGAAGATCAACCACTGCAAAAACAATATTTATCTCTCCCTTCTCCCTATTACATATTTACATTGAATTATAAAAGAGCTTAGAAAGAGAGTAGAAAAATGTGAAGGACAAATATCTTATCCCAGATACAACTCATTTTTCACATATTTAATAAGCCTTTTCAAGGATTCCTTTAGGCAGGTGTGATGGTCTCCATCAAGACTGGGTTGACATTTACCCCTTATGTCACATATTTCTGACTATAAAAACAAAAGTATATATCTTCATTAGCATTATAGGAGATTAGGAGAAGGAAAGGCTAAAATAAAGTACGCTTTATCAGAAAGGCCAATATAAATACACCAGTAAACCCTCAAAGTAATGCTGAACTGAGTCCTCTATCAAAAGATACACACATTTCTTTCCTTATATTGTGTACACATGGGCTTCTGTATCAGACTTCCTTTTTTCAACATAAAACTCCAGGGCTAAAGATTGAGCATGTTCAGTTTACTCCTCTCTCCTTCTACCCCTCCCTGTCCTTTCCTCCCCTCCATCCTCCTCCTCCTCTCCCTGCAGTAATCTGAGCTCAGAGCGATGAGTGAGCAGGGAGAGACTCAGGCAGGAAGTGATGTCCAACCAAGCTAATATGGCAGCTGCTATTCTATACAAAGAAATGGAACTTCTAGAGCTGTTTACTCAGGTAGGGTAAAGCATTCTGCAGAATAAATTTCATCTTATAGCTTGCAGTATTGTGGCTTATCTATTGGCAATTAACTGCTTTGGTAGCTTTCCTGCTCATACAGAAGACAACCTATAACATTTTCCAGCACAAACTAAGTCAGGACACTTAGATCCCTATGGACACAAAAATCCCTATGTATAGCTCTTTGATGGTGCTAGGAATTGCACTTCTAAAACAACCAATGGTCTATAGGTTTGGCAACAATGATACAAAAGGTTTCAGTAACCATTTTGTTTATCTACTTTTTGTGTGAACCAATAAAATCACCATGATACAAAGTTGATCATCTACACAGTGTGCTGCAGTTCCTTGGATTCTATCAGCAATCCTCTTGGTCATGGGACCCAGAGCAGCCAACCCTATTTGTAGCCCCCTAAAACAGCTGTGCTGTTCAGTTTAAAGTACATATTTTTATTTATATATACTGTATATATATATATATATATATATATATTTATATAATCCAAAGTTGTGTGCCGCACACCCCTGAAAATGCCATAAAGACCTGGGTGCACATGCTGGAAAGTACATACAAAGTAGAAATGATGGCACTCACAGGCTTTGAACAAAAGTGACAAAAATTGTCAAAAAATAAGAAAAGGTTTATTTATCCTAATAAATAAACCTTTTCTTATTTTTTGACAATTTTTGTCACTTTTGTTCAAATCCTGTGAGTGCCATCATTTCTACTTTGTATATATATATATATATATATATATGTGTATATGTATTTCCCCATAATCAGCTTTCCAATTCCAAAAGATATTGATATTATGTCCATTCTATTCCAACTCTCTCAAAAACAGCTCAGATTACCCCCTTTGTCTTCTTATACATGAGCTAAAATGCTCCATAATGTTTTACATAGAGACAATTAATTGCCATTTGAGAAAGCAGTCTAAAGATACCTTCAGAAAAATCTAATAAACCCAACAATATAATATTTTCTGTAAGAGAATAAGCGGCAAGAGATTTTGCTTTGGGCTAAGTGAATTACTTTATTGTTGAATCGATTGTACCGCTAAGATAAATGAAGACAAACTATGTCACAAGAAGCAACATTTAGAGGGGGAAAATTGTCTTTACAATGGTTACATCTCATATCCTCTCATTTATTCCTCAAAATACCACACTAGAAAAGGTGCAGTTAAATCATATCAATTAGGAGGAAACATTGATTTCCTACAAAGTGATTTTACAACCCTGAACTTTGAATAAGTGTGTTATCTTACTCAAAAATGTTTGGGGAATTTAAAACGTTTCTGAAGCATTATTAGCAATTTGAGTTTCTACTTTTACTTCTTCTTGTTTTGCTGATTCAGACTTTCTTATACTTTTGTCTCTTAACTATGGTATGCATACAATCCAACCAATCACAATCATGTGAAAATCTGGTTTATACTTTCTAATGCACTTATTATTAAGCGGAACATTATGTAAATACAAGGAGAGTAATCCTATGGACAAAAGTAGCTCTTTATAGGAGGTAGAGTCAAACAATAGGTATTACTTGTATGTTTAGCAATGAAGCACCTGGTGCAGTAGGTCTTTCATTTCCTATCAAGTAATGTCTTTAGGTCAGGATACCATGGCTGTCACTTTGTTCTTGCCTCTACTAAAATTTTCCCTGTACTCCACATCAGCCCTGCCTCACTGTTTCCATCCAAAGGACCCTCCCCTATGTGGTCTGAGAAGCCCTTGATAACAAGCTGCTAAACGGATGGAGCTTAGGGATGGGGAGGGGTTTGCTTGTTCAAAGAATCAGAAGAATCCATTTGAATGCTCCTATTTATTGTACTCATATTCAGCAAAGGTGTTTTAGGTGTATACTGTCCCTTTAATTTTGGTTGAAAAACAACTGTCAATCACGTTACGTTTTTCAGTATGCTTCAGGTGAGGCAAAGATATTTTTATCTCTTGAATCAAAGCCTCCAACAATAACACACTTTGCATGTATATTGTTTCTCCTGTTTTGCTATCACTTAAGCCTCCACTGCATGCACAATTTCCTGGTTTAATATCTGAAATACTTGGAACTGTCTGCTAGACTGGCATAGAAATGATTCCCTTTTGGCCCCTTTTTTTGCACTTGTAAGCAGGTCGGATTGCTACTATTGCCTTTGTGTCAAAGGATCATTACTGAGACTCTGCCACATACAGGGGCAGATTAACTGCAGTAGGACCCTGGCTGGTGCCCAAATCCTACACATATACAACCCAACTCCACTCCAAACCTGCTCTTGCTTCACCCCTAGAGTTGCCAACTTTTGATGTGCAGCCTCTCTTGAACTATGAACTCCAGGCAACCAGAGGCCATGTCAGCAAGGATGTACTACTAGCAGTTCAAAATAACAGAAACATCATACAAATGAAAGCGTTACCCTTCAACAATAAATATTGTGTGTTTGCTACAAAAGCACTAAAAGCACTCTAAGGGGAGAGACACATGTTTAGATTTGGGGAGATTAGTCGCCTGGTGACAAATCTCCTCTTCTTTTGGGCCACTAATCACCCTGAACTGCCTTCCCACCGGCTAGAAAGTAAATCGCTCGCGGGATGGCACTCAGAGCGCTTCATCTTTCGAAACCACCAGAAGTTTCCTCGAGGAGATTAGTCACCCCAAAAAAGAGGAGATTTGTTGTCGGTCGACTACTCTCCTCGAATCTGAGTGTCTGTCTCTGCCCTTATAGTTTATATAAATGTGCTGTTGTGTAGCCATGGAGGCTGCCATTAATGCTGAATATGGCAAAAAAGCTCATAGTTACACAGCAGAGATAAACTGTGTAGAATACAATGGGTTTAGTTCATACAAGGGAACATAAGCATATTCATGGCTCTACAGAACTATAGAATGAAAAACTCTCATATCAAA